>CM067365.1:19898363-20498363 GCA_034401795.1 Chaetoderma sp. LZ-2023a | reverse complement strand
CGTGAAAATAATTTGACTGAAGGTTTTCGTTGCCTAAAGGCAGTACAAATTTTCCGCTACAATATTGATATTCTTGACAAAAATGTGCCTCCGATGTCAAAATATTCTCTTCTGTAGCGTGTGATTTGAGGGTTAGAATCTGTCCAGTACCAACAGTTCATGGCCTCGTATGATGGATTGATAACAGAAGTTGCATATTCGTTCGATGCGTGTCGCGGTGCATCTACAAATCTATATATCTGCAATATACATGCATTCCTAACATTCTTTCACATGTACATGTATATATTTCGGGATGGTGTTTACTGCATGCTACATGTATCTATTTAAAAAAATATCATGTTGATTTGCATAATTACAACAAATTTCAGTCAAATAATGTACACATATAAAACAGAATTCAGTCCTCCAATTTTCGGAAAATTTGCTTCTTATATTCATCCCTTCGAAAAGTTTTATTTTGTGTCAAAAATTGAATTTCTAAAATCACCAGTGCCCCATCACAGACCTGTGTGGCCTTGAATGACAGAACAAATACCAATATTTACAATTAAGCCGCGACAATATTAGAGTCTGGAATAACTTCAATGATGCCTGGATACAGAATATTGACAGGCAAAGTCATGACTGTAAATAACGGAGAAAAGATAAAACCTGCTTTAGGCAATGATTCAAGTAGAACTAAAATATATATATAATATAGTCGTACTTGATCGGCAGTCCACCAGGGACCCTCATAAGGGTTCTTTTGAGGGTATATACAACCAAAATGAAGCTTGGGGCCTCCAAAACCAGTGGCAGTAGGCCCCATGGGACACCTGAAAATCTTTTAAAACTGTTAACACTCTGGTGTCTGAAATTTTTACTTTTCAAATTAAATTTAAGGATGAACTGGTGTTCAGTTTTCAACAAATTTGCTGGGAGATGGTGCTGTCGTAGACAGCAACATCTTCCAGCAAAATTGTTGGAAAATGTACATCAGTTTCTTTGATATTGACACGGTAAAAGATAGAATATTGACATCAGAGTGGTAAGAGTTAAATATAAACTAGTTTTATAGACTTTTGCACCAAAATACCTACAAAATCTAACATGTGACCACCACAATTCACCTTTCCAGACGATCCATCCATCATATGACCTCGTACGACGTCATAATAAGCTCAGCGCGTGTATGATGACGTCACCATCATTACATATAGACCGTCATAAAATCTCAAACAGTCCGACACATTGTATGTCTTTGTAATTATTTGCTATTTAATAAACATGGTGTTGAATATTTTGAAACTAATTTGACTGGGCGCTGTTGCTGCCTTAGGCAGCAACAGCACCCAGTCAAATTAGTTTCAAAATATTCAACAGCTTACTTGTGTAGCTTTTTTTTAAATTGAAAGTCAGGGAGTTCGGAGATCGATCGATCCCAACACGAGCGAGGTGTGGGCGGAGCTTAGAAAGAGATGGGCGGGGCATAGCTAAAACTGGAAAGGTCCATTCATAGTTGTGGGTCCATGGTGCCCTCTAATTTTAGCTTTGATAAGAAATACTGCTTGAGAACTCCATATTTCAGTAATTTGAAACCCCCAGATTTCAGCTAGGGACCCCAGAATTTCAGGATGTGGTGTGTCTGGGACCTCGAAAATGTAGATCCCATGAGGAACACTGAGCCCGTCTGTTTTGGGAACCAGTTGCAGGCAGTGTTTCCCATGGCATCTAAATTGGGTGGTGGGGTGGGAGGGACCCCACACCCTGAAATCTCATTTTTATTCCCCCCCCCCACACAGTATGGAAGGAGGGAGTGGGGCAGGGTGGGTATGGTCATGATATAGTGATCAGCATGTCTGTCCGGCCATCCGTCTGTCGCCGTCTTGTCAACGCAATTCCGCTTACAGTTTAGTTACAATTCTTTTGAAACTTGGTAAATCTAGTCATTACCATCTGAATATGTTTTTTTCGCAGCCCAAAAATTGTTCATTACAGAGTTAGCACCCTTTAAATATCTTAAAAGCTGATACATAAACTACATCGCCAATCATTTCTTGTCAGCGCAACTCCTACACTTTAGCTTCGATTCTTTTGAAACTTGGCACAGGTTATCATTATCAGATGAAAGTGTGCATGTGCTATCCGTATATCTGTACGTCCATCCATCTGTCCAAAATGTATATATGTCAATCTGTCCATCCATCCAACTCTGACAATCATTTCATGTCAACCCAACTTCTGGAGGTCTCACTGGATTAACTTTAAATTTTGTCCACATCAGTATCATGTGCAGATGTGCATGTGCTTTTTTCACGGCCAAATAATTATTCACTGAAGCCCTAGTTATCCCCCTTTAAATATCTGAAAGCTGATACATAAACTGTTTTTGAAAATAACCGATAACTGAGCTAGTAATGCCAGTGGTAAATTTTCAAAAAAGTCTTCTCTTGGTCTGCAAATGGACATTTCTCAAGACCACTGCAGAAGGCATTTTTGGCCGGCTTGTGTTTTAACCATTTAACTAGTTAATTCTGTAATAACCTAATACTACTGAGCTTGACATTTTCACATCTTAGATCTTGTAATTTGGATGGAAATTATCAGAGCACAAAAGATCGAAATATGTCTGTCATAAGAAAGTATTCTTTGTTCAAATGAGTTCAATTAAAGATACCATTGATTGTGAATATGTCTAGACAGTCAGCCAAAATAGAATTCTTTGTGGAATGCTTAGTTTTCATGTTTGGTCATATGTGGGTTTCATTGTATTAGTTTATTGGCTAACATTTCTGAACCTTTAACCCGATAGGTAACCCTTTAACACTCATATCAGCCCAAAATGGCTTCTGCAGTCGTCTTGAGAAATGTCCATTTGCAGACCAATTAGAGAAGACTTTAAAAATTTACCACTGAAATGACTGGCTTGATAATGGAGCCAGTCATTCCAGTGGTAAATTTTCAAAAATAATGTCTTGGTCTGCAAATGGACATTTTCTAGAAATAAATTTAAATGTTTTTGAACAGATTTGAGGGTTAAAGTGTTAATTAACTAACCGGCCAAAAATGTTTTCTGCAGAGGTCTTGGGGAATGTCCATTTGCAGGCCAATTTAGAGAATGTAATTTTTGAAAATTTATGACTTGGATGCTTTGTATCGATAGGCGAGTCAGCCATTCCAGTGATAAATTTTCAAAAAATTATATTCTCTTGTCCTGCAAATTGATCCGTCAATCTCAGCAAGTATTTTGATTTTCTGGATCAGTTTGATCTTGGCCACTAATGTGTTAATATCCTCCATTGTTCTGAATGCCTTACACTTTAACCCTCAGATTTACTCAAGAAAATTCCTCAAGATAACTGCAGACGGAACGTTTGTCCAGTGTGAGTGTTTTATGGTTAATTCCGCGTAGCATGCTGACCTGTACACAACCCGCCTCACACACTAAAATACTGCTAACCCTTAAAGGTCACGATTCTTATAGAAAATTAAAATTATTGTTTAATGAATTTCCTTTTGCATAGGCGAAAAGAAAATAATTTTTTGAAAATTTACCACTAACATGACTGTAGCTCTATTGTAGTGCCAGTAAATCCAGTGATAAATTTTCTAGATTTGCCTCTGTGTTCTGCAAATGAGCACTCCTCAACAGCACTAAAGGAGGCATTTTTGAATGGTTTAATAATTAAGCTGTTAAGTTTGGAATTAATACAGGGTTTAGCCGTTCTAACCTAATCTACCAGCATTGTTACTTACAGTTAATATGTCAATAATCAGCTTATTAGTATAATATGTGTTGCAAAAAATTGGAAGTAATTTGAGTATAATTCAGAGCATTCATATGTTATTAGTGAAATTGCGGTTTCCGTCGTGGCGCATATTACAGCATTTAACCCTTTAACACTTAAATTTATTCAAGAAAATTTCAATTCTTTCATTCAAAATGACCAATTGCAGACCAAGATAGGACTTTTTGAAAATTTACCACTGGAATGACTGGCTCGGTTATCGAGCCAGTCATTCCAGTTGTAAATTTTCAAAAATAGTCTCCTCTTGGTCTGCAAATGGACATTTCTCAAGGCCACTGCAGAAGCGGTTTTTGGCTGATTTGAGGGTTAAAGGGTTAAAACCTATACAGTATGAATTCAGATATTTATGTTCAGGAAACTAAAACCTGCAACTATACCCATTATTGTGTGTTTTAACACTAGCCCACAAATCTGTTCAAGAAAATATACATTTTTTTCATAGAAAATGTCGATTTGCACAGCAGAGAAGACTAATTTTGCAAATCTATCACTGGAATTACTGGCCCTGCTATCGAGTCAGTCATTCCAGTGTTAAATTATTTTCTAATCGTCTTCTCTTGCTCTGCAAATGGACATTTCCCAAGACCAATGGTTTTTGGTCGACTTGAAGGTTAAAGGGACCTTTAATGGTCAAGATTGGGAATTAAAATTGAAATTTCTGCTTAGCGAATGCACATTTGAAAGCTATGAGAAGACTATTTTTGGAAATTTGTCAATGGAATGACTGGCTAAGTTATCGAGACTCATTATAGAGATCAAAAATATTTCTCTTGGTCTGCAAATAGACATTTCTTAGGACCACTGTAGAGTCCTGTTTTGGCGGGCTTGATGGCTCAATAGGTTAATCCTGTGCGTATGGGCGTGTGTGTGTGTGTGCATGCGTGCGTATACGTCGTAGTTGTAGATGATGTTCTTTCCTAAGACACAATTACTATATTTTACTTTATGAGCTTATCACCCTCTATTGAAAACTATTTCACTTAGTCATTGCTGCCTAATTTAGAAATCAAATGGTTAAATTAAATACACTTAAGCATATTTTGAAATCTTTAAACCGCCCGCCCTCAGAGCTATAGTTGTTATGAATTCTGATATCCCAGGATTCAGTATGCAATGGGTTTAATAATTAATACATGCACTCATTCAGATTATTGGCACAAGAAATATATATGCATTTCTTTTTAGCAGGAAGCGGTAGTGGACAGTGAATGAATGACCTGACGTGAGGTGAAAGTGTTTTTATCTCATAAACATAAACAACGTCCAGTGGTCACTATATATGTATATATTTTCATCCTCTTTATTCAGACTCCACCCAGACAGCTGTTTTGAAATGACCTATCTTTATTAGGCTAATGGAATATTTTTTAAACATTTAAATTCGATCAAATTTGTGAAAAAATTAAATGACATTCTAACTAATATTTTAATACACCCATAATGTTCATATTTATGCATGGATAACATGCAGAATGAAATGCGGAAACACGGTGAAAGTATAAATTTGCTACGTTTTAACGTTGTGATGGTCAAGCCTGCTCAAACTGACCGAACTGCTGAGAGTATTTTTGAGGAATACCCATTTGCATTTTTTTTTTAATTTACCACTGAAATGACTGACTCAATAACTGAGCCAGTCATTACTGTGGTAAATTTTCAAAAATAATCTTTTTGACCTGTAAATAGACATTCAATAAGCAGTATTAGAGCCCGACTTTCTTGGCCAATCTTGAAGCGTAAGCGGTTAATTGGTAGTACAAATAGGCTGACAAGAACTATTTGCACTTTGCTTGGTCACCACATTAGTTCAAACATTAGTTCAAACATATGTTTATACCGAATGACCTCTGACCTCTGTCGCACTCAGTGGACAGATATGCAGGATTAATTACTTTGTTATAATATGTTAATGTCATATTTGAAATTGAATAAATAAAATTTCCTATTAGAAATTTAAATTTTCAATTTGATTAAATACAATTTCCTACCATGTTTGCTTCGAAACCTATAGCTAGTATGCTTATTTATATTCATTAATAATATTGATTTTAAGATAGCGCCTGTATTGCAAGTCATCTGCCAATATTACAGGTAGATATCATTATTATGTTATATATTTACAGTAGTGACATGTCTGTTGCTAATAGAGATACAGGCTGGCTCTTAAGGCTTTGATGGTCAAGCTGACCAAAAAATAGCCTCTTCCCTTGATAAATGTCAGTTTGATGTCAAGAAAAGACATTTTAATAGACATGGTAGTTATTCCAGTAGAACATTTTCGAAAATAGTCCTCTCTTTGCGTGCATGTGGGCATGCAATAAGCAAATATTTGGATTTTCCTGACCAAATTTAGACATTAACTATCTCACTGTTACAAGCCCCGCCCCCCCCCCCCCCCACCCCAACAATAATTTCGATGAGCAAATACTCCTGACTTGCTGAATATTGTGAAAACAATTGTCAAAATATTTAGCGGGTCCAGAGATATAACACTTAGAATTTGTCATCTGCAAAAACCCAGTTGTCAGACAGTTAAATCAGGTTAAAGAAGACCAAACTACAAGTATGTGGTTTGATGAGAAAGGTACTCTTTTAACTGTCTGCCTGCTGAATTTCTGCAGACTACATTTTGCATGAAGTTTTAACTCTTGACCTGTTGAATATTTTGAAAACAAATTGACTGAAAGTTGTTGGTGGCTAAGCCACCAACAACTTTCAGTCAAATTGGTTTCAAAATATTCAGCAGGTCCAGAGTTTTCCCCTATAAGAATTATTCTGTGGTGGCTTGCTGCAGTGAGTAGACGTAGTTAATCATCTCTGAGATGACGAAATGTAATGTGACCTTTCGGTTTAGCTGCAAAGGGCAGCTGGTTCCTTGTATGAGTTATACAAGTATAATATTTATAATAGATCCATCTGTTGTATCTGTGGGGTTAATAATTAAAATATGATTAAAAAAAATTTTGTAGACACTGCATTAATCTGATTACGTTTATCAATTTGATAATGATTTAACATACCTTACTAAGCATGAATCATGTATCAAGCATGCATATGTACATGTTTATCATATAAACACGGCTTTAAGCGTGTTTCATATTTCTCAATATGAAACGCATGTAATATTCAATGAAAGATTTTCATTGGTTTGATAACATGTAAGAAATATTTTCATTGGTTTAATAATGGGTAATAATCCCACATGCCGGGTAACACCGCAAGTGTTTCCTAGCGATGACGCCACCGCCGAAACTGTAAACAAGATGGGATATGTTATGTTGTTGATTTAAATTTTGTAATCTAATATATATATGTTCCTAGTTACGAAATACGTTTTGTAAATTTGCGTAATAGACGCGGAAATTAAAAAAGTAGAATTAAAAGTAATTTCAAGTCTGAATTAAAGGTGTTTTGTTTGTCATTAGCTCACCTGGCCAGAATGGCCAAGTGAGCTTATGCCATGGCGACCGTCCGGCGTCTGTCCGTCCGTCTGTCCATCCGTCAACTTTTTCCTTTAAACGACTTCTTCTCAATAACCACTGGGCCGATTTCAATTATATTTGGCAGGAAGTATCCTTAGGGCATAGGGATCCAAGTTTGGTCAAACAAAGCCGATCAGCCGATTTGGCCGGTGGCCATCTTGGATTTTGGCCGATTTTAGGAAATGGCTTTAAAAATCTTCTCCGAAACCGCTTGGTGGATTGATTCAAAACTCACGAAATATATAGGGCAAGAGCTGAACCAAGTTTGTTCGAAGGAACTTGATTGGCCAAATGGTTCGGTGGCCATCTTGGATGACTTAGTTTTCGTAAAAACGACTTATTCTGCAGACCCGCTGAACGGATCGGGCTGAAATTTTGGGGATATGATTATGGACTAAGGGCCATTAAAGTTTGTTCATGGGAAGTTGATAGGTAAAAAACATGTCCGCCGTGGACCAATCAAATTTTAGTGTGTTTGGCTGCCATATTCAATTTTTTTATTTGATGGATTGACGCCGAAATTGGTTTTCTTAACGGCATCTAATATATGTGTTGTGAAAATGAAACTGATAGGACGTCAAATGCCAGAGTTATCACTCCTTAAATATTTGCAGTCTCACTTTCATAGGGCAAATGGTTTGTTCCCACCTTCTTATCACCATGTCAGCTTTTATTGGCAAACTAGATATTAAATTCCAATTAACAGATTAACCTTTCCAATACTGCAGAAATATTTAAGATATGTATTATGTGCTCTGACATCTATGCTCTTAAAAATATTTGAAATGTATTTGATTGAAATTTGTTGCTGCCTTTGGCAGCAATGAAAGTTGTTGCTGCCTAAGGCAGCAATGACTTTCAGTCAAATTATTTTCTAAATAAACTCCAGCTCACCCTACCCCTGCTGCTAACTCGGTGATTCAGCCAGATGTGCATGTGTTAAATGGATTGTGTGGTGGTGGGGAATAACCTGCTATAAAGACCACCTACCTGCCTTTAGAGACCATTTTCTTCAAATTGTATTTAAACCTCTAGTAAGCGTCTGACTGAGTTTTTGCAGAAGACATATTCCAAAGGTTATATCTCTGAACGTGATAAATATTTTGAAAACAATTGGACTGAAAGTTGTTGGTGGCTAAGCCACCAACAACTTTCAGTCCAATTGTTTTCAAAATATTCAAAAAGTCAAGAGCTTCTGAAAATTGAAATTATTGGTTGCTGGCTTGCAGCAGTGAGACAGTTAAGAAACCAGCTGTTGTTAGCACTGATATCATCTATTTTCACTTAAACATTGTTCAAAATCACTAATGCAAAAAAAAACCAGTCCAGAGATTGTTGTCAATATCTCGAAAACTAAATCATTTGACTGAAAGTCATTGGAAGTAACACCGATAGATGTAAAACTTAAGTAAGATTAGTTTGATATGCCAATGTTCCAGGTGAGCGATACAGGCCCATTGGGCCTCTTGTTAGTTTTTGTGGAGCATTGGCCTGAGCTGTTAGTAAGTGATGCACCACAGTGACAAAAATGAGCAGCGCAACATGGTGCGCTGAAACCGCTCAATCGGGTTTCAGCGATCAACTTCATGGGAACATTTGTCAAAGTATCAGTTTATATGAAATAATCTTAATTATTATAAACTGAGTAAAAAATTATCACATTGCACTCGCTGAAGCTCAGGCAATGTGATAATTTTCGACTCAGTTTATAACAGTGATATTAAATGTGATCTTGTTCCAGATCCTGTATTATATTAGAAAAGTATGTGATTAAATGATCACGTATTTCATTCTGTTTGTTTACCTGTAAGATATCAATTTATTTCAAGAATTTTGGCAACTAAATTTTTATCCATTTAATAGATAAATTGGACAAGCATGTGCACATGCATGCGTGATGTATGTGCGAATATTTGCATGTTAGAGAGAGGTGTGTTTACTGTGAAAGATTTAGAGCAACTAAAATTGTAAATATCACAATATTCAGCATACACCCCTAATAAATAAATAATTAATTAATATATGAACAAATTTAACACGTAATATATATATATATATATATATATATATATATATATATATATATATATATATATATATATATATATATAATACTTATCTCTTTTAACCATACCAAACAAAAATTTACTTCTTACGTTCTGAATTGTTTATGAACGATTCTGTTGAATATTTTGAAACAAATTTGTCTGCAAGATGTTGCTAGCTCAGGCAGCAACGTTTTCCAGTTAAATTAGGTTCAAAATATTAAACAGTCTGTATGGTTGTCATGATTTGAGATAAAATTGACAGCTCAGGGGTTGAATTATTGCTGAAGTAACAACGTTGTGTTTATATGTCTTACTACATCTATTCCGTGCATTGCACATACCTTAGATTAGGTATTATGAATGTTTCTTATCGACCCCTACATGACTGTATCCAGGTAGATGGTACATGTACGTATGCTGATACTTCACTCTCAGTTAGAGCGTGTTTATCTGTAACTGTCTGACTGATGCAAGCCATCAGGTAATAATTTTGATGCGCAATAAGTCTGGACCTGCTGAATGTTTTGAAAACAATTTGACTGAAAGTTTCAACTTTCAGTCAAATTGTTTTCAAAATATTCAGCATATCCAGATTTAAACCACGTGGAAAATGTAGTCTGCAGAAATTCAGCAGACAGACAGTTAGAGAAAACATATCAGTAAATAGCGTGCATGTCTAGAACATGCACGAAGTAAATTATTGAAGAATTTGAACTCTGAAGGATAGATAGAATAATCTTGTTTTTGTGAAGTCATCAGAACTGATTTGAATTGACGTCTTTGTTGAAGTGTGTTAATGCTGAAACGTCAGCTTTCAAAATTTGACAGACAGACATATAAACATTATATACTCATTAGTGATTACGAGGCTCAGCTAAAAATGTTCAAATATAGCAGATAATTTCTGTATCCGAGGTTACAAATGCCATGATTTTATAACTATTGCCTGTACACCCATTACCAACGCATTCGTAAACGACAGGGTTATTTAACTAATTTAGTTTAATTTAGTTTGTATCTAAATTGTGGCCCGCTTGACCATTAAATGATTGAATCTCAAAGAATTTGTCGTAGATCTAGCTTCTGGCAGCTTGAAAAATGTAAGAGTATAAAAATCATTGTTGCAGTACCGGTATTTATTTGTTCTATAAATTTTGCTGTATTGTACGATTTTTGCAATTTCTGCACAAGCAAAAAGTCTGGGCAATAATTAAACCTGTTAGTTGACAGTATTTACTTACATGTACTCAGTAATTGAATGACATGAAAAATAAATCCGCTTGACAGAAGTGTGATTAATTACACAAATTATGTACATATCACATACCTATAGTTTTTATTCCGCAAATACCTGTTGTATGTCAAGTTATACTGGATACATTGATGCTGATTTTGTATGCGCCTGCGTGGATAGATACTAGCAATTGGAGTGTCCTGGGCTGGGAGGTAATGGACCTTTACAGTTTTAGCCATGACCCGCCCATCTGGAGCCAAGCTCCACCCACAACTCGCTCGTGTTGGGATCGATCTCTGGACTGACTCCATGACTATCAATTTCCAGAAAACTATACAGGTAAGCTGTTGAATATTTTGAAATTAATTTGACTGGGTAGGCAGCAGTCAAATTAGTTTCAAAATATTCAACAGCATGTTTCTTAAATAACAAAAACATACAATTCGTATAACGTCGGTCTAGTAAGCGTTAAAGGACAATTCCGGGACGGGTACAAGTGTACTTTATTTGAAAGACTATTATATGACTAACATATTGAATCCTAAATAAAAACAATAGACAAATAATACGAGTAATTATACCATCGTAAACATGGGGTTATTTTATCTCCCGGGCGGCGCCATTTTCTTGCAACGAGACCGAGATTTCACAAGATCCTAACGTCATCCCCGCACAAACGCTGTCTTTGCCGAGCACAAAGGCTGTACAGTAAAGATATACATGTGCTAATTTGTAATCGTTAGGACATTGTCCAGTTAAGCTAGTAAGTTTTTCAGGTATTTATAGTATCCGAAGTCGGTGGGGAATCGTTATAACCCCTAGACCGCTGAAGCATAGATTCCATTTTCTCTATCCTATCAGAATGTGTTGATTTTGGTAACAATGCTGCTGTAAGTTATTGCTGTGCATGACAGCAACACGTTTCGGCAACATTTTTTTTCAAAATGTACCCCGGCACTATCTCTGTAAGTAGGCTATTACGCATTTTACATCATGCGATAAGGGTTAAATGAAGTGGCACACTTTACACGTGCGTTTTGTCAAATTATTCAGCCAACTCAAGATACTGTTATAGTGTGTGTTGTGGGCAGTGTAAATATATATTCCAAGAAAGCATATGATATGATAATATTGCTGGAACCACAGAACTGATTGTAATAATTCTGATACCTACCTGTAGCTGCAAATTCGAAGATTTATCCAATGCTAGGGATGTTAGAATCGGCCTAGTGGTTCAAAAGAGAGACTGCGGGAAAAACTAAGCCAGCAAAATGAGTATTACAGCTACAATCACAGAATTTTCTGTGCCAAACCTTTACAATGTTATCACGTAACGGGAAAATCTCCATCAAAATATCTTAATTATTGAAATTACTACAGCTTGCCTGGCAATATTGATCGGCGATGATAATTCCCAGATTTTATGTCAAAATGTTACTTCATTTGGTGATATCTCTGGCAATATTCACGTGAGCAAGATTATAATTGGTCAGGCAAAAAGACATTTCTTTCAGCTTTAGGCACACTCCAATTTAATGACTATACGCAAAGATAGAGTCTGCGAGACAAAAACCATCTCATGCTGAATTTTACCAAAAATAGGATAACATATTCTCAGATTGTATCGTAGATGAATAATTTTTTTTATTTATATTCCAGTCTTGAACCTCTTGTCCGATATTAACATACATTATATCATATTAATCCCGAGGGGGCACCTATTTTGAGATCCTAGAATCATTGAAATTGCTTCAGCAGTTCGTTTGCTATTATCATTTACGTATGCTTCCTTACAATATATACCCGCATCTATTGGCCTCGCGCCTCCAGTCAGCAATAGCGGTGGTGCGGGACTGACGTCACTAGACGCGATAAAATGGCAGCGCCCCGATGTGCGAAAAATTGTCAATTTTACCGACGTTCTAGCGATAGTTGGTTACACTATTTCTATCTGGTTAGTATTCTGGCGCATTTTCATTAAACATGTAATAATCTTTCAAATAAAGCACACTTTTTATCATCACGGAATTGTCCTTTAAAGACCAGCTTAGTCGAATCATTCATGAAGTCATGATTATGATGTCAGCATACACGTCACGTAGTTGATTATGACATGATTGAGTGAGGAAATGGATTCATGAATTCAGAGAGATTCTGTTATGAAGAGGGTGTTGCGATTTGTTTGTTTATTTGTTTGTCTGCCCATCCCTGGTGTTTTGGTTTGATTGGTGGGAATTAACATGGTTTATTAGTTAGACTAACATATTCATCACCATGATTCTGCTACGGCACCAGAAAACGGGACACAAATGAACCATCTCGGCAACCCCGGAAAACGAGGAGTAAACTTTTTCTCGGATTATGCGAAACAGAGGATGGCTCGACATAGCGACGCAAAGGGCGTGTAGTGACTGCGACATGCACTAAGAATTAGGTAAATCAAGGACGTATCCAATCTTAATTAAACTTTACAGATTTAATCAATACCACCATTGCATCAGGTCTCCCTCATAATGCGTATGATTTTCCATACTTTTGCAATGTTTGGACTTATTTCTGGATGATTTGTCTAAGAATTAGAAGAATGTTAATTTCAATAGACATTTTATACATCAAGGGCTTATAGTATTTTAAGAAATCCTTATTTAACAACAATTTAGCCTGACGATGTCATTAATTCTTGCCCCATATATTATGTTTCTGTTGAGTCATTGACAAAGTTTTGATACTCACTGCTAATATACATGTAAGTGTGTCTGTTTTTAAATTTGTTTACATTTCTGACAAAGCTGTCATAATGCTACAACTGTAGTACATCCATGCTTGTCTTAGCCTTTTATACCGCAATTCTCCTTCAGAAAATTTCAATTTTCTCTTAGAAAATGTTGATTTGCAGACCAAGACGAGACAATTTTAGAAAATTTACCACTGGAATGACTGGCTCAGTTATCATTGCAGTCATTCCAGTGGTAAATTTTCTAAAATAGTTTTCTCTTGCTCTGCAAATGACATTTTCCAAGTCCACTGTAGAAGCCGTTTGTTGGCCGCTTTGAGTGTTAACGGGTTAAGTGCTGAAAAGGTTAACAAAAACTCCTGACATTATCCCGCTATGCATCATCAATATTCAGTCATCTAATCGCTTAATGGGGTGGAGGTGGGGTGGAAAGACCTGCATAATCGAAGCTTACTTGTGAACCAACAGAAAAAAAGATATTCCGACAGAAAAAAACAGAATTAGTAGTATTTTCTTTGAAATTGTAGAACTGCATAGACATTCCTGAGAAAGTTAGTTCAGCTTTGATAAGGCTGCTGGTATAAACAATCTGACAAGATATCTGGGAATGTGTACCTGAAGAATGTGAGTATCTACAGCTTCAAGGCCTCCTCGGCTCCTTAGACATCTCAGAGCCTGAAGATCAGGTAATCAGGCCATACTGTCTTTGTTCTATAATGATTGGACAACCGACAGGAAGCAACATCTGTGTGTGTAAATAATATAACTTTGATCTTTACTCTCCAGATCAAAACTTTTTAATGGGCAAGCTGGTCAAAACTGACCACTACAATGGTCTTAGGCAAGGTCCATTTGCAGAAAATTTACCGCTATGACTGGCTCAATAACCGAGCCAGTCATTTCAGTGGTACATTTTCAAATTGCTAGGTTACTGAGCCAGTTAATCCAGTGATCAATTTTTTTTAATAATATTTTCTTGCACAGGCCTAATATTGCGCCGGTTGCTGAAGTGTCATGCCATGCAATTCACTAATTAATATGGTAATTTTGCAGATGATAATCATGGCCGAGAGAAATGTAACAACAGAATAATTATTATTAATTATACGACAATGACTCATGATGTTTGATTGGTACTACACGCAGTGACGTCTCATTGCGTGGGAAGAGGAGCTGTAAATATGTCTGTGTGCAGGCTGGCTCTACAGCACATGTGCATATACTCCAGAAAAAGGTCCATTTGCAGACCAAGATAAGACTATTTTTGAAAATTTACCATTTGGTTGACTGGCTTGATTATCGCGCCAGTCATTTCAGTAGTAAATTTTCTAAAATTGACTTCTTGGCCTCTGCAATGACATTTACAAAGACCATAGCACAAGCTATTTTTAACCGGCTTAACTATTAAAGGGTATTTCACTTTTACAAATGGTGCATTTAGGTTTTCTCTCGTCAGCGTGCTGCTAATTTTGATATTAATGATGTCATAATAGAAGAAGTTATAGGTTTGATTGGTGTCAATCGAGTACATGATTCCAGGTCCCATTCACACCCTATTTAGGCTTGTTTTTATTTTCAGGCTAATTTCCCCAGTTTTTACACTGGTATTCATTTATACTCCTGGGGCCGTATTCACGAAGAGGGCGTAACTTAACACCCTAGAGTTACGCCGTATTCACGAAGAGAGGCATAAATAAATGCATCGCTGTAATGCATGTACGCCAGAATTCGTTGGTCACATATAGGCCGCTTATTGACCTAGTACCACATGCGTCAACAGCTGTCAAAATGTGGGGCCTTCGCTACAACATGGAGTACTGAACAGGCTAGCTACCATCGACAAAATTTAGTATGTACGCTTAATACTAATAAATAAATAAATGTATAAATGAATAAATAATATTCATTCGGATGTTATATCGAGTCTGACTAACCTAGCATATAAACATTTATTAGTAAATGCTTGTCATTACAAAAACTAACTGCTGCGAAAACATGTAATTTTTATATTCTTACAACTTTTCTTTAGCATTCTAAAGCCTTTTTAGGAAAACCTGACTTGAGCGTGGCACGTCATTCAGGCCGTTCACGCGCTCTCGTTGCCAGGCAATGACGTATCCGTCTACTGTATTTATTTACCATATTGTTTCAGCTTAACAATCAGCCCACCGTGGGTACTTTGAATACAGAAATAGGAAAAGTATTCAGCTCAAATATATTTTTTTAAACGGCTGCTATGGCTTCACATTAAACAACAGTTAATATTTACAAAACGTCAGCTAAATGTAAATTCAATTTATAAAATTTGTAATATCCGATATTCGACTAAAATTCTAGCCTATGTCAAAAGCGCTGTAAATAATGACTTACGCCTTGTAGTTGGAGGGCATAAGTTACGCCCGGTTTTATGGATGTGCGTAAGCTACACCTTTTTCGTGAATACCAACCTACGCCACTTTGGTGGCTTACGCCCTAGTTACGCCTTTTCTAAGGCCTAAGCCCTCTTCGTGAATACGGCCCCTGGGTGGAGAGGGGAAAGAAGCGAAGGAGAGAGCCCATGTTTCCAATGATTGCGAGATAGCGCACACACGGTCAGGCATGAACCGCGTTCTCCGGTTACGTTACTAGGTCCTAAGTGCTAGCCACTATGCCAAGCTGCCACCTCTGATGATGTCATAATGCGGGATAATGACTTATTCTTGATACCTTGTGACATGCGCTCAACCATGACTGTTGGATCTGACATCTGTATTGTATGTAGCGCCATTGTAGTCCCAGTAACCCATAGCAGTGTTTGGAGGATAATGAGGCGTGGCAGTTGTGCGCTTCATCAACTGACACGGTCAATATGAATCATGTCAAGTGGACAGTTGAGTGACTCATATGTCAACACTGTACAACTTCATTACTACAAGAAGTTTTCTCTTTCAATTTTCTCAACTGGATTTTTACCAAAAAAATGTTTATGTTCTGTTTGTGTGTTTTGAACTCTTCATGTATTGTCGCTATCTCGAGCACGTCTAATTAACTGTCTGCTGATTTTCTGCGGACTAGATTTTCCATGCTCTGTAACTCTGGATATACTGAATATTTTGAAAACAAATTGACTGAAAGTTATTGGTGGCCAACTTTCATTCAAATATTTTTCAAAATATTCAACATGTCCATTGTTTATTGGCCATTAAAATTATTGTCTGAAGCGTGTCTAAGAAAGAAATTGTGTTCTGCACAGCAATATAATTTCTACAGATCTTCCTAGTCGCTAACACTAACCATTTAACCCTTTAATGGTCAAGCCAGCTAAAACCCGCCTCTACACTGGTCTTCAGGAATGTCCAATTGCAGACCAAGTGAAGCCAATTATTGAAAATTTACCCCTAGAATGACTGGCTCGATAATTGGTCCAGCTTTAAATGGACATTCCATCGCGAATATATTATTGATCTTCTTGACAAATTTGACCATTAACGTGTTATATGCTTAATGAATGTTCATTTGCAGGTCAAGAGCAGACTATTTCTGAAAATTTATCACTGGAATGAAATATCACCTGTAGGTGGGGCTTAGAATACACCTTCCGTATCCTCTGCGTGTCGTAAGAGGCGACTAAAGGAGGTAAGGGTGAGGTAACCCTGACAGAAACCTCGAGTGCTGAAGACGGAGGTTCCAGGCCGCACGGCGCACTCTAATAAACCATGGATCCACGCACTTAACGCTTATGATCATGTCGATAGTCACTTACAGGACTGGCGGTATGATCAGCGAACGAAAAGAAGAAGAAGAAATATCACCGATCTCTGATGTTAATATCGACAATGATGGGGACTGGCTAGACATAATGTAATTCCGCGGAATTCTCAGTTCTTGCGTTGTCAATATTCATTTTCTGTCCACCGTTATTGATGCTTTATTATACTTCACATTTAACCCTTTAAGCCTTCAATTTATTTTTTTAATGTCAATTTGCTGACCAAGAGAAAATAATTTTTGAAAATTTACCACAGGAATGACTGGCTCGGTTATCGAGCCAGTCATTCCAGTTGTAAATTTTCAAAAATTGTCGCCTTGGTCTGCAAATTAACATTTCTCAAGACCACTGCGGAGGTCGTTTTTGGCCGATATGAGTGTTAAAGGGTTAGTATCCAGTTCAGAGCGGCTTTAGTCATATATTATTCTCTCTCATTTTCCCACAAAATGAATCCTGGCATGTGAAAAATTGCAATGACATGTGTTGCCGTGGATATTGCACTCTGTAGGATTAACAAATACAATCAACAGGGTTTGTCTTTGTCAAGTGAGGCGCTCAATATGCATTATTGTCACAGCAAGCGTGGAGCGACCATCGTTGGACGACACTTAAGATGACATTATTGAATTTGTCTTCGTGCCACAATGAAGCGACATGGTTATTAAAAGCCGTACTGGAACTTCTCTTTGTGAAGATCGGATCAAAATTTCTCGGATAGAAATTGGATTTGCTAATCTGCGCCACATCAAATGGCGTTCATTTCACCGAGAAAATCCTGAATATCTAGCAGTTGGTCGGAGACTTGTAAATTTGTATGTTTAGTTATCATTATGGTCATGGGGGTGGTTTGTCTACAAACTTGTTGGGTACTCGTCGAGGGCTCGATTCATTTGCAAATCTAAAGTGTTGTCATGGTAATGTGTCCAGTTCTCAGATGATTTTCTAGCTTCAGTCACCAGACTGGTAACCCTTTCGAACTGCTGTGTGCCACCAGCCAGTAATTTCATTGGGCAATAATTCTGGACCTGCTGAATATTTTGAAACCTATTTGACGGAATGTTGTTGGGGACATAGCCACCAGCAACTTTGTCAAATTGTTTTCAAAATATTCACTCCAGCGTTAAAGCGCATGGAAAATGTAGTCTGCAGAAATTCAACAGGCAGACAGTTTAAGTGCTATCTGTCATGATGATTTTCGATCATACTGAATTATTAACACCAAAAACTCAATTGTAGCTATAATTACTGAAATGGATTTTCATAAGACATCGCCGAGACAACCAGAAACCTTTAGTAGAGATTGGAATTTCCTTCTTGGAAGTTTTATATCACATTGGACAAATATTCTCATGGGAACATAAAATATTATAATGTAATTCCTACAGCGGTCACAGCTGCTCAGTTGACATTACGGACTTGTCAGCTTATGTTTCCATGTTAACCCTTTCATTCTTATAGACCACAAACAACATGTTCCTTATGAGATCGGGAATATGAGACGTTTACAATATTGCCTTTAGATCTTTAACCCTTGAAATTTCAGTGCCACACTTTCAAGACACCTATAGATAAGAGCTGTTGAATATTTTGAAAGTAATTTAAGTAGAATCAGCTTCCAGTCTAATTAGTTTCGAAATATTTTTCAGGATGTTCCTTGCATTATAAAAAACATCTGTTTCGAGTCTGTAATGGTTAAACAGTTAACATAGATATATTTGACCTTGGTAATGAAAGGGTTAGCACAATAATAGAATAACACAGTATCAGCTACTGATCATTATGACTGAGTTGCGTGAATTAAATGTCGTGTCTACGTAATAGTAATTAAATATTCATCGAGATTCATGCAATTAGCATGTTTATGTGTTAATTATGCACCTCTACTTCGTCATACAAGGCATCTATTAATGTCAATAATATTAGATTACCCCCCCCCCCCCCCTTCATGGTGATTGAAGTGACTAATGTGCTTCTTTATTATAGGCGTGTGCGTACGTGCACCTGTTTGTGTTTTGCATTTGCATGTCTGTTGGCGTGTGTATGTGTGTGAGACATGTATCCAGAAAGGTATTTAATACGTTGACGTTGTTGGTAATTTAAGCAATCAAATTAACACAATGGTGGTGTTACAGTTATCTAACAGATATTAAATCTTTCTGAGACAGGGTCACTAGTGGTTATCCCCTCCATACCCCCCCCCCCCCCCCAAAAAAAAAAGATTCTGTTACGGGGGATTCCTGAATTTCTGGCAGGACTTTCATGAAGTGGACCTTCAAATGGCTGTCAAATTAATGAATTGGAGAATTTTCTCCTAAATGATGTAGGAAAAGAAGGGACAGGATGAGTTAACAGAACATTTGTTCTGCATTGTATGGGTCATTTCCAGGCTTCTACATACAGTATGTACAATATATTAGATTCATTGTCCTCAAAACTATCCAGAGCGTGTGATTCTCCGATCAGAAACCAAAAAGATAAAAGGATTATAAGTTTGTCTTTATATCATCATGGCGAGAAAATCTGTACAAATCTCTTTCCAAATTCCTACCTTTGCCACAAATATATCGCGTTATCGATGACACAGTGCCTTTATTGTAAAGTGAACAAATCTGAAATATATGTGGGATATTTTGTGCTGGATTGGAGCCCCCTTTCTGTGTTTACCAACATATAATTGCTATCTTAAAATAAACTTTAATCACACAATCTGTTTGAATGCTGCAAGCCACTAAGCAATAATTCCAATGGGAAATAACTCGGGACTGGCTGAATATTTTGAAAACAATATGAGTGAAAGTTGTTGGTGGCTTCAAAATATTTAGCAATTTCAGATATAACCTCTGGAATATTTCGTCTACAAAAATTCAGCAGTCAGACGGTTACAATAAACTGTCTTAAATCTCACAATCTGTTTAAAAAATATAAAGTTCAGCTCCTGGATCAAAAATACTCTGAAACCAAGATTTTATACTTTGATGTTTGCAGATATTTTTTTATAATCGGAAAAGTAAATTTTGAAATCTTTTTCCAATATAACCATAAGCAAACAAAGAGAGACAGATCACCGAGATATTATACTGGCGTGTGTGTGTGTATGTGTGTGTGTGTGTGTGTGTGTGTGTGTGTGTGTGTGCGTGCGTGCATGCGTGTGTGCGTGCGTGCGTGCATGTTTCTATGCTATTTACTATGCTGTAAATAAAAATTTAGTGCTTGATTGACCTGTAGTCCTCCACTAGGCAGAATAGGCAGAGTCATGAGCCATTTAACCAAAATTAGAAGGCAATCTATTGAAATTGACGATGATCACAAATCCAATATGGCCACCAGATATTGAAATATTTGTTTCCATAATACAAAATCTGTGCTAAAGCTTGATCTACTGGTGTGTCAGAAACTTGCACAAGTCTTCTTTTTCCATCCTGAGTCATAAATACTATGCATTACTTTTCGTCTACACATTCTGTAGAAGACATCAGGCTTACTATGCATTGGTGAAACTCGCCATCAAATGAAATAAGACAGATGGGAGTTCAAATTGATGGTCTTAGATGAAGGTATAGAACTAAATTAGTGATGCCCACAAGAAAGGGCTGGAGAGATGGAGGGAGCGAGGGTAAGGGAGAGAGATTTAGAACACATGTTCAGTTAATAAAAACAGACTACATGTGCACTGGGTTATATTTTTAATTGAATACAAATTATGTATTTATTAATATACAGTAGGTCACTAGAGCAGGAGGCAGACTTACTGTCAAATTACATCTGGATAAACTCAGAATTGATTATTTAATTGCTTAGTGTTCAGTAATTTTCTTACCAGGACAATGTACATTCATAAAATCAGATAAATAATCTGTAAAAAACTTGCAAGTTGGATAACTGCGTACTCGATTAGAGCGATGCTAATCTCATCTCAAATGTTACACTGCACCGATAGATTACGTTTTATAGATTCCAGATCATTCATATCCTGTCACATTCCCGTTTCTGTATCACAATTATCTGCTTTGTAATATCGCGTAAATGTTGAACAGTGATCGCCACCATTTTGTCTCCTCAAGCGATAGTGTGTGATGTCATGTAAGTGCCAATACATTACAGGCAGCAACAACTTCCAGTCAAATTAGTTTCAAAATATTCAACCGCTTACCTGTATGATTGTTTTTATACCACACTGCCAAACTATAGCTGGCGCCTCTATGACTGAACTATATCCCGCGCCAGGCACGCTAGGATTTTTCTGATTGGTTGAAAAGTAAATCATGACAGCCATCATAGGCTGTAGAAATGTAGCAACATTTAGCTACTAAAGCCTGAATATCTTTCTTTAGCGGCATAATGAAAAGATTAACATTACCTGCAGGGTTCAGGGCCCATATTCACGAAGCTATCGTTAGGATAGCGACATCGTTACACTCATGTTACGCTATTGGAGTAACGATATCGCTATCCTAACGATATCTTCAGGAACATGGGCCCAGATTAGTTATCCTTTAAGGTTTCTTGATTATTCTAAGTGTCAACAAACGGACATTTGGGCAGTTCTCAAGCCCACTGGTGACATTTTTTTTGTCAGATCAGCAAATTGTTAACCCTTTAACCCTCAAATCTAACAGAAAATGTCAATTTGCACACCAAGAGAAGACTATTTTTGAAAAAATATCACTAGAATGACTGGCTCGGTTATCGAACCAGTCGTTCTAGTTGTAAATTTTCAAAATTCTTTTTGTCTAAATGGATATTCCCCAAAACCATTACAGATGCGTGTTTTGGCCGACTTGATGGTTAATGCAGAGATCTAAGTTGTGGACTTCCTGTCTGTTTTCAATCTGGTTATGTATATTAATAAGGAAATAATAATATTTATACAGAAACATTGCGATAAATCTGGGCCTGGCCCAAATCAAATTAATGCAAAGCCCCGCCCGCCACTGTGTCACCGGCATTTCACAAGTAAATATTAAACAAATGTTAACAATGTCACATTCTTGTCCAAGGTTATTTTAACCCTTTCACGACCAAAGCCGAGCAAAGTTGGTTTCTGCAGTGGTCTTGAGGAATGGCCATTTGCAAGTCAGAAGACTATTTTTGAAAATTAACCACTGAAATGACTGGCTCGATAACCCAGCCAGCCATTCCTTTTATCGAGCCAGTCATTCCAGTCATAAATTTTCAAAAATATTCTTCTCTTGGACTAGAAATTGACATTTAATAAGCAAATATTTATATTTTCTTAACTGAATTTGTGCATCTTTATGGTGAAGCTGAGCAAAACTGGCCTTTGCAATAGTCTCACTTAATGGCCATTTGCAGGCCAGGATAAGACTACATGTATTTCTTGAAGATTTCATACTGGAATGACTGGCTCGGACATCGACACAGGTAGGCTTGTGCGATTATTGTGGTGAGTGATCGCGATCGATTATTAAAAAAATAATCGTGATTACCGTACTCGATTAATGAGCTTGGATAAAAATTACCAAGACATAACAACAAAAGAATATCAATGACGAAAATTACAATGGTGTTTAGAAAAGTCTATTGGCAGGCAAGAGAAGACTATTTTTGAAAATGTATCACTGGAATGCCGGAATATTCAACAGCATGCAGAATTTAGTCAGCATAAATTCAGCAAGGTTGCGTTCACTATCAGTCTAGATGCAGCAAAATGATGTAGACACCCACTCGTGACTGTGGGCCACACTCTGAGCCACATTTTCACAAATTTCCAATCAATATGATCACCTTCTCGAATGCTTCTTTCCCAACCACTCATAAGAGCGTCCAAGGTAACCCTTTACTGCTTGAGATTTGTTAGGAAATTTAAATATTTCCTTAGTAAATGTCAAATTTATGGACAACAATTTGGTTATTTTTTGAAAATTTACCACTGATTCGCCTGGCCTATGGTAAATTTTGAAAAATAGTGTTTTCTACTTGCAAATGGACACGCCACATGAGGATCATTGTGCGGAGAGAGCGTGGTTTTAGCCGGCTTGACCATTGGTCACGGTTTAATGACATACATCGTGAGGGCCATAATATTGCTGTCATAAACATACAGTAAAGACAAATTTTTAGCATTTTTAATTAACTGGTAGATAAATTAAATATTTATTAAGGGAACCT
Source organism: Chaetoderma sp. LZ-2023a (assembly GCA_034401795.1). Lineage (NCBI taxonomy): Eukaryota > Metazoa > Mollusca > Caudofoveata > Chaetodermatida > Chaetodermatidae > Chaetoderma > Chaetoderma sp. LZ-2023a. The sequence goes on along the minus strand of CM067365.1, from coordinate 20,475,197 downwards.
CGGCCAGTGTTGGTCACTCGGGTACTGGGTTGTAGAGGAATTTCACCTCTGTGGAGGAATTTATATAATTACAGGTGAAATTTCTTGTCAAACCGCACACTTGCACAAACACATACCAAGTGAAAGAATGTATTAACGGTTTTAATTATACAAGGTCAGTGGAACGGAATAATAATGGATCTTTCCATGTTTAGCTATGCCCCGCCCATCACTAGCTAAGCTCCACCCACACCTCGCCGTGTTTGGATTGATCGATCCCCGAATGCCCTAACTATCAATTTCCTGAAAACTATACAGGGAAGCTGTTGAATATTTTGTAACTAATTAGACTGGGTGCTGTTGCTGCCATAGGCAGCAACAGCGCCCAGTCAAATTAGTTTCAAAATATTCAACAGAATATTTATTAAATAGGAAAAGCAAACAATTTGTACAACAGCCCATAGACCGTCATCAAATATGCGTTCGTGACGTACTTATCGACGTCATTCATTATGATGTCATTGTACACACCACGCAGTTCATTATGATGTCATATGTTGGGTGGGTACTCTGGAAAGGTGAATTACTGATTTGTTGATCAAATTAGTCATCGTTTTGTACAATTTGCGGGTAATAAGTAGGTTAGTCAATTTTGGGCGGAAATTACATATTTACAAGTACAGTAATTAGAGATATATATCTGAATGTAACTTTAGCATAATCACCATTGATATTCTGAATTTATATATATTGTATGTTCAAACCTGTTTATAATGACTCCCTTGTGACTCACCATATAGGGTCATTAGAGTTAAACACAGACAGAATATATAGCAATTATCAGTTAGATGTACAGTACAGCCCAGAACTAAGGAATCGTGTCTCCAAAACAAAACACAGAAACACTTTGTACAATTTTGAAAACTTAGGAAAATTTCTGTTGAATATTTAGAACATAATAGAACTTTCCAATGTATCCATCCATTATATGACGTCATAATCAACTATGTTACTTATAGAATGACATCACAATCAATGATGTCATGTATGACGTAGATAAGTACGCCACAGACTCATAGTTGAAGACGGACTATGCGTTGTTGTACAAATTGCATGTCTTTACAATTTAATAGGCAGCAACAGCACCCAGTCAAATTAGTTTCAAAATATTCAACATCTTTACTGTACAGTTTTTTGGAAATTAATGGTCAAGAAGTTCAAAGATCGATCGATCCCAACAGGAACGAGATGTCGGTGGAGCTTAGATAGAGATGGGTGAGGCATAGCTAAAAGCAGAAAGGTCCATTGCATTGGAAGACATTGCTGCCTAACATGCTTAAGTTCCAAATATTGAATACGTGTTTAGTTATTTCTGCGCAGTACTATATATTATGACATTCATTAGGGGGGTGGGGGGGGGGAACAATAAATGAACCTTTCCAGTTTATTCATCAATCTTATGACATCAACTACATGAAGTGTAGGATGACGTCATAATCAATTATGTCATTAATGACTTGGATAAGTTCATCATAAATGCTTAATTGATGACAAACTAAGTGTTGATGTATGAATTGTATGTTTTTACTATTTAATAAACATACTGATAGGCAGCAACAGTACCCCATGAAATTAATTTCAAAATATTCAACAGCTTACTTGTATAGTTTTCTGGAAATTGATGGTTAGGCAGTTCAGTGATCGATCAGGGAGGTTAGCTATAGATGAGCAGGACATAGCTAAAACTGGATTCATCCACTCAGGCTTTGTTCACCCATTCAAGTATGGTCAGGATTTGTCAAGAAAATCTGAATTTGTGTTCTGCAGTGAAAATTGTCCATTTTCAGGCCATGAGAATAGAATCTTTGAATATTCACCACTAGAATGACTGGCTGAGTTTTTTTCGACTCAATTCTCAAGTTGGCCAAGACCTGTCTTGATCTTCAATGATCTTTAGGTTCCAATGTCCATTGCATGCCAAGAGAAAACTATTTTTGAATATTTCTCAATGGAATGCCTGGCACGATAAAGTACTGAGCCAGTCATCCCATTTAAAAAAATGTTAAATGTTTTCAGGTCTGCAGATTGTCTCGCTAAGTAAAAATGTAAATTCTCTTGGTCATTAACCATTTAATGGTCAAGCTAGGCAAACCTGGTCTCCGCAGTGGTCTTGTGGAATGCCCAATTGCAGGCCAAGAGAAGACTATTTAAAAAATATTTACCACGAATGCCTGGCTTGATAACCGAGAGTCATTCCAGTGGTAAATTTTCAAAAATAGTCCTCTCTTGGCCTGCAAATGAACATTCAATAAGTAGATATTTTGATTTTCTTAACCAAATTTAACCATTAAAGGGTTAAATTGTTGGTATCCAAAGACAGTTAAATTTTTCATTTAATTTGTGGGATAAGAAATCTTTATTTTTGTAGTCAACGTTTTCCTTTAAGTAAGTTGTTCTCAAGAAAGAACTGGGAGGCTGATTTCAAACAAATGTGTCTCAGGAAACATCTTTGGGTTTTTAAAGATCTATGCACGCTTGTTCAAATTAAGCCGATTAGTCAATTTGGCTGGTGGCCGGCCATCTTGGGATTTTGCTCTATATTTAGAAACGCCCTTTAAAAATCTAACTTTGAAAATACTTGGATCAGTTGATTTGAAACACAAGAAACTTCATCTGGTTCTTAGATACATATAAAACTATAACTGATAGACAGGTTGATGTGGCTGTGCTTAATAGAATCAGACATGTCATTAAGAGCTGTATATCACCAGTGATCTCACACACTTAGTACCCCCCTTGAGCATCTGGGCGGTGATTTTATGTGAGGATGATGGATTTGTGTTTGGTGCCTCATTACGTCTTTAACCCTCAAACTTGTTCAAGAAAATTTAAATCTTCTTAAGAAAAATGTCCATTTGCAGACCAAGAGAAGACTATTTTTGAAAATTTACCACTGGAATGACTGGCTCGGTTATCGAGCCAGTCATTACAATGGTAAATTTTCAAAAATTGTCATCTTGGTCTGCAAATGGACATTTCCCAAGACCACTGTAGAAGGCGTTTTTGGCTGATATGAGGGTTAAAGCATTGAGTGTCAGAGTCTGGGTAAGAAGCAATGGGTGGTATGGGGTGGAGTGAAAAATTATGATTTGTCATATATGATTTTAAAACACACAATGTAATTTGTTTAATTTTGTCAATCTAATACTGCTCTATATATACTCTGTTGCACAAGATCAGCTTTGTACATTTAGCCATTTATCAACAATAATTATCATCTCCGATAGTAATCCTCTAAACATTAGTCATTTTTCTGTTTAAAAGGTATGCTACCTGTCTAATTAGCCAGACAGTGAATTCATTATCGTAGCGGGAAGTTTTTTCAGTTCAATTATCAGTTTTGAATTAATGTCTGTAGATTTTCCTCTAACACTGTCATATCCTGGGCCAGTATCTTGCCGTCAATACACACACACACATATATATATATATATATATATATATATATATATATATATATATATATCACGTAAGCGAAGGCTGTTGATTATTATGAAAGCAATGGCTTCCAGTCAGATTTAACCCTTTAACCAGTATATCAGCCAAAAATGGCTTCTAGAGTGGTCTTGAGAAACGTCCATTTGCAGACAAAAGAAGACTATTTCTGAAAATTTACCATTGGAAGGACTGGCTCGATAACCAAAGTCAGTCATTCCAGTGGTAAATGTTTTAAAAAACAGTCTTGGTCTGCAAACGACGCTTTTCTATGAGAAAATTGAAATTTTCTTGAATAAATTTGAGGGTTAAAGGGCTAATATATAGAGGATCTTGAATGAGGTACCATTTCATATCACTATTATCAACTGGGTAAAAAATTATCTCATTGAATGAGCTTTAGCGAGTAATGTGAAAATTTTCGATGAGGTTGAGGTTGATAATAGTGATATGAAATGGAACCGAGTTTGAGATTCTATTTATCATATAAACTGATATTTTGACTAATTTTCCAATAAAGTTGATCCCTGAAACATTTTTTAATGCACAATTTTGCGCTGTTAGTTGTCATCGCTGTGATTCATCACTTGCTAAAGGTTCTGACCAATGAGTGCCACAAAAAATAATCACAAACAAAACATCATTATGTCGGACTTGAAACTTCTTTTAATCCAACTTTTTTAATTTCTGCCTCTGGTGCAAATGTACAAACATATTTCATAACTACTATATAGGTAGTATATATATAATTGCAAAATTTAAATCAGCAACATAACATATCCCGCCGTGTTTACATTTTCGCCCGCCTTCGTCGCTAGGAAACATTTGCTGTGTCATGGAGATTGTGTGATTATTATGCGTTATGTAACCAATTAAAATCTCGTTCAATATGTGTGCCCATATCGAGAAATATCACACAGGCTGAAAGCCATGTTTATATGATAATTCAAAATATCCTAAAGAACATTCCTTAACCCTTTCAGGACGAAGCCGGCCAAGACCGGTCTCTGTAGCGGTCTTGAGAAATGTCCATTTGTAGGTCAAGAGAAGACTATTTTTGAAATTTTACCACTGAAATCACTGGCTCGGTTACCGAGCCAGTCATTTCAGTGGTAAAATTTCAAAAATAGTCTTCTCTTGGCCTGAAAATGAACATTCAATAAGTAAATATTTTAATTTTTTGAACAAATTTAGTCATTAAAGGGTTAAAGTATAATGTGGTATATTATTCCACACGCACTCATTTATATTCACACACGCATGTACAGGTTGACTTGTGCTTCTGATTTGTTTGTGTGCTCATTTATACACAGTGTCTTGAAAACTATATGTACATAGATTAAATATATATATATTTCCCTTTTGAGTAAACAAACTATTAATAAAACGGTTCTTAAAATAGAAAGCAGAAATTTTTAGGTTATAAATTTAGCGAAATTTATCTAATCTAATTAGTGGAATACATGCGCTCAAATAAATGATTGATAAATAAGTATATAGAACTTTAAGGTCTATATCATGATGTGCTTATCTGGCTTACTGCTGCAAGCTACCAGATACTAATTTCAATGGGCAATAACTCTGGACCAGCTGAATATTTTGAAAGCAATTTGATTGAAAGTTGTTGGTGGCTAACCAACAGCTTTCAGTCAAATTGTTTTCAAAATGTTCAGTATATTCAGAGTTAAACCCCATGGAAAATAGTCTCCAGAAATTTATCAGGTAGACAATTAATCTCAATGGCTGTAAGGTAAAATCTGATGTAGGCATTTTGTAAGTCATCAGATTTAATATCAGACTTTGCCTAACAAAGGTATGTTATATCCCTTTAAACGCTCAAGCCAGCAAAAAACAGCTTCTGCAGTAATCTTTCTTAGTGGTCCTGTACAAATTCTGAAATATTAAAAAAACCAGTGCCAAGGCGAAAAGATCTGTAATTTAGAATTGCTCTTGTTTTCAATCAAATATTTTATGAATTAAATATTCAACGGGCTTCAGATTTAATTGAAATTTCTATTCAGTTACTGGTTCCAAATGATGAAATGCATGCAGTAAAGCTCTTTATTGTAAACCCATAGATCTTCATGGCAAACTGAATCATAAAAATGCACATCAACTTGGCCTGATCCATTCATTTCCATTTAATAATAGTTGATTATTGGATTTTAAAGCTTCCATTATCATCATCTCTTCATTGATGAATGGGGGTTCATCATGCTGCTATTCTTCTCCATTTTAAAAGCTTGAGCCACTCAAGCTGGACAAACACAGATTCTGTAATGGTCTTGAGAAATCTTCATTTGCATGCCAAGAAACCAAATTTTTTTTTTAATTTAACTGAGCCAGTAATTTAAGTTGTAAATTTTCAAAAATATTATTTTCTTGACCTGCAAATGGACATTAACTAAGAAAAAGCCTTGCTTTTCTTGACCAATTTTGACCAGTAAAAGGATAATTCTCTGGAGAGGGGATGAGTCATTGTGACTACTGCTGGAGATGTGAGTGGATCTGATGTAGAAATAATGTGTGAAAATTACACGCTGGAGATGCTAAACTTCATATGCAATTACATGTGTACTCCCTCAGGGGTAACCTCATTGCGTTTTGTGAGTACTCAGAATAATCATGCAATCATGCAAGCAGAAGATATAACAAATTCTTTATGGCATAGCAAACATTAACTCTCTTACTACTACTACTACAAGCCACCTGACAATATTTTCAATGGGCAATAACTGTTAATAATAAATGGCATCTGTTGAATATTTTGAAAATTTGACCGAAAGTTGTTGGTTGCTTAGCCACCAACAACTTTCAGTCAATTTGTTTTCAAAATATTCTATATATCTAGAGATAAACCCCATGGAAAATGTAGTCTGCCGAAATTCAGTTGGCGGACAGTTTATCTATGAATATATCCTGAATCCTTCCAGTCCTTTTGGATACTGTGTCTGCTGATAAAATGCTTGTATGATGCAATGTGCATATATATCACTGACTCTTTATATATAATTGCAACACCTGGACAAACCTGCATTCTAGATAAGCTCAATGTCTGCCTCTGCATACATGTTCATACCATTGGCCAACTTAGCTGGCTAAATATCATAATCTCCAATAACTTACACAATAACTTGCAAATGTGATGGTCCCAATCTGACCCAACAAAGATGGTCTATGTCTGGTTATGTTTTTTGAAGGCCACCTGGCACCCCTGCACAGAAAGCCTTAGAACTTGCTGTGTCTGTGCCAGCACCTATAAGGGTTCAGGAGAGGGCTCCACTTACCCAAACCCGTTAAAACCCAACCTAAAACAAACAGGACTGTGTACCCAGATGAAACCAAGCAGAATCTGAGGAAGCTCAGGGCAACAAACAGTGGCCAAAAATGGAGGACTGATTACGTCTGCAAGATGTTTTGACTACTGCAGTCACAGAATGCAGTAAATCGCAATCATCATCATCACCATCATTTGATATGAGCAAGTTCCATCTATAATTTTGCACAGTCCCATCCCCCCTTACTTTCATGCTCGTTTTCTTAAATATAATTATTGATATTATATTGCTTTACAGTTGTATAATAAACATTGTCGCACCTTGAGGTAAATAATATACTCAAACAATCATATGGTGTCTTACATATTAACCCTCGAATTTGTTCAAGAAAATTTTTATTTTCTCATAGAAAATGTCGATTTGCAGACCAAGAGAAGACTATTTTTGAAAATTTACCACTGAAATGACTGGCTCGGTTATCGAGCCAGTCATTCCAGTGGTAGATTTTCAAAAATAGTCTTCTCTTGGTCTGCAAATCGACAACATCTCAAGACCACTGTAGATGCCGTTTTTAGCTGATATGAGTGCTAAAGTGTTAAATATGCATTGTGTATATAATTTATGGTTGAATAATTTTAACTTTGCTATAAATTTCTTGTTAAATTTATGTACATTCCAGAATGATTTAAATAACAGGAAAGGACTTTATGTATTAACTTTTACAGCTTTTTACAGACAAATAATCTAAGTGTACTAGGAGGTATTTTTCTTTTTGACAGTAATTTCTAATTGTCGCTTATTTATTATTATTATTATTATTATTATTATTACGAAACTTTTATTAGGGTAAAGGGTCTATTGCATTTTGGTATGTGTCTCAACTTTTTAGCGTATGCGTCTGGGCCAGTTTTTCTGAAGTTATTAATATGATTTGACTCAAATTTAGTTTTGATTTAGAAGATCAGAGTAAGAAAGCGGAACGGGGGACGTGTCTGCAATATACAAATATTTAAATAAATGTAGAATTTGTAGATGAAAATAAAATTCTTTTGTTTAGTTTTGTAGGTAAACTCATGGCTTGATATTTTCTCTATACATATATATAATAATACGATAATAATAGTGATGTTGTTTGATGTCCTGTTTCTTTAGTATTGTTCATATTTGTAACTTTTAACTGCCTGCCTGTTGAGTTTTTGGCAGACTAGATTTTCCTTAGGGTTTAACTCTGGATATGACGAATATTCTGAAAACAATTTGATTGAAAGTTATAGGTGGCTAAGCCACCAACAACTTTCAGTCAAATTCCTTTCAAAATGTTGAACAGGTCCAGAGTAATTGCCCATTGAGATTATTGTCTGGTGGCTTGCAGCAATCAGACAATTATAATGACAAATTACGTTGTTCACTTCTACACGTAGATGCGGACCTACCTACTTTTCAACCCTTTCAATCATATATATCTGAGAAGACAAATTCTTTCCCGATTTACAGAAGATTAAGATGAATGTTTTGAAATTAATTTAACCAAGGCAATAATGGCATACTAAGTCAGTGGAATGTGGAGTAAGGGTCAAGAGAGATTTATTTTGATTACACGCCGGTATTTACATGCAACAATGTAGCGGTGGGTCTATCTCGCCCTACCTACCCTGTAGATAGATCCTGCATGGTTATAATGGAGAAAGGATGGAGATGGGAAAATGATAGATGGATTCTTTGAACAGCGCCATTCTTTGAGAGTTTAAGTGTTCACCATTTACTATGAGCAATATATATTATGTACATTCATCTTTACGATTGTTAATTCTAATCAGCCTCACCTTGTTGTCTCATAGCCATAACAACGTGTTAAACTCGTTAGTCATCTACTTACATCAGCACACCTGAGTTTTAACCCTTTAACCATTACAAACACGGAATCACAAATTATTTATAATGAAAATAATATTCTGTTTAATATTTTGAAGCTAATTTGACTGGGAGCTGTTGCCGCCATAGGCAGCAACAGCTCCCAGTCAAATAAGTTTCAAAATATTCAACAGCTTTCCTGGGGAATTGTATACCTTGAATTAAAGACACTGGGATTGCAAGGGTTAAAGAGTTTGCTAATGGCATATTTGACTAGATGCTGATCGTGATGAATGATAACTGATTAAGCCATTGTTCATCTGAGATATAAACAGCACTTGAAATATTTCTGATAGATTTTATCTAAGGCATGTGATTATATATACATGTACATTGTAACAGTGAATTAATTAACCCATGCATTCCTGAAACGCTAAACGAGTATTAATGTAATGCGTGCCCCGTCGACGTGATAGCTAATCTGATAGCTAATCGTTGAATATTTTGAAAATAATTTTACTGTAAGCTGTTACTAACTTAATGATTTAATGGTTAAAGTTGGCCAAAACTTGCTTTTGCAGTGGTCTTGGGAAATGTCCATTTGCATGCTAAGAGAAGACATTCCCTGTAAGAGAAGCTAGACTATGGGATTGTATGTGTTCCTGTAGCCAAGGTGGTGGAAGCAGGGAGGTAGTCTCAATTAAGGATTCCTGTTTAGCCATCAATCATGACATCATAATCAACTACGTGACTTGTAGGATGATGTCATAAGCAATTGCCTCATGAATGACGTTGGCAAGTTTGTCACGAATGCTTACTTGATGACAGACTAAGGGTTGTTGTACGAATTGTATGTCTACTATTTAAGAAACATTCTGTTGAATATTTTCAAACTAATTTGATTGGACACTGTTGCTGTCATAGGCAGCAACAGCATTATCCGTCAAGTTAGTTTCAAAATATTCAACAGCTTACCTGTATAGTTTTCTGGAAATTAACATTCAGAGAGTGCATGGATCAATTGATCCCAACTCAGGCAAAACGTGGGTGGAGCTTAGATAAAGATGGGAGGGGCGTAGCTAAACCTGGATCCTCCATTGGATTAAAGTTTTTCATTGCCCTTATTATAGTCAGCAATGCCTAAAATAAGATTTCAATGAAACTTCACACTTAGCACTCTGTTGTCGAAATTTTAAATCTTTCAAATCAAAATTAAACAAATTTGGTAGATGTTGCTGTCAGAGACAGCAACTATGACAGCAACATTGTTCACCAAAATTGTTGAAAAATGTACACCAGTTTCTTTGCTATTAATCCGATAAAAGATAGAATATTGACATCAGAGTGATCAGGGTTAACAGAGGTGTTCGATTATGACGGATTATCATCTGAAAAGGAGACAAATGAACACTTTAAAGGCCAAGATTCAGGCCAGAAAATTTAAATTAATCTACTTAGTAAATGTCCATTTGAAGGTCAGGAGAAAACCTTTTTAAAAAGTTAACCACTCTGGAATGACTGGCTGGGTTATATAAATAATAGGGTTAATTGTTTTGACCTGCAAATGAACAATTGGACATTTGTCAAGAGTATTGCAAACGCTGGTTTTAGCTGGAAGGGTACAGCATCAATAGTGTCAATCCACCTGTGCAATGATTTCAGTCATAAAAAAGAAAATTATTTTCAAAGGGGATGTTCCCACTTGTAGTTTGCATTGAGATTTATCACCTCAGTTGTGTGGTCTGTCATTATGGGTAATAATTGCTGCCCGGCTTCTTGGCTTAACACTTAACCATTTAACATTCATATCAGCCAAAAACGGCTTCTACAGTGGTCTTGAGAAATGCCCATTTGCAGACCAAGAGAAGACTTTGAAAATTCACCACTGGAATTTCCAGTGGGAAATTTTCAAAAATAGTCTTGGTCTGCAAATGGACGTTTTATTTGAGAAAACTTAAATTTTTTTTTGGAACAGATTCGATGGTTAAAGGCTTAAGTATTTGCACAAAAGCGAATTCTACAATGACCCCAACACCTGATGAATAGATTGAGGATCATGAGGACTGTTATACTTTCAAATTTTGAAAGTGATCTTCGATATAGAGCACCTCTAAATAATGTTTCATTGAAAGGTGAAGCCAGGTGTGTGAGCTTAGAATTATATGAATCAGTGGTTTGAATATTTCTATTGAATTCAATTGATGTTTACCTGATATTCTATTAACCTTTTAACCCTCGAAATTTATTCAAGCACATTTAAATTTTCTCAGAAAATCTCAATTTGCAGACCAAGTGAAGACTATTTTTGAAAATTTCCCACTGGAATGACTGGCTCGCTTATCGAGCCAGTCATTCCAGTCAGAAATTTTCAAAAATAGTCTTCTCTTGGTCTGCAAATGGACATTTCTCAAGACCACTGCAGAAGCCGTATTTAGCTGATATGAGTTGTAAGGTTAATAACTCGACCAATATTTGAGCAATAAAATGATAGGTATGTTTCAATTTGTTGAATGTGTATGTTATAATAAATATTTGAAAATTTCAAATACAGTATTGAGGACAGCTCAGAAATAACTTTAAATGTTTCCAAAACAAAAACAGAAACATGTTAGACAGAGAGAAATGTTCTGTTGAATATTTTGAACATAATTGATTTGGAAGACATTGCTGTATCTTGCTCCCATCGACAGCAATATCTTCCAGTCCAATTGTTTTAAAAATACTCACTAATATGATTTGTTTTATAACATTTTCATCCGGCCAGTTCTCTGAAAGTTCTGAACTCTTAAACCTTTAACCCTCGAATTTGTTCAAGAAAATTTCAATTTTCTCAGAAAATGTCCATTTGCAGACAAAGAGAAGACTATCTTTCGGTTATCGATCCAGTCATTCCAGTGGTAAATTAAAAAAAAATAGTCTTCTTGGTCAGCAAATGGACATTTTTCTAGCCGTTTTTGGCTGATATGAGTGTTAAAGGGGTTAAACTCACAATATTTAGTTGCGTCTCTTGACCAGTATGTAAGTCAGTCGGTCAGTCGGTCAGCCGGTCTGTGTTTAATACTTTAACACAGAAGACTGTTTGAAGATTTGTCACAAGAATGACTGGCTCGATAATGACGAGCCAGTCATTCCAGTGATACATTTTCAAAAATGATTTCTTGGTTTGAAAATGGATATTTCCTGTGAGAAAATTTGTCAAGATAATCGCAGTAGTTGGTTATTGAATGTCCATTTGCCGGCCAAGAGAAGACTATTTTTTAGAATTCACCTCTGGAATGCCTGGCTCGATTGTCAAGCCAGTAATTCCAGTGGTAAATCTTAAAAAATAGTCCTGGCATGCAAATAAACATTCCTCAAGACGTGACCGTAACGGCCGGCTTGAGAGAGTTAAATATATATAGGAATCTACATTTCTTCCATGTATCTTAACCCTTTAAGGTCAAGCCGGCCAAAACCAGCCTCTACAGTTGTCTCGAATAATGTCCAGTTGCAGGCGAAGATAAGACAATTTTTGAAAATTTTCCAGTGAGAAATTTTCACAAATTGTCTTATCTTCGCCTGCAAATGGAAATACACTCAGGAAAAGTTAAAATTTTTATGGAAAATCTTGACTATTAAAGGTTTAATTTCTTGCATTTCACACACCTTTTCAAACCCGGCATCTTAACTCAGAATAATAAAGCCATGTGGTTAAATATATAAGATAGACGATGCGCTTGAAAAAAGATGCTGAGATTTGCAAGATATATGATTGAGACAGACAGATGGGCGTCGACATCAGTCGTTATGGCAACACATTGCAGAGTTGGTGAATGATTGTTTTGGCGAAATTTCGCCTACAGTGAGATATATGCACTGCATGTTATTATGGAACTGGCTTGATGAATGGCTTCACCCAGTAATCCTTAAATATGTTCAAGAATGTTTAATTTTCTCAACAAAAAAATGTTGATTTGCAAACCAAGAGAAAATTTTTTGGAAAATTTATTATTGAAATGACTAGCTTGGTTATCGAGTCACTCATTACAGTGATAAACTTCCAAAAATAGTCTCGCTCTCTTGGTCAGCAAATGGACACTTCTCAAGGTCGCTGCAGAACCCTTTTTGGCGTGCTTGAATGGTAAAGGGATAAGAGTGATGTTAGAAGTGATGGCAAGAAAATCGTTTATCACCATATGAGACCCTTTTAACCCTCATATCAGTGACAAACGGCTTCTGCAGTGGTCTTGAGAAATCCATTTGCAGACCATGAAAAGACTATTTTTGATAAGTTACTGCTGCAATGACTGGCTCGATAACCGAGCCAGTCATTCCAGTGGTAAATTTTCAAAAACAGTCTTCTCTTGGTCTGCAAATGGACATTTTCTATGAGAAAATTTTAATTTTCTTGAACAAATTCGAGGATTAAAGTGTTAATAATTGTATTTCTGATTTCATGGTATTAACTCTTTCACTGATGAATTCTCCATAATCTCATTTTGAAAACAACCATACAGGAAAACTGTTTAATATTTTGAACTTAATTAGACTGGAAGCTTCCGGTCAAATTAATGTCAAAATATTAAACAGCATAACCTTTATATCGTAAAGAATATACCTATAATTGTCCGGGATTTATTGGTTAAAGGGTCTAGGGTTCAATTAGACATCTGGTGGAACTCTGCCATCTGGCTCACTTATAAAACATACCTGTAATGTTTACGTTTAACTAGGTATGAGTACGATCTGCCAAGGGACATTACTCTATCCGTTTATCAATAAACAAAATTACGGGATGAGAGGAATGTATTTTTGTATACATTTTACCCTCACGTACGCCACAGCGGAAATGAGTGTATTTCATTTGGGTATATCCATCTGTCTGTCAATCCATCCGTTTATCCATACTCATTATCTGTCTTCGTTTATGAGAACAGACAGACAGACAGACAGACAGACAGAAAATTATATTCACTGTCATGACTATGATCGCTTCAATCAAGTTGACAGTTAACTCGTACCACTCTGATGTCAATATTCTGTCTTTTACTGTGTCAGTAGCAAAGAAACTGATGTAGATTTTTCAACAATTTTGGTGGTCGATGTTGCCGTGTACCACAGCACCCATGACTATGATCGCTTCAATCAAGTTGACAGTTAACCCGTACCACTCTGATGTCAATATTCTGTCTTACTGTGTCAGTAGCAAAGAAACTGATGTAGATTTTTCAACAATTTTGGTGGTCGATGTTGCAGTGTACCACAGCATCCATGACTATGATCGCTTCAATCAAGTTGACAGTTAACCCTTACCACTCTGATGTCAATATTCTGTCTTTTACTGTGTCAGTAGCAAAGAAACTGATGTAGATTTTTCAACAATTTTGGTGGGCGATGTTGCCGTGTACGACAGCATCATCGTCCACCAAATTTGTTGAAAAATGAACACCAGTTGATCTTTTAATTTAATTTGAAAATTACAAATTTTGATTCGAGTGGTAAAGGTTAATATGTAGGTTAACCAATTTAACCCTTTCATCGACAAATCCCTGAATAAGTATAATTCTTATGATGTGAACCGTATTCTGTTCAATACTGCCTATGGCAGCAACAGCGCCCAGTCAAATTAGTTTCAAAATATTCAACAGCATGTTTATTAAATAGTTTAAGACAATCAATTCGTACAACCTGACAGACTATTAAGCATTTAAGATGGACTAAATTTAGTCTTTCATGACAATTGATTATGACGTCATCAGCCTACATGTCACTTAGTTGATTATGACATCATATGATTGACTAAGAAACTGGATTCCTCAATTCATATACCTCGATGATGTAGCCTACATCGTAGGTGGTAAATCAGCGACGCTTATCAAATATATTAGACACAGTATTAATTTTAAGCCGAATTAATTTGATTGACACCATGTTTGAGATGTACACACAGCCTGTGGCAGAGTCACACTAAATTTATCACAATTTACCATCTATATGTTATTTAGCCTAGACATATAATATTTAAAAGTTCAAAGAGGTCATGTGACTTTATGAAAGAGCGGATTTAGATGTATATATTTGAACTATAATCAGGTTCATCAGATTAAAATCTGTTTTTAAATTTAAACATTGCTTTCAAATGATCAACAAATCAGATGTAATATTTTTAAATTTGTAATACATCACTACTGAGGCTGGATTTCGCCAGCTTTCCCATAGAAATCTGTTATATATAGAGAGAGATTTCTATAGTCTTGCCCAGTAAATGGTTAACTCTTACTACTCTGCTGTCAATATTCTATATTTATTACGGCAATAGCAAAAAAATTGTGTACATTTTTCAACAATTTTGGTGTATGATGTTGCTATAGTAGAGAGCAACATCTTCCACCAAATTTGTTGAAAAATGAACACCAGTTCATCTTTTAACTGCCTGAGTGCTGAGCGTTTTGAGTCCAATTTGAGTGAATGGTGTTGGTTTCTTAGCCACCAACAACTCAGTCAAATTGTTTTCAAAATATTCAGTATATCCACAGCTAAACAACATTGAAAATTTAGTTTGCAGAAATTCAGCTGGCAGACAGTTAATTTAATTTTAAATTTTTAAATTTTAACATCGGAGTTAATTTAATTTTAAATTTTTAAATTTTAACATCAGAGTGGTGAAGGTTAACACTTTAACCCTCGAATCTGTTCAAGAAGACTTCAATTTTGTCAGGGAAAATTGCCTTTTGCAGACCTAGAGAAGACTATTTGTGAAAATTTTCCACTGGAATGACTCGCTTGGTTATCGAGCCAGTCATTCCAGTTCTTGGTCTGCAAATGAATATTTCCCAAGCCCACTGCAGTGGCCGTTTTTGGCTGATATGAGTGTTAAAGGGTTAATAGTCATGTGTTATAGATACTTCTAGCTTCTTTAGTACTAGAATAGATCTGTTACATAATCAAATACGTCACATGTTACATGACATTTCATCCTTCATGAAGTGTAGTAATTCACATTTCCAGAGTATCCGTCGATGATCTGGCGTCATATGAAGTCATACTCAACTAAGCTATGTGTAGGATGACGTTATAATCATTATTTCATAAATAATTTTATTTGGCCCATTTTTAACTCTTAAAGGTGCATATTTACAGCAAAATTACTGAAAATAAAATTGTTTAAATTATATACTTTTAGAGGCTTAAACTGTGAGCTTATATGTAAAGAAATTAAATAAATCTTAACATATGATGATTTTATTCCATATAAATTAATATAATTTTTTAAGTTGCGAAATTGAAACAGAGGCCTCTATTGCAATTTCGTAACTTAAAAAATTATATTAATTTATATGGAATGAAATCATTATATGGTAAGATTTATTTTGTTTCATTACATATAATATGCACATAATTTAAGCCTATAAAAGAATACAATTTTAACAATTTTATTTTTGAGCATTCTGGTGTGAATATGCACCTTTAATAGTCAGACATGTACGAATTGTATGTCTCTACTATTTAATAAACATGTTGTTGAATATTTTGAAACTAATTTAACAGGCGCACCCAGTCAAATTTGTTTCAAAATATTAAACAGGGTAACTGTATAGTTTTCTGGAAATTCATAGTCAGGAAGTTCAGAGATCGGTTGATCCCAACACGAGCAAGGTGTGGGTGGAGCTTAGATAGAGATGGGCGGGGCATAGCTAAAAATGGAAAGGTCTATTGTATATTTGAATAGTTTAATATTTTAAACCTAATTTGGCATTAATCGATGGGAGCAAAAGGTACCCAGTCAGTCATTTGGAAATATTCAACAGAATATTTATTAAATTGTTAATTCATCAAAAAAGCATACAGTTCGTACACTCTTGACATTTGATTTTCATGACAGAGGTATGCGCGCCATTTTGATTGTGAATTTGTGATGTCAGCTAACTAGTGACAATCGACTATGATGTGACTGATGTCAGACACTGGAGAGTAACAGACCAGATTATTCAATTGCTCAAAACCATTTGAAAGAAGGTGGTTGCTGTTCTAGATGCTTTCAACCTCAAATTTTGAAGAATTTACACTCAGGAAACATTTCAGATCAAAACCTGGAAAAATATCAATATATAAGTGTCAACATTCTCGGCTCTGGATACTCAACACGTTCACAGATGAATTCCATATATCTCATTTTCACCGCAACCGTACAGGGAAGATGTTGATTATTTTGAAATTAATTTGACTGGAATCTGTTGCAGCAACAGCTTCCGGTCACATGAATTTCAACATTCTCAACAGAATAAATTTTATGTGGTATTTGGAATATACTTTTTCCGGGATTTGTCGGTGAAAGGGTTGCTAAATTCTCAGCTGTCACATTTCACTTTATTTAACCCTTTAAAAGTTGGCCAGAAAAGGACTTAGTTTGCACGGGTGTTGAGAAATCTCCATTTGCGGACCAAGAGAAGACTATTTGTTGAAAATTTACCACTGGAATGCCTGGCTCAAAAATTGAGTTAATCATTCCAGTGAAAACTTTTCAAAAAAATTCATTTGGTCGGCATGTTGGAATTTTCTTTCTGAAAATTGAAGCTTTATTGAGCAGATTTGATGGTCAAAGTGTTAAAAGATAGGCTATACAGACAGACATCTGATTAAAATGGACTGTCGTGTATAAACACATACATTTATATGATTTCTGCATTCCTAACAACTGAGTCATCGCCATGTTAAATGACATACCATTATCTCACCTGACCGATAATAAAATACTAAAGTTCACCAGAATA
Source organism: Chaetoderma sp. LZ-2023a (assembly GCA_034401795.1). Lineage (NCBI taxonomy): Eukaryota > Metazoa > Mollusca > Caudofoveata > Chaetodermatida > Chaetodermatidae > Chaetoderma > Chaetoderma sp. LZ-2023a. The sequence continues at coordinate 20,457,844 of CM067365.1, read as the reverse complement.
AATCTATGAAGAAGTCTTTAACGCTTTTATCTCAGAATTCCCAGTTAGCATTATGAAGTTATATTTGCTCTTAATTAATCATTTAACGGTGAAGATTGGTAAATAAAAATTGACATTTGTCCTTACTTAATGTCCATTTGTACAGTGAGAAAATAGTATTTTTGAAAATTTATCAAAAATGACTCGCTCAGTCATCGAGCCAGTCATTCGAGGGATAAATTTTCAAAAATACTCTTCTCTCATACTGAAAATGGACATACCTCAAGACCAACGTAGATGTAGGTTTTTGGCCGGCATGAAGGGCTAACTGTGTCTATTCTGAAAATTGTGTCTTTGTCTGAAATGTACAACGTGTAGCTCAACTTGACCTTGTCAAAATCATATTTCATTAATGACTTCGACAGTAAAATGGTTATCAGCTTTCCCAAGCAAATATTTATTGAATATATATGCAAGTTATAGGCTAATATTACCTGTACATTTACCCAAATTACCTACAATATGTTAGTTTAAAGATTAGATATCAATTCAAGGCGAAATTCATATTGTAATTGCCTCAACATTATTAATTAATAAACCAGTCAAATTCTACAAAACAAATACAACTCTCATGTCTCAACATCTAAGAAATATCTGGCAACAACACCTTCCAGTCAAATTCCTTTCAAAATTTTTAACCTAACCATTTACATAGAAGTTAGCGCTGGGTCAAAACATATTGCTAACTGTGCGACTTCTACAAGCCACCAGACAGCTTTATTGGTTAATAACTCTGGGCCTGCTGAATATTTTGAAAACAATTTGACTGAAAGTTGTTAGTGCCTTATCCACCAACAACTGTCAGTCAAATTGTTTTCAAAATATTCAGAATACCCAGAGTTAAACTCCATGGAAAATTTAGTGTCCGGAAATTCATCAGGAAGACAGTTAATGCTGAATCATGACTCATTGAACATTTAAATCCAAGTCTTTTATTCATGAGAATTTTATTATTACACATCAAAATCTACACATTTCTGTCAAATATTAAATAGATCTTATCTTTGGACAATAAAAACGTGTTACAATTATTCTCCTATTAAATATCCAGCTTAAATTCTAAACACATTTCATTCTGAAATTCCAGAAATTATAATGTGCGCTATATAAATATGAAGGTATATTATATGAAACCACGACAGCATTTAAAAAACAAAGTTGCTCTTAATCCCCCCAAAAGATAACGCTCAACAAAAGTGTCAGAATTCAGGATTTTTAAATACGATGTTGAATATTTCCTTAAAAGTCTAAAAGATCACTGAATCATTGAATAGAATGAATCGACTTCCTGTTCCCATTCTGTGTAAACCTGAGGTGAGTGAAGTAGAAGAGATATGACGTTAAAATGGCGTGAAAGCGGAGAAGTCGAATATTTAATTAAAATTATAGAGACGTAAAATTATCCAATAAAGTAGTGGTAGGTTTAAACAAATTCAGAAACATTAACCATTTCAACGATAAATACTGGAAATAGTATTATATTCTTCCATATAGAACTAACTCTGTGGAATATTTTGAAATTAAATTAACTGGAATCTGCTTAAGGCATCAACAGCTTCCATTCAAATTAATTCCAAAATATTCAACAGTTCCTGTACATTAATATGGTGGAAAATGAGATGTGAGTGGTGAAAGCGTAAACATCTGATGATTGAGCCGGCTAGGAATGGTTTCTGCAATGGACTTGAGAAATGTCCATTTGCAGGTCAAGAAGTATTGGACAGTTTAATTCTGGAATCACTGGCTGGATAACGGAACCAGTCATTTCAATTATAAATTTTCAAAGGTAGTCTTCTATTTTCCTGTACATGTAAGCAGAAATGTGTATGTTATTGATAAATTTTTACCCTAGAGCCATATAAACTTAAGGAATTAAGTCTTAATTGTAAACGCTATGTAGTTTTATGAGAATTATCACACACTCGATCAATCAGGCATTTGCAGTCTCTCCCATTTTTTGTAGCAAGATCGAAATTGGAGAAATCTAATTACCCTCGCCCTGTAAGAGGAAGAGAGTATTGTTATCGGGTCTGTCTGACTCTCTCTTTGTCTGTGTGTCTGTCTCTTTGTCTGTCTGTCTCTCTATGGCTGTCTTTGTGTCTATACATCTGTCTTGTTGTCAGTAACCTAACCAGTAATTCCAAAATAGATATTTAGTACAGAAATATTTAGATTTTCTGAACATAAAGGGTACGGTTAAGTGTTAATGTGTTACGCAATCTCTGACTAACATTCCATGAAAGGGCTTACATGGATATTATACAGATCTGCGTTCAATACAATTGTGTATCACATTCGTTAAGCAGATCTTAGCTTATACAAATAAACACCACATGACAACACAATATGTTATAGCGAAGCCAAATGTCAAGGGCACTAGTTGTGTTAATAATAATCTTCCCGCTTTGATCAACACAATAACAAACATTGCGCCAAAAGAGATTCAATAATTATGGATGGTATATGGTAACGTTTTGGTCCTCATCTATGTAGTTTGGCATTTGACATATAAATTATATTGAAAGATGGCATTTTGTCAGTAACATAAATTAACTAATATTAGCATGAGTGTTTATCAGTGCCATATTTCCTTTGCTAATGGCATTGGTATTTATCATTGCTGAAAAACCTGCAGCCCCATTGAAATATATAATTATTAAGTCACGATGATGTCTCATCAATATTTGACAAATAATGGGGTTGGCAATGAATCCGGAGGTGAGCAGTTCAGGGGTTTCAAACATTGGTTGTGGAGTGCCCTGTTCCCTTGGAGTGCATTCATAGTTATATACTATCGCTAAAAACTGTATTACAGGTACGATGAATGTACAATACAATACCTAGTTTTTACAAAATTTGTAACCCTGCTTATTATGGCCACGCTAAGATGTACCTTTATGTCACAATTTCCCAATATTTGAGCAGCTTGACCATTGCTGATTTAACTCTATTCTTTAATGGTCAAATTTGGTCAAGAAAATTTTAATTCTCATCGAAAAAGTCCATTTGCAGGTCAAGAGAATAGTTTTTAAAATTGGTCACTGGAATGATGGCTCGTTAAATCTAACCCATCATATCAGAGGTAAATTTTCAAAATTGGTGCCATCGCCTGCAAATGACAATTTCCCAAGACCACTGCAGAGACCTGGTTTGACGACGTAGACCATTAACGATTTATATAATGTAGATCAGAATAAGAAATAAATATGGATAATATTATCGTTGTTGTGCATTTAATTGTTTATTTATTAATTATTATTGTGATTTTAGAGGGAAGTTTGCTGTGGTTCGGAGATGCACTCACAATGAAAGCGGGAAAGTTGTTGCGGCAAAATTCATTCGCAAACGACGGAAAGGTCGATGTTGCCGGCAGGAGATCCTGCGCGAAGTTGTGATGCTGGAGTTGGCCCTTGTTCATCCACGCTTAGTCGATCTGATCGAGGTGTTTGAAACTCCGCAAGAAATAGTTCTAGTCACAGAATAGTAAGTGAACTATTAACTGTTTGGCTTCTGAATTTCTGCAGACTACATTTTCCATGGGGGTTTAACTCGGGATATACAGAATATTTTGAAAACAATTTGACTGAATGGTCTTTATTGCAGACTACATTTTCCATTGGGTTTAACTCTGGATATACTGAATATTTCGAAAACAATTTGACTGAAAGTTGTTGGTGGCTAAGCCACCAACAGCTTTCCATCTAAATGCTTTTAAAATATTCATCAGGTCCAGAATTATTGCCCATTGAAATTGTCTGGTGGCTTACAGCAGTCAGACGGTTAACTTTTTAAACTTAAATTTGTCCAAGAAAATTTGAATTTTCTCATAGAAAATGCCCATTTGCAGATCAAGAGATTATTATTTGTGAAAATTTATCACTGGAATGACTGGCTCGTTTACCGAGCCAGTCATTCCAGTGATAAATTTTCAAAAATAGTCTTCTTGGTCTGCAAATGGACATTCTTAAGACCACTGTAGAGGCTGTTTTTGGTTGATATGAGTGTTAAATGGTTAAGAGATGTGAATTAGGAAGACAGACAACCTTATTTTAGTCCTGCTCTGAATTGATGTATTCAATAAGGGAAATAACTCTGTGTAACCCAAAATAAATTTGGAATATCCTGACGCAAAAATGGAACAGGAACAGAACAAAGACGAATGAGTAACATAACGAAATATGGAACAATCATAGTTAACTTGTATTACCTACCTACTTTCTACCATGACTAACCGCCCGCCCCCTCCCTCCCCCCCCCCCCCCCACCCCCCCTGCTCAGAAAAAGTTGAGATATTTCTAAATATATAATACTGAATACAATTTGGGTGCATGTTCACCTCACACATTTCTCACCTTCTCCCTGCAGATGTCCGCCTCGCAATGACTCACTTGTGACAGAATAATTAGCTAATTTATAGTCAACTCATTACCGGTAACAGCCTAAGTCGTTATTTGCCGAGATTTAATCTTTCAGCCAATTTCATTCTAATGCTCTAAATCTGTAACACTTATTATCTATACGCTATCATTACATCATTTTCTGCTGATTGTTTTAAAAATAGTTTGACTCAAAGTTGTTGCTAGCTAAACTAGCAACAACTTTCAAGCAAATTTCATCCAAAATGTTTGGCGGATTTCATGTGAATTTTGTTCATGTCACATTTCTGGTGATTCAGAGTAACAATGTTTTAGAGACAGTGTGTGTAAATAATTGTTTGGTAAAATAGATCTATCTTGTTGCATAGTTAGTGATCCAGGTAATCTAGCAGGTTATCACTTTGAAGTTTATAATTGACTTGCTGTCATGTGACATGAAATTAATTTACAAGGAATTCAACCTGATTGAGTTCCTGATTTTTTTCCATGGTTAAGGTACTAGCGGTATTTAATGGTCATGCCTGCCAAAACTGGCCTCTGTTATGTCTTGTGGAATGTCAATTTACAGGCCAAGAGAAGAAGAATTTTACAAATTAATACTGGAATGACTGTTAACCCTTTAACACTCAAATTTGTTCAAGAAATTTAAATTTTCTCATAGAAAACGTCCATTTGCAGGTCAAGAGAAGACTATTTTGGAAAATTTATCACTGCAATGACTGGCTCAGTCATTTCAGTGGTAAATTTTCAAAAATAGTCTTCTCTTGGTCTGCAAATGGACATTTCTCAAGAACACTGAGCCTGGAACTATAAGGTTAATGTATCGATACATTATGCACTGAAGGTATCTCATGCATCAGTTACCTCACATGTGCAACACTCTTGTCATAAAACTATACTGGCATAAAATGAAGGGCAGTTACACGTATGATCCACATCAATTTCTATACAATATATTCGTTATTTTGAATACATATTTTGTGGATCATCCATCCATCAGTTATACTGATTCACCTTGTTTAAAATATTTAGTCTTCACCAGACCTACATACACATGGGTATTTCACAAGACCACTGGAGAAGACGTTTTTGTCCGACTTTGTCCGCTTTGTTGATCAGAGTGTTAAGTTTTAACTGTATATCAATCATTTATGACATGGAGACTTAATACTGTGTTAGCATATTCACCTGTAATCTGTAATTTCAATACAACAAATATGAAATTTAATCTCCTCCTTTACCCCTTTACTGGTCAAGCCGGTGAAAACCAGCCTCTGTAGTGGTCCTGGGAAATGTCCATTTTCAGGCAAGAGAAGACCATTTTTTTGAAAATTTACCACTGGAATTGACTGGCTCGATAATAGTCATTCCAGTGGTAAATTTTCAAAAATGGTCTTGGCCTGAAATCTCTCTGAATATTAATTTGATTGAAGGCTGTAGCTACTTTCACGTAAATTTCAGGAGTGATCAGGTGGAAGCACGACTTCTGCAAACCACCAGACAATAATTTCAATGGGCAATAACTCTCGACCTGTTGAACATTCTGAGTGATAGACAACGTCCATTTTTGGTGCCTTAATTCAAAGATTCCCTATAAATTGCACATTAATTTAAAGCAAACCTTTCATTCCTTTGTGAGCAATGTTGACTGAATTTCCATTTTTCCCGATCATTTGATGCAAGCGCTCATTTCGAAAGATATGTTGGCAACGAGTTCTGGCAAGCCAAGTCGCTGCAGTGGTGTCAAAGCATTGTTGTAGAGCTCTGCCCCCCCCCCACACCTGTGGTGCTATCACTACATGGCTCAACCTTTATCTAAGGCTGTGTTCTCACTAGAGACTTAATCAGGAATAACATACTGATGTATGCTGTTTTTCCTGATTCACTGTCTAGTGCCTAAGATTTACCCACTGCATGCATTCAAATTAATATTATACAATATTTACTACTATGTCTGAAAATACAGTTTCATTTCGTTTATAAAAAAAAGGAGTTAGACTGATAGTCAATACTGTAATATGTTGAAGGACACAGGTCTACATCTCAACTTTACTTTCGAGACTTTGTATTTTGATAACTACTACTGTTAACCCTTTAACACTAATATCAGCCAAAAATGGCATCTGCAGTGGTCTTGAGAAATGTCTGTTTGCAGACCAAGAGAAGAGTATTTTAGAAAATTTACCACTGCGATGTGTTAAATTTTTTTAAATTGTCTTTCGTGGTCTGCAAATGGATGTTATCTTTGAGAAAATTGAAATTTTTAAAAGCCATTTTGAGGGTTAAAGGGTTAACAAGTGACATCTTTCACTCTGATGTCAGTTGAAATTGACGTGTGAATGACAGATAGGATTAATGAATTGCGAAGCGAAGCATCTTAGAAATTCTGTAATGTTATAAGATCTGTCTACTTTACCTTGCAGTTGTTCAGGGGGTGAACTGTTCCACGAGTGCGTCATTGAGGAATCATTCAAGGAACTCGATGTGGTCCGGTTCCTCAGACAGATCCTTGAGGGAATCGTCTTCCTACATGAGAGAAATATCGTTCATCTTGATCTCAAGGTAGATAGATAGACGGGTGTGTGTGTGTGCGTGGGTGGGTGGTTGGGGGTTTGTGTGTGTATGTGGGATGGGTGGGTGGGAGGGGGGGGGGGGGGTGTGTGGCGTGGTGGCTGTTGGGTGGTTGGTTGGAGTACAGCTTATTAATAAGTTAACATGTTCGCAAGGCAAAAACATGTTAGTACAATTTTGAACACGATGTAATAAATGCGCTCTTGAATATTTTTGACTTAATTTGATTGGAAGCCATTACCTCCTTAGGCAGCAAAGGCTTCCAATCAAAATAAGTTCAAAATATTCAGCATTACTTTTTATTCTGTTTCGGAAACATGTTAAGTTATTTACGAGCTCTCTGCATACGTTAAACCCCTTTAATTGTCAGCTCAGCCAAAAATTACTTCTGACCTGAGAAATGTTAATTGCAAGGCCAAGAGATTATTTTAGAAAATGTACCACTGGAATGTTTGGCCCTATAATCGAGCCAGTCAGTCAAGTCATAAGTTTTAAAGTCTTCTTTTGACCTACAATGAACTTTCGCTAAGCAGAAATTGTGATTTTCATGACCCTGAGAAGACTAAGTTGGAAAGTTATGGCTTTTTGTAGATTGGGTGTCTCACAGGCGCAGGCAATGCACGCACACACGCACGCACACACGAATTACTTCTCCATAAAGTTTTCCAGGTGAGCTACACAGGCCCTTAGGCCACATGCTAATGTGTTGCAATGTATTTTAGCTGTCTGCATGCTCAACTTCTTCAAACTCCATTTTCCATAGAGTTTATCTCAGAACATAGTGAATTTTTTTAAAACAATTTGACTGAAAGTTTTTGGTGGCTAAGCCACTACCAACTTTCAGTCAAATTGTTTTCAGAATATTCAGCATGGCCAGAGTTATTGACCACTGAAATTATTGTCTGCTGACTTGCAGCAGTCGGACAGTTAAATCAATTAGGCCCACTCGTTTCCTGAGCATTCTGATATTAAAACACAATAACCATATTCATGGTATTGTATATTATCTTTAAATTTTGTTTTTGAGGTCATTGAACGTATTTATAAACCAGTTAGGAAACTGGTAAATCTATTTCTTGATTGTGTTTTTGTTTCAGCCTCAGAATATCCTATTAACTGATCCATTTCCTGATGGAACTATTAAGCTCTGTGATTTTGGTTTTGCTTGTCTAATAAGCAGCGGTGAAGACCTGCGTGAGATATTAGGAACGCCGGATTATGTTGGTAAGTAAAACTGGGTGAAGTATTCAGTTATGACATGTATAGCTTAGATGGTCACTACAGAGAGACGGTCACTACTGAGAGACGGTCACTACTGAGAGACGGTCACTACTGAGAGATGGTCTTTATGTAAGGTAGTCACTATAGTATATGATCTTTTAATCAACTTTCAGATAAATTTGTTTTTAACCCTTACCACTCTGACGTCAAAACTTTAAATTCTCAAATTAAATTAAAAGATGACCTGGTGTTCATGTTTCAACAAATTGGGTGGGAGATGGTGCTGTCCTAGACAGCAACATCTTCCATCAAAATTGTTGAAAAGTGTACACCAGTTTCTGTGCTCTTGACACAGTAAAAGATAGAATATTGACATCAGAGTGGTAAGGGTTAAGGCCATAAATGGTGCAGTGATTCCACAGGTCCACCACCTGCTTTATGGAACAACTGCGCTTTTGATAATAAAAGGGAGAATGGCGACGATGACAATCGGCGATTACAGACCCTCGCGTTCCCGTTTTTGTAACATTGTGAAAGGTTTTCAGCCCTTCTGGAGTTTTTCGTATCATGCCCAACAGTAATGAATCCTGGTGTATTGTTTCCTTTTCTGTGTTAAAATATAAGCCAAAGAGGATTAGTAGTTTCCGAGATATCCACAGATCCAGAATTTGATCTGATCCATATCTGGATCATGGCCAACGTGTGAACATCCTCTTGCGCATCAAGTTCCTTTGTTGTGTTGAAATTTGAGCCAAATCAGATCGGTAGTCTTTGTGATACATCTCGGGACATGCAGACTGGCAGACAGACAGACCCTCTTCTCGTTACTAGGCGAGGATAATAATAATAATAATAATAATAATTATAACATTTCTGTCTAACTCTAGTCTGCTTTCAATCCCTTCTACTCATCTCGTAATCGGTTTTCCTACTATAAGCTATAGTACATCTCAAAACTAACTCGACATGTTTCCAAAATAAATGTACTGTTGAATATTTTGAATTTAATTTGATTGGAAGCCCTTAGGTAGCAATGGCTTTCAATCAAATTAAGTTCAAAAGATTTAACAGAATATTTCTTACATCGTATTCAAAATTGTACTAAGTAACATGTTTTTATTATGGAAAGATATTAGCTTATTTCTGAGCTGTACTGTGTTGCACTGCTCTCTGCTGAGGCACAGATAAGAGCTGATGCGGCACTAAGTACCATCATGACATGATGTAATTATGACTTCTAAATACATGCCTGAAGTTAAGACAGTTTGATATCAACTTCCTATGATTGACAGATTCTTCACTGGATAGAGTCAAATCATTGAAAGTGATGTTTTAACCCTTTAACACGCATATCAGCCCTAAAATAACTTCTGCAGTGGTCTTGAGAAATGTCAATTTGCAGACCAAGAGAAGACTATTTTTGAAAATTTACCACTGGAATGACTGGCTCGATAACCGAGCCAGTCATTCCAGTGGTAAATTTTTGAAAATTAAGTGGTTAACTAGAATGATTGATTGATGCGTGATTTCTTATTAGGTATACTGTGTTAATATTGTGTTTTCTGTTTGTTTCAGCACCAGAAGTACTAAACTATGAACCTCTGTCTCTCGCAACTGATATATGGTAAGTATTCGTACCTCTGTCTCGCCTCCGTTTCTCGTCACTGATATATGAGACGTATTGGGACATTTATAAATTTATAAATTTATCCGCTTAGAAGTCATCTGACTTGTCATGTTAGTTGGTAAGAAATTTTCTGTTGAATATTTTGAACATCCAAATTATCTTCCAAATATTCACAAATACGTTTTATTTTTGTGGGTGAAGGGAGGGGTGTGGTGGAAACATGTTAAAGGAGATGAAAAACGAGAATTAGACTTCAATAAAAACCTGCCAAAAATAAAGGTTTTTTTTATCACATTTCATAAAATATAAAGAATTTAACTTTCACTAACTCTACCACTTGTAAATTTTCGGTTAAAATATAAAGAATTTAACTTTCACTAACTCTACCACTTGTAAATTTTCGGTTAATGTCATGAATTTTAACATGGTATAAAATTCACGGTATGATGTCATAGTGTGAATCCTCAAACACATGGATTCAAATTATGCAACGTGTGTTTTGAGAATAAACCAAGCGTGACGTCATACAGTTATACGAAGCTGGATATCAGCCCAGATCAAGTTCCAAACATTAGTGCTTCTCTTTCACATCATTAATACAAAGGTGTATAAATGAGCGGGTGTGAGCTTTCAATGATCAATAACAACATATTATACATGCGATAATGTCATACCACAACAATCATTCACGCGATGACGTCACTCAGTAATTCTCAGGGGAAATTGATGAAAATAACATTCCGTATCGAAGGTTCCGTGTCTGGAAATCGAAAATATGCAAATGTAAAATTTTAATTTATTTAAAAGCTACAAAAGCATCATGTGGCATGCTTTGATCCCTTTCTGTTTCGGGTCCCCTTTCAGTTACTTCTGAGGTGTACTGTGTGACTCAGTCAGGATAACTCAATCCGGTGGAAGAGTTGTGGCCGTAAAGGCCTTTAAATTTATCTTATTATGATATTCAAGAATTAAGCTCTACATAATTTGAATGAAATATTAGCAATATATTCTATGCAATACAGGACTATAGAGATACAATCTGCCTCCTTACTGCTGTATAGCTTAGGGAATATATCCTATTTGTTGTGTTAACCATTTAATGGTCAAGCCAGCCAAAACAAAGATGTCCTCTGCAGTGGGCTTGAGAAATGTCCATTTGTAGGTGGAAATAAGACTAGTTTTGAAAATTGACCACTGGAATAACTGCTATAATCGTGCCAGTGAGAAATTTCCAAAAACTTATCGTGGCCTGCAGATGAACATACACTGAGGAAAAATGTCAATTTGTCTAAAAAAAAATCTTGACCATTAATTTGTTAACGGTTACTAGGTCAGTAAGTTATTGGCATGGCAACATCCACATCACTGCCTGGTTCTCCATTTGTGGCAATCAGATTTGCTTCAAAATTCTCACAACATTTTTGGTACATGACAAAAGCTATGAAAATCTCATTAATTGACTTGCTAAATATTTTGAAAACAATTTGACGGAAAGTTGTTGGTGGCTTAGCCACCAACAACTTTCAGTCAAATTGTTTTCAAAATATTTAGCAAGTCAAAAGATATAACCTCTGATATACGTCGTCTACAAAAACTCTGCAGTCAGATGGTTACGTTCCTGGTATTTGACATTGTACTTTCACCAGGATACAGGTGCATGATTACATTAGACAAAAATCACTGTATATGCAGACGTATTTTAACCCTCAAATTTGTTCAAGAAAATCAAAATTTTCTCTGAAATGTTCATTTACAGACCAGGAGAAGATTATTTGTTCAATTGACCACTTAAATGACTGGCTCGGTTATCGAGCCAGTTATTCCAGTGATAAATTTTCAAAGATAGTCTTCTATTTGTCTGCAAATGGAAATTTTTCAATCACATTGCATACCATAAAATTCCGTGTGTATTGCGCTGTCGTGCGTAGTGTGCACCCCTAAATTTAACCAAAATCGGCCTGAAAAAAATGTGTTTTCGTGTATAGCACGCAGTAAGATTGAGAGACATGTGAACGAAAACTGGTAACAAAAAAATACAAATATAATTTCCATCAGAACAGGTTAGAATCTGAATTTGATTTGAACAGAGCTCATTAACATAAATGGTCGTTAGAACATAAAAAATTTGATATTTATTTTGTTTCAATTCATAAAATATGAGTTTTGTGTGCTGATACTTGAGAGAATAAAATCGATTTAAATTTTTTAAAAACCTCAAATCCATTTTGGCTCACTCTAACAGTGCCGGTAATTACTTTGATAACTATATCAAAGGTGAGCCCGTGAGATTTTGTACTATCACATACACAGTAGATGAGTGGTTTCAAGACTCGGTTCACAGGCGGAGTAGTCAGGTGGTGGAGCGGGGTGGGTTGATTAACGCGGTCAGAAGTACAATAAACAAAGGTGATAGAGCTGACTGCCTGACGTTTACAAAATCGACAGTGATCAATTGTGGGTAGGGGTTGAGTGGGGGTGGGGTGGGGGTAAGTGGATGATGATTGAATGTCAATTAAATAAAGTAATTGATCAATGCGTGGTCTTTACTCAATACAATACAATAACATGAATCAATTTACCAAAAATATTGGCTTATAAACACTTTGAATTTTTTAATCTGCCAATCCTAATTCGTTACTTACACATACTTATTCTGATATCCACGATGGTGACTCGAAATTCTTATACTGCTGGAGAAAAGTTGAAGATTATAGCCTATGCTGAAGAACATGGAAATCTGAGCCGCCGAGCGCCAGTTTACTATGCGGCAGAGCAACATTAGAGGATGGAGAAATATGAAAGACAAACTTCAAACCATGCCAAAGCAGAAGCGAGGTGATCGTGGCCGGGCTGCATCCTTCCCAGAGATAGAAGCAAAGCTAGTGTCCTGGATAGAAGAGAGAAGACAGGGAGGTGTAGGTGTAAGCACAACAGAAATCCGATTAAAAGCCTGAATACTCGCCAAGGAACAGAAGATATCACCAGCGTATTTCAAGGCATCACTAAGCTGGGGACATCGATTCATGGCCAGAAATCATTTATCCATCCTCCAGCGTACACATATCTAGCACAGAAGCTTCCATCAGACTTCAAGGACAAGTTACTGAATTTCCAGAGATTCATCATCAAGAAAAGAAAAGAAAACGAGTACCATTGCATCGGGAATGCAGATCAGACGCCATTGACATTTGATCTGCCTTACAACGCAATTGTAGAAAAAAAGGAGTGAAGACTGTCAACATTGTCACCATGGGAAATGAGAAAAACAGATTCACAGTAATGCTGGCATGCCTATCAGATGGCACGAAGCTTCCACCCTATGTCATCTTCAAAAGAAAAACCATGCCAAAAGAGACATTTCCACCAGGCATCATAGTGCGAGTACACCCAAATGGGTGGATGGATAATGAAAACACCAAAGACTGGGTTAAGACCATCTGGGGAAATCGGCCAGGAGGTTTAAGAAAGAAACGGAGCTTGCTGGTCCTTGACGCTTTTAGATGCCACAGGACACCGGAATTGAAGCAATATCTCACACAGTGCCACAACACAGATTTCACCATAATACCAGGTGGCATGACATGCATGCTTCAGCCACTCGATGTATGCATCAACAAACCAATCAAAGACATGTTAAGGAGATGGAATGAGTGGATGATGTCCGGAAGCCACACATTCTCGACGCGAGGGAAAATGCGCAGGCCCGAGCTGTCAGTGGATAGTTGATGCCTGGACACGGCTTGATAAGAATATTATCAATATCCAACGCATTAGACGGGACCGAAGACGACGCATTATGGAAGGATCCAAGCACAGACACGGAGAACACCCCCATGGATGAAGGCGAACGAGATGCATACTAACCACGATTCTGAAGAACAACAAGATATACGATCAAGTGACGATGAGGAAGATTTCTTGGGATTCGAGGACGATGTACCAATACATGAAGAAATGGACATTTAATTCAGATAGTCCAGCTTGACATGCCTATCAGATGGCACGAAGCATCCATCTAGCTTGACATGCCTATCAGATGGCACGAAAGCATCCATCTAGCTTCCATGCCTATCAGATGCCACGAAGCAGCCATCTAGCTTCCATGCCTATCAGATGGCACGAAGCATCCATCTAGCTTGACATGCCTATCAGATGGCACGAAAGCATCCATCTAGCTTCCATGCCTATCAGATGGCACGAAGCATCCATCTAGCTTCCATGCCTATCAGATGGCACGAAGCATCCATCTAGCTTCCATGCCTATCAGATGGCATGAGGCAGCCATCTAACTTCCATGCCTATCAGATGGCACAAAGCATCCATCTAGCTTCCATGCCTATCAGATGGCACGAAGCATCCATCTAGCTTCCATGCCTATCAGATGGGACGAAGCATCCATCTAGCTTCCATGCCTATCAGATGGCACAAAGCAGCCATCTAGCTTCCATGCCTATCAGATGGCACGAAGCATCCATCTAGCTTCCATGCCTATCAGATGGCACGAAGCATCCATCTAGCTTCCATGCCTATCAGATGGCATGAAGCAGCCATCTAGCTTCCATGCCTATCAGATGGGACGAAGCATCCATCTAGCTTCCATGCCTATCAGATGGGACGAAGCAGCCGGCATGAAGCAGCCATCTAGCTTCCATGCCTATCAGATGGCACAAAGCATCCATCTAGCTTCCATGCCTATCAGATGGCACGAAGCATCCATCTAGCTTCCATGCCTATCAGATGGCACAAAGCATCCATCTAGCTTCCATGCCTATCAGATGGGATGAAGCATCCATCTAGCTTCCATGCCTATCAGATGGGACGAAGCAGCCGGCATGAAGCAGCCATCTGGCTTCCATGCCTATCAGATGGCACAAAGCAGCCATCTAGCTTCCATGCCTATCAGATGGCACAAAGCAGCCATCTAGCTTTCATGCCTATCAGATGGGACGAAGCAGCTGGCATGAAGCAGCCATCTAGCTTCCATGCCTATCAGATGGCACAAAGCATACATCTAGCTTCCATGCCTATCAGATGGCACGAAGCATCCATCTAGCTTCCATGCCTATCAGATGGCACGAAGCATCCATCTAGCTTCCATGCCTATCAGATGGGATGAAGCATCCATCTAGCTTCCATGCCTATCAGATGGCACAAAGCATCCATCTAGCTTCCATGCCTATCAGATGGGACGAAGCAGCCGGCATGAAGCAGCCATCTAGCTTCCATGCCTATCAGATGGCACGAAGCATCCATCTAGCTTCCATGCCTATCAGATGGCACAAAGCATCCATCTAGCTTCCATGCCTATCGGATGGCACAAAGCATCCATCTAGCTTCCATGCCTATCAGATGGGACGAAGCATCCATCTAGCTTCCATGCCTATCAGATGGCACAAAGCATCCATCTAGCTTCCATGCCTATCAGATGGCACGAAGCATCCATTTAGGTTCCATGCTTATCAGATGGGACGAAGCATCCATCTAGCTTCCATGCCTATCAGATGGCACAAAGCATCCATCTAGCTTCCATGCTTATCAGATGGGACGAAGCATCCATCTAGCTTCCATGCCTATCAGATGGCACAAAGCATCCATCTAGCTTCCATGCCTATCAGATGGCACGAAGCATCCATTTAGGTTCCATGCTTATCAGATGGCACGAAGCATCCATCTAGCTTCCATGCCTATCAGATGGCACAAAGCATCCATTTAGGTTCCATGCCTATCAGCTGACACGAAGCATCCATCTAGCTTCCATGCCTATCAGATGGCACAAAGCATCCATCTAGCTTCCATGCCTATCAGATGGCACGAAGCATCCATTTAGGTTCCATGCTTATCAGATGGGACGAAGCAGCCATCTAGCTTCCATGCCTATCAGATGGCACGACGCATCCATCTAGCTTCCATGCTTATCAGATGGCACGAAGCATCCATCTAGCTTCCATGCCTATCAGATGGGACGAATCATCCATCTAGCTTCCATGCCTATCAGATGGCACGAAGCATCCATTTAGGTTCCATGCTTATCAGATGGCACGAAGCGGCCATTTAGGTTCCATGCTTATCAGATGGCACGAAGCATCTTAATATATTCCCAACATTTCCTATCGTATTACTGTCATATCGTATTTTATATAATATATCATAGTATATCATCATCATCATCATCATCATCATAATAATATATTATAATATAGTGCTATAATCTAGTTTATTCCACACATTGTTTATTAAATAAATTGAATTATCTTCAATTTGAAATGATTTTCTATTCTCATCCTTTCGTTTCCATAGTTACTTCGTCATACTTTGACGGCTGTGACCTTTAACCTTAACCTGTCAATCATAATCATCATCCTGCCTGCTGATTGGTAAAAACATTGTGCCGTTTAGCACATAGAAAACATTCCTTTCTATATCTATGTAAATGCTAGATCACCTTGGAAAACATCGGCTCTATCATTTTTTTTTTAACACATTTATGTCCGTATCTGTGTAGCAATCTATGGATTTTAAAGATCTATTTTCAACTTGGGAAGACAAGAGTAATCTCCCTTTATAGATATAAATTAGAACAAATTACAGGAAACAATGGTGGCGTAAAAAAGTTGAATGATGGTTTATTTGATCATTTTACAACACTATATGGTATTTAATAAATGTATAACACAATATTTAGACAGTAGTAAGACATTTCAGCGATCCAGTTGAGATAGTACCATTATAGACATGTTAGAATGCGATCGTTATTCCCGACTGATTCTCGATCCATAAAATCACATTTTCAGCTCTGACTTTTTCAATTCTGACGAAAATTTTAAGGGAAAAAATGTGACAAATATTTATCCTTGTATATATTGTGCAGTAGCTTTTTATAACATGTAATTTGAGCTAAAACATGAGCAATATACACAGAATTTAACGGTACGCCATTTTTGGCTGACTTGAGTGAAAGGGTTAACTATAATACAGCTAGTAAGTAGTTAAGCCAGTCATTTTAGCCGTAAATTTCAAAACATTATCCTTACTTGACCTATGATGGGTCATTTGATAAATGACCATTAGCAGGTTATTGGAATGTTAACCGTTTAATGGTCAGGTTGGCCAAAAATGGCTTCCGCGGAGGTCTGGAGGAATGTCCATTTGTAAGCCAAGGGAAGATTATTTTAAAAATGTATCACTGGCATGCCTGCTCGATAGCCTGTCATTCCAGTGCAAAAAAAGAAAAAATAGTTTTTATCTCGGCTGGGAAACGGATATTCACTAAACAAATCTGAGATTTTCTTGACTAATTCTGACGCTTAAAGGGTTACGTAATATTATGGGAATAACTTTCAAATTTTTTCTATCATCTTAGATTTTCATTGTTCTTATCTTTTCCTTACATTTATTTTCATTGCAGGAGTTTGGGAGTTCTCACGTATGTAATGTTGACCGCACACTCGCCTTTCGTAGGGGAGAATCAGCAGGAAACATTCTTGAATATCACGCTCGCTAAACTAGACTTCCCGGAAAGCCTATTCGCTCACATTAGCGCTGCTGCACACGACTTTATACAGTCTGTGCTAATTAAAAACCCAAAGTAAGTATACCGTGGCCTAATAATATGAAATTCTATGTATAGTTTTGCTTTGTGTCTTATCAGGAAAATGAACCCTCTCCACATTGGCTACAGGTGAATTGAGGAGTTCAGTGAACTCCTTAACACTCATATTTCATTCATGAAAATTTCAAATTTCTCATAGAAAATGTCCATTTGCAGATGAAGAGAAAATTATTTTTGAAAATTTACCACTGAAATGACTGTTATCGAGCCAGTCGTTCCAGTGGTAAATTTTCAAAAATAGTC
This sequence comes from Chaetoderma sp. LZ-2023a, assembly GCA_034401795.1. NCBI lineage: Eukaryota > Metazoa > Mollusca > Caudofoveata > Chaetodermatida > Chaetodermatidae > Chaetoderma > Chaetoderma sp. LZ-2023a. The sequence continues at coordinate 20,440,158 of CM067365.1, read as the reverse complement.
CTCTTGACCTGCAAATGGACATTTCTCAAGACCGCTGCTGTAGCTGTTTTGACAGGCTTGAGAGTTAAAAGCTTCAGCATTTGATTGTTAATCGGACTTGCAAATTGCATCTACAGTTGTCTTGGAGAATGTCCATTCACAGGCCAAGAGAAACTATGTTCTGAAAATTTACCACTTGAATGCCTAAGTCGAAAACTAGTCATTAATAAAATTTTGAAAAAAGTCTCCCCATTCTCCTGCAAATGGAGGTTTACAAAGCAAAAATTATGTTTGTCTTTACCATCTTTGCCCGTTAACAGGTTAAATCTTTAGAGCCTGTTACAAGGTGTGCAAAAAGAATTACTTCTTATGAAGCTAATGTTCTGGATATTTTGAAAATAATTTAACTAAAGGATTTTGAGAATGAAGTGTAAAGCTTCCCTCCAAGAGTGAAACAATTAGCCATTTAACGGTCAAGCCGGACAAAATCGGCCTCTGCAGTGATCTTCTGGACTGTCCATTTACAGCAGGTCAAGGAAAGACTATTTTTAACAATTTACCACTGGAATGGCTGTCTCGATAACGGAGCCAGTCATTCAAGTAGTAAATTTTAAAAAATAGTATTTTCTTGGCCTGAAAATGCACATTCAATAAGAAAATATTTTGATGTTCTTGAAAATCTTAACTCTGTTCCGTAGTGCTGAAAGGTTTGGGACAGAGCGTCAGAAAGTTAACACCACTCTCTGAATCTCAATTTCCAGGAAAACTATACAGATAAGCTGTTGAATATTTCGAAACTAATTTGACTAGGTGCTGTTGCTGCCAACAGTGCCCAGTCAAATTATTTTTAAAATATTCAACAGAATGTTTATTAACTAGTAAAGCCATACAATTCATACAACTTGACGGACTATTAAGTGTTTATGACAGACTAAATCGGATTATTCATAACATAATTGATTAAGACATCAGCCTACATGAGACATTGTTGATTATGATGTCATATGATTGACTGAGAGACTGGATGCCCCTATTAAACTGTCAGCAATCTTACTAGATGAACCGACTGACAGACAGACAGAATAACTAACCTAAACTAGCTGCTAGTTGCATCTAAAAATTTGTCATAAGAAAGATTTCAACCTAAATTTCAGTTGTTGTTAGCTCACCTGGCCTAAAAGGCCAAGTGAGCTTCAGTCGTGGCAACTGTCCATCGGTAAACTTTCTTTAAATGACCTCAAGAACCACTGGGCTGATTTTAATTATATTGGCCTGGAAGCATCCAACTTTGTACAAATGAGGCTGATCGGCTAATTTGGCCCGTAGCCATCTTGGATTTTGACCGATTTTTAGAAACGTCTAAAAATCTTCGGAGCCGCTTAAGGGATTGATTAGGAACTCATGAAACGTCATTTAGGGCAACCGCGGAACCAAGGTTGGGCAAGGGAACTTGATTGGCCAACTGCTTTGGTGGCGATATTGGATGACCTAGTTTTCGCGAAAAAGTCTTCTCCAGAACCGCTGAACGGATGAGGCCGAAATTTGGGAGATATGATTATGGATTAAGGACCATTAAAATTTGTTCAAGGGAAGTTAATAGGTAAAAAAATATGGCTGCCGTGGACCAATCAAAATCTAGCATGTTTAGCAAATTGCGCCAATTTTAATCAAACTTAGCTAAACATTCTTCACAGAAATTAGATTGGTAAATTTTTCCAGTGGACATCTCATTTTGTTCGTTTGTGCCAGTGGGCAATAATTCAAGGTGAGCGATACAGGCCCCTTGGGTCTCTTGTATTAATTACAAATACAAGTATCAATATTGACATTCTGAAGGGTGTTAGTCCTAATAATATTACTTTGTTATCTGTTTCCAGGAAACGCCCGACTGCCAAACAATGTCTGGATCATCCGTGGTTACAAGGATGTATGCCACCGCCGCTGCCAGTCAACTTGCCAGAACTCGGTGCCAGTAGTGAAAGTGAGAATAACAAAACAAACACTATGCCTATTGTAGAGGATGATGATTCAAGTTATCATGATTTAGAAAATGATGACGCGAGTACAGATACGAACATTGTGACGATGCGAAGTAGCGATGATGAGTATCATGAGTGCTCTAGTGACACTCTCTGGGAAACGAGTTTAGACGTGAAAGATCTCGATACATCAGCCGAGACAAAAATCGAACTTTCTGATATTTCAACAACAGCATCGGAGGCGAGTAAGAATATATCTGTTTTTGATGGCGAATCTGAGTCGACGGAAGATGAATGTATACCGAATAAGAAGCATAAGTGTAACTCATTGCCACGTCGGTCTAACGTTTCATTGGACAGTGTGGGTGAGTCGCCGAGTAAAGATTCGTCGGGACTAAATATGAGTATCGACGGTGATATATCCAAGTCAGATCTCTCATCAGAATATTGCTGTATTAATAACAACTGTTACCATGGTGAGAACTCTTCAATATTAAGCGAAAGTTCTTTAATGAACCATTCAAAATCACATGACCTTGACAAGGAGAATATCGTTCCTGTTTTAATGAATGGTCATACTTCTCACGATGATCCGCTGATATGTTCTTCTCCTGTTATTAATGCAAAGCAGTTGTCTCAGAAAGACACATCATCTGTCGAGAATTTGAAGATTAGTGGATTATCCAACATAAGAGCCGATTCACCAGGACTAGCTGTTGCACTTAACACGGGACTAACACCGATTATTTAACGTGATTCTATTTGAAACAGCTTAAGGAGATAGCTAATTATCACACAATGACCATTTATATGCGAGAAGTGTATTTTTGAAAACATAACATTAAATCCACTGTAATAGTAACCATGTGTGTTGGCTGGTAATCGTGTTAGTAAATGAGTAATATTGTTGATAAGTTTTCAGAAGTATATCTTTGGCTGTAGATATGCATTCTTGTGTGATATTCAGTCGTTTCTTTTGGTGGTTTCAAATAAAAGATGTTTAATTACTTGCTCCTAGTTAATTACTTATCAGTCATCTGCCATCTCATTTACACAACATGGTTAAACACGGTAATTATTGCTAAGTTTTTTTTAGCACAAATGTAGTTAAAATCATGTAAAAAAACTTCAATGCAATGAACAAAAGATTAACAAATATAAATCATTACTAATATATATATAAATTTATAATAAAAGCATGTCTTCATCAAAATGGTTTTATGGTTTAAATTCCATTTCATTTATGATCTGCTCATCGGTCTACCTAATGCCAAGCAATAGTAGTTTTATTAAAATTTATTTAAACTTTATTTTAAAAAATGTAACAAGAAGTGGATTTTACTCCTTTTCTCAAGACCTTTGGAGAAGTCAATTGTTTGCCAGCTTGACTCTTCAACACGCAAGCTGGCCAAAAAATAGCTTCTGCTTTTCACTTCTTGAAAAACGTTCATTTGCAGACCAAGAGAAGACTATTTTGGAAAATTGATTGATAACCGAGCCAGTCATTCCAGTGGTAACCTTTCAAAAATAGTCTGCTTTGTCTGTAAATGGACATTTTCTATAAGATGCCTACATGTGACATACGTTGAAGTGACATCTCATTGTGATATCAGTTGAAATGATGTCTGGATGTGACTTCTGTTCAAGTGATGTCCGAGTGTAACGTCAGTTAAAGTGATGCCTGAGTGTAACGTCAGTTAAAGTGATGTCTGAGTGTAACATAGGTTCAAGTGACGTCTGAGTGTTATGTCAGTTCATGTGACGTCTGAGTGTGTCATCAGTTCAAGTGACATCAGAGTGTAATGTCAGGTAAATAATGTCAGATAAATACTAAAACATATGTTTGGTTGATCTGAATGCCTGAACTCATATTACATTGAGAGATTTTATTTTAATTGTTTATCACTTATTCCTTGAGTCTTAGAGCCTAGGACCTCAATTCCAAAACAAATACAAAAACTCTTACATATTCTAACAATAGGCTAGCCCCTTAACAGTCCCGCCAGCCTAAGATGCTTTTTGCAATAGTCTGCATTATGAGAACTATATAATCATTTTTAGCTCACCTGGCCAGAATGGCCAAGTGAGCTTATGGCATGGCGACCGCCGGTTGTCCAACCGTCAACTTTTGCTTAAAAACGCTACTCATTAACCGCTTGGCAAATTTCAACCTAATTTGGCTGAAAGAACCCTATGGGGGTAGGCCTCAGAATTTGTATACAGAATTTTGATTGGTCACTTTTTTCGGCGGCTATCTTGAATTTTACGAAAAATTGCGGGGAATCGTTTAAAACGCTACTCATTAACTGCTTGGACAATTTCAACAAGGCTTAGATGGGAGGCTATGCTGGTATTTTTCAGGACTTGTATACAGAATTTTGATTGGCAATTTTTCTGGCCGCCATCTTGGATTTTCTGAACATTTTTGGAAATCACTTAAAAGCCTACTCGATAACCGCTGGGCCAATTTCAATCAAACTTGGATGGAAGAACCCTAGCCTCATATGCTTCAGAAGTTGTATACAGAATTTTGATTGGTCAATTTTTCCGGCAACCATCTTGGATTTTTATGAAAAATGGCAGGAAATCATTTCAAACGCTGCGCCTCATTAACTGCTTGAGCAATTTTAACCAGACCTAGCTGGAAGGATACTACGATGGTATATTTCAGAATACAGAATTTTGATTGGTCCATTTTTCTGTCGGCCATCTTGGATTTTCTGAAAATTTTGGGAAATCAGTTAAAGGGTTACTCCTCATTAACTGCTTGAACAAGTTCAAGCAAACTCAGCTGGAAGGACCCTAAGTGCTATGCTTCAGAGCTCGTATATAGAATTTTGATTGGTCAATTTATTCGGTGGCCATCTTGAATTTTCCAAAAAATTGCTGAAAATCATCTACTCATTATAAACTACTTGGGCGATTTCAACCAGACTGGCTGGAACGAGACTAGGGTGGTAGGCTTTAGAAGTTGCATATATGATTTTGATTGGTCAATTTTTCCGGTGGTTATTTTTGGATTTTCTGAATATTTTGGGAAATCAGTTAAAAGGCTACTCCTCATTAAATGCTTAGCCGATCTCGACCAAACTCAGCTCAAGAAGCCTAGGCCCGTACGCTTCAGAGCTTGTATACAGAATTTTGAGGTCTTGATTTTGATGGTGGCCATCTTGCGTTTTCCAATAAATGGGAATTCATATAAAATGCTACTCCTCATTAATCGCTTGGGCAATTTCAACCAATTTTGGCTGGAAGGATCCTCTTGTTGTAGCCTCTAGAAATTCTATTCATAATTTCGATAGGTCAATGTTTTGGCAGCAATCTCTGATTTTCTGAAAGTTTTCCGGAACCATTTAAAAATGGTACTCCTTCAATCAGTAACCCGATTTCAACAAAACTTTGGTGAAACGACCCTATGATGGTAGGCTTCAACATATTAAACGAGAGTCTTGATTGGTCAATGTTTTGGTGGCTATCTTGGATTTTCCGAAAATCATCTATCATGTCTATTTAAATGCAAATGGTTTAAATGCCACAGGTGAGCGCCACAGGCCCTTGGGCCTCTTGTTGACTGTAACCTATCGTTAATTAAATTACAATTTTACAAACTAATCATCACAGGTTTTGTATTAAATTCCTTATGAGCATGATTTCTGTGAAATCAGATTGAACAGCATTGTCATAGTAAGCATTATTTTTGTCTCATATTTCCCAGAAGTAGGACCAATACCTTATTGATATTTGACCAAATCGTAGCCTTTCCAAAGACCAGTTTATGTTTAGTAGATGTCCTGTAGTCCATTTATTTATAGTCTTTGATGATGGCTACAGTACAGCTCAGAAGTAATGTCAAAATAATGCAGGATTCCAGTTTCTCAGTCAATCTAATGATGTCATAATCAACTACATGACATGTAGGATTACATCATATTCAATTATATCATGAGTGACGTAGCTAAGTTTGTCACAAATGCTTAATATTGATGATGGACTAAGCGTTGTACGAATTGTATGCATTTACTATTTAATAAGCATGCTGTTGAATATTTTGAAACTAATTTGACTGAGCGCTACAGCGCTCAGACAAATGAGTTTCGAAATATTCAACAGCTTACGTGTAGAGTTTTCTGGAAATTGATAGTCAGGGAGTTGATGGATCAGCATATCCCAGCACGGGCAAAGTGTGGGTGGAGCATAACTAAAGATTGGCGGGGCATAGCTAAAGCTGATCTCCTGCATTACCAGTATGTTTGACATATTCAGCAGAACATTTTGTACATTTGTACTTTAACTAACATGTTTGTGTTTTTGTAAACATGTTAACTTATATATAAGTTGTACTGTATAGCTAAAAGGTTAAGAAAAACAAACTATTTGCTTAGTGAATAACTGAATGTGCATTTGTAGGTCAAGAGAAGACTGTTTGAAAATTTATTATCGCTGGAATGACTGGCTCAGTTATTGAAGCAGTCATTCCAGTGGTGAATTTAAAAAAAAAAGCTCATGGTCTGCAATTGGATATTCCTCAAGGCCATTATAGAGACCAATTTTGTCCAACTTAATCATTAAAGCGTTAACTCACTGAATGTGACCATGCTTGGCGCTTTCTTCACACACTTGTCATCTAAGCTAGAAGTTAATGTACTGAATGTGACCATGCTTGGTGCTTTCTTCACACACCTGTCATCTAAGCTAGAAGTTAACTCACTGAATGTGACCATGCTTGGCGCTTTCTTCACACACCTGTCATCTAAGCTAGAAGTTAACACACTGAATGTGACCATGCTTGGCGCTTTCTTCACACACCTGTCATCTAAGCTAGAAGTTAATGTACTGAATGTGACCATGCTTGGCGCTTTCTTCACACACCTGTCATCTAAGCTAGAAGTTAACACACTGAATGTGACCATGCTTGGCGCTTTCTTCACACACCTGTCATCTAAGCTAGAAGTTAATGTACTGAATGTGACCATGCTTGGCGCTTTCTTCACACACCTGTCATCTAAGCTAGAAGTTAACACACTGAATGTGACCATGCTTGGCGCTTTCTTCACACACCTGTCATCTAAGCTAGAAGTTAACACACTGAATGTGACCATGCTTGGCGCTTTCTTCACACACCTGTCATCTAAGCTAGAAGTTAATGTACTGAATGTGACCATGCTTGGTGCTTTCTTCACACACCTGTCATCTAAGCTAGAAGTTAACACACTGAATGTGACCATGCTTGGCGCTTTCTTCACACACCTGTCATCTAAGCTAGAAGTTAACACACTGAATGTGACCATGCTTGGCGCTTTCTTCACACACCTGTCATCTAAGCTAGAAGTTAATGTACTGAATGTGACCATGCTTGGCGCTTTCTTCACACACCTGTCATCTAAACTAGAAGTTAATGTAGTTGTGTTAAATATATTTCCAGTCAAATAGCAATATTCCAATGTGTTTTAATATCACATAATACATTATAACTTCATGTTCACTCAAAAATGATAAAAAAACCCAGCTTCCACATTGGTCTTGGGAAATGTTCATTTACATACCAAGAGAATACTATTTTTGAAAGTTTACGACTGTAAAATGACTGTCACAATAACTGCACCAGTCATTTATTTGAGGGTTAGTTTAAAAAAATAATAATAATTTCTTGCCTTGCAAACAGACATTTTCTATGAGAATATTTAAATTTTCTTAAACAAATTTGAGTGTTAAGCATAAAGACCAGGAGTTGATGTTATGCCATGTGAGTCATTGTTATGTTACAGTAATGCAACAGTATTAAACATGTCTTCCTAATGCATACAGGGATGAGATCTTTCCTTTTTTTTATAGGAAATCCTATTTATTGCTAACAAGATTTATAGGAAATCCTATTTTTTGCTAACAAGATTGATAGGAAATCCTATTTTTTGGCTAACAAGATTGATAGGAAATCCTATTTTTTGTTGGCCAGATTTTCAAGAAGAATCGTACATATATCTTAACTCTTTAACACTCATATCAGCGAAAAATGGCTTCTGCAATTGTCATGAGAAATGTGTATTTACAGACCTAGAGAAGACAAATTACATAAATTTATCACTGAAATGACTGGCTTGGTTACCGAGCCAGTCATTCCAGTGGTAAGTTTTCCAAAAATTTGAAAAAGGGCTAATTAAATGGTTTAGGAGATTGTGACAATTTCTACGTAAAGAAGGGCTGACGCTTCGCATCGAGCCATTTCCTATTTGTGCTTAGAGATCGATCACATCCCTGTGCATAAGATTATCGTCTTTCATTGCCATAGAACACTTGTCATTCTGGTCAGATTATGTTTATATATATTTTGAGAATAAGAGTCATATTTTTAAATGGGGTAAAGTTATTGTGGGGAAACAATGCTGGCTGGATGTGTTAATGAACTGGTGTCTTGATTTGTATCAACAACAGTTAGAGTGGCTTGCCCTTTGACCCTTTCACTTAGGAATTTCCCATAGCACAATCTTAGGGCAAACAAATCGGAAAACTGTTGAATATTTTGAAAATACTATGACTGGAAGCCATTGCTACCTTAGGCAGCAATGGATTCCACTCATTAAGTTCAAAATATTCAACAGAATATGCTATAAGAATCAGAAAGAATTGACTTTTTCAGAGATTTGTCAGTGAAAGGGTTACTGATCAGGCTGAAGAAAACCTGCCTCTGTAGTGGTTCTGAAGATGTCCAATCGCAGGTCAAGATAAAGATGTTTTGAAATTTTCTGCTGGAATAACTGACTCATTATCCGAACCAGTCATTCCAGTACTAAATTGTCCAAAATAATTTAGTTTTGGTCTACAAATGGACATTTTCTATGAGAAAATTTACATTTTCTTTACCAAACTTGGCTGCTAAAATGTTGCAAAATAATGGAGAGCATTTCTACATGGTTGTTTTTGAAAGTTAGACACTGCTTTTTGGTTGAATGAAGTTAGTGTCGGTCATTCATTGACGTGTTCATGCTAAGCAGTTTCCCAACAGTGAAGATACATTTCCATGTTTGATAACGAGAGTAATAAACATTCACAAAATATTGTTCTATTATAGTTATAGTACTACTTTATATTATTTATTCTCATCGTGGACCAGTACTCTGGAGATCTCAGGCGCATGAACAAACATTTCATTTTCAAAACAAGTTGTTATGCCTGATTGGTGGAGAGAATTGAGTGGCCTCCCTTTGACATACATAATTACTCTAGATGGTTAATAATATGGAGCATGTTAATGCGATGTTTGTATATGTATGCAGCAAGATCTAACCCCATAACAATAACAATAGAGTCAGGCTCATTCATATGCAAATATCTTACACGGGACTGGTATTCATATGCAGATAGATATATTAGCAGGTTTAAACTGTAATAGTGTTAATTTAATACAATAAAATGATGTTACTGTATTAGATAATACTATAGTTAAGCCTGCTCGAGAAATCTTAAAGACTTAGATTTAGCGAAACGCTCATCATTTCACAAACACCCATGCACATATGCATACACACATGCGCATTTGAGTACACACATGTACGCCTGCAGGCACACGCGCATGCACACATATTGCCAGTGACTTATTCTAAGGGCCACATGTTTTGGTGGTCTATGAGATTGTCGCTTAAGACTATCTCTTCTGCATGTATTTCAAAGAAAATTAGACTAGACAAAGCTAATTTTAGATTTTTGTAATATTTAAATAAACTGTTGTGAAAGACCTAGAATATGAAATTAAATTAAATTTAATGTTTATCTGCCAAACACTTCATCACCAAGAAGATAGAATAAACAAAGCACGTGATTTAAATCAACCCATCAACAGCATATTAACTACATTTTTAAATATTACTGTTTTTGCGAAAACAGTTATTGGACCTTATCACACTGATGTCAAATGGGTAATTGTTACAGATAAAAGCGTGGTGTTCATTTTGGAAACAACGCTGCGGAAAGCTGTTGCTGTTTTGTGTGTTTTCAAGCTTCGGAAGCTGAGATTTCAGTTGGATAATTAAGCTTTAAACTCTCGCGTGTTAGGGTGCTTCCATGTTATAATCATGATTATGTTGAAACAAATAAAATAAAGCCATGTGATATTATCGGCCAAAGTTACAAACGTGTTAAATAATTAATCAAATTTTGTATTAACTGTTTGACTGCTGTAAGCTACCAGACTATAATTCCAATGGCAAATAACGCTGAACCTGCTGAATATTTTGAAAACAAGTTGACTGAATGTTGTTGGTGGCTTAGCCACCAACAACTTTCAGTCAAATTGTTTTCAAAATATTCAGCATATCCAGAATTAAAGCCTATAGAATATGTAGTCTGCAGAAATTCAGCAGGTAGTCAGTTAATTGTCCTTAGTTTAAAATCAAATTGTATAGATACACAAAGTTATGTTGGTCCTTGTTTAGTTTCTGGTGGGGCCAGATGTGTAAAGTAACTGTTATCTTCAGAACAAGGTATGGGTCTTCCAATTATGACATAGAAGGATGTTACTCTGTGATAACTTTTTATCACAGACACTGTTACATCGTATTTGTCTTTGGATATTTACTGTCTGACATCTGCAAACCACCAGACAATACTTTCAATGGGCAATAATCCTGGACCTTCTGAATGTTTTGAAAACAATTTGACGGAAAGCTGTTTGTGGCTTGGCCATCAACAACTTTCAGTCAAAATGTTTTCAGAATATTGATCAGGTTCAGAGATAATAAATCCTAGACTATGTTGCCTGGAAAAAATCGGCAGTCTGGCGGTTAATAGTGTTTCATATTATTTTTATGAATTTCTGATTGATCATACAGTTGAGTTGACAACACGTTTTCATTTGAATCTATCTACTTACTTCATCTGTAGTAGAAAATTTATTTCAGGCTAGAGTTAATAAACTGACAAAAGTAACAAAAATTGTTACTGATTTTCTTTCAGTATAAAAACATGATTTTTATCCATATTTTGTCTATATTCTGTCTTATTACAGAGTTATTATTTGATGTGAGTATGTATAGCAATATGATAGATCTAAGTGGAGAGATAATTAAAATTCTCAAAGCATTATGACATGACTGATTGAGTGCAAATCCCTGATAAGATCATAACAAAACATGTGATTCTAGCACAGTAATGTGCATAATTAACCCTTTCATGGTCAAATTTGGTCTGGAAAATTTCAATTGTCTCTTAGAAAATGTTCATTTTGCGGGCCAAGAGAAGACCATTTTCTGGAGATTTAGCACTAGAATGACTGGCTCGATTATCGAGCCAGTCATTCCAGTGGTAAATTTTCAACAATTGTCTTGCCCCGCAAAATGGACATTTCCTAGGACGACTGCAGTGACCGGTTTTGGTAGGTTTTACCGTTAAAGGGTTAATGGAGGGATCTGATCTGTCACTCAGGTATCTGACATCATAGTCAAAATATGTCGCTTGTTTGCTGGCGTCACAATCATAATGATGTCGCTTTGTGACGAAAATCGAAAAGCCTGTCACGAGAGTATATGAATTATGTCTTTGAGGAATTTACAAGTTATTAAACATTGTGTTGAATATTTTTAAACAAATTTTACAAGTGGCTAGATAGCCAGGCCAGTCATTTCAATGATAAATTTTTGAAAACTAATCCCTTGGTATGCAAATGGACATTTTCTGTGAGAATTTTGAAATTGTCTTGATCAAATTTGAGGCTTAAAACAATATGTTCAATAATTTAGCTTTGTGCATGAATTGAAATTGCTGTGTTGGGATTTACGGAAAGAAACAGTTAATTTTAAATTGATGGTTCAAGATATCTTTATTTTTTGAAATATTGACTGACTCAGAAGGCATTATTATTATTATTATTATTATTATTATTATTATTATTATTTGATGATGATGATATCCATAGGGTGCTGCTCTGTCACTATTACCACCGTGTATTACATGTATGTATATGTTGTCCAGATAAATTTGCATCTTTAAAATTATTAACGGACATGGTTATGGTAGCAAAAAACCATGCGAAATATGAATAGTAATTATTATTATTATTATTATTATTATTATTATTATTATTATTATAGCTACTTATTACTCTGTATTTATATTGTTTTAATGTGTATATAATCGATAGATGTACAGTGTGTATATAGTCTTGTAATAATAACGTGTAATCATTTCCCAGATGTTCTTCTAGTACCATGTTTTTATATTGACCCGGTAACCCTTCAAAAGCCAGTGACTCAATTTGAAGACAACTGTACAGGAAAGATGTCTTACAGGCAAATTAATTTCAAAAGATTCTGCTGTATATGTCTTATGTTGTAAGTTAGTTGTTGTATTTGGTATGTGCATGTGAGATTTGCATCCTTTATTTCCTATTTCCAAATGTTTTTATTGGTGGAAACTGGACTGACCCCCGCTCATGAAAAATTAGTTTTGTTAGTATCACAGTCATTAACTGTCTATCTGCTGAATTTCTGCAGACTATTTTCCGTGGGGTTTAACTCTGGATATGCTGAATATTTTGACAAACAGTTTGGTTGAAAGTGGTTGGTGGATAAACAACCAACACCTTTCAGTCAAATTGTTTTCAAAATATTCAGCAGGTCCCAAGTTATTGAACAATCAACATGACATAGTTCTCTCAGGTAAATCAAAACGTCTATCATGAAACTTTACGAATTTATATTTTGATAAATATTCTGTTGAATATTTTGAAACTAATTTAACTGAAGCTGTTTGGTGGTTAGATTAGTTTCAAAATAGTCACCAGGTATAGTTATCTTGAAATTTAGATTCTGGGAATTCAGGTTTCAAAGTTTCAGGTCAATTCCAACAAGCAAAAGAAGTGGGCGGAGCTTAGCTAGAAATGGGCGGGGCTTAGCTAGAAATGGGCGGGACATAGCTAGAAATGGGCGGGACATAGCTACTCTTGGATCCATCTACTGTCGGTGTGTTGTCAAAATTTATTTAAGAATTACAAATATTTTCTTATTTCCTGTCCATTTGCAGGCCAAGAGAAGACTGTTTTTGAAAATTTACCACTTCAATGGCTGACCAGTCATTCCAGTGGTAAATTTTAAAAAAATAGTCGTCTGTTTGCCTGCAATTGGACATAAATCAAGACTACTGCAGAGGGTGTTTTTGGCCGTCTTTGGCATGAATTTGAAAGGGTTAATCGTCACATGGAAAAAATAAGAAATTCTTAATAATATAAGGAATATTCTGTTGACGTTACAATTTAATATAGATTCTGTTGATTATTTTGAAACTCATTTGACTGGTAGCTGTTGTTTCTGTTCAACTTCTTTCAAAATATTCAACAGCTTTCCTGAATAGTTGTCTTGAAATCTAGATACTGGCATCTCTAGTGTTAAAGGAATACTCTCACTCATCTCCAGGCCTGTACTGTACTGATACATCATGTATACATCTCATTTAGATGTATTCCTTGGCCCATATTCACGAAGGGTACTTCCTTGATCCTTTCAATGACAAATCCCTGGAAAAGTTAATTCTTCACAATGGATAACATAAACATAAACTATTGAATATTTTAAAATTAATATGACGGAGTCATTGCTGCCTAAAGCAGCAATGATTAGGCAGCAATGACTTCCAGTCATTAATTTCAAAATACTCAACAGCTTTCCTATTTGTTTGCCTTGAAATTGAGATGCGCGGAATTTATCAGTGAAATGGTTCAGTACGAACAATTTCCTAAATAGCGTGTAAGTCCAACAAATTGCATAACTATGTATTCACCTATATTAGATGAATATTTATCCATCACTTCTAAATCAGTGCTGGCGGCTAGGGCGTGTGCGTAGGTTAGGCACTCTTCGTGAATACGGCCCCATTATTTATATCGCAATAAATTTGCCGTGGAAAACCTGTTTTGTCTAACCCCAAATAGTTTTATTTAATATATTGATTCAAATTTTTAATTCTTATTCCAGGACATGAGCAGGGTAAAAGTTCTGATCAAACCCAAGTTGATATTAAAATTTACACGAATGATGGAGCTTGGTGTTAGAAGTAAATCTTATTAACCCTTTCCACTCTGGTGTCAATATTCTATCTTTTATTGTGTCCATAAGAAAGAAACTGGTGTAAATTTTCTAACAATTTTGGTGGACGATGTTGCTGTCCGTAAAATTTGTTTAAAAATGTACACCAGTTCATCTTTTAATTTAATATGAAATTTTTTAATTTTGCCGTCGGAGTGGTACGGGATAATAGACATGTCATTATGATCAAATCCTGGTCCTACTGCAGTCTCAAAGTTAAATGAATTCATCTTAGACCTTCAACGCTCAGGCTCACCAAAAAAAGCTGCTTCTGCACTGGTCTTGAGAAAATTAAATGGCAATTTGCAGACCAAGAGAAGAGTATTTTTTGAAAATTTTATTTCTCGAAACATACTCTTCTTGGTCTGCAAATGGTGATTTTTTAATGAAAAATTTAAATTTTCTTTACCAAATTTTAGGGCTATTAAAGTTAACCTAACAATACTAGATGATACTAGTAATATAATGATAACAAGACATGAATGTATTCAGTAAGTGACTGTTAGTATCCAATGGAGGTATATAATAACCTGGGTCTTGTTCAAATTCTCAATGTTTGCACTGTTATGATGTCACGTTACTTGAGTTAGGATCACTTCTGTTAAGATCTCTGTGATAAATGAAAGCCTCGACCTTTAACCCTCAAATTTGTTTTTCAAAAAACTCATAGAAAATGTCCATTGGCAGACCAAGAGTATTTTTGAAAATTTGTTACTAGAATGACTGGCTTGGTTATCGAGCCAATCATTCCAGTGGTAAATTTTCAAAAATAGTCTTTGTTTGGGCTGTAAATGGACATTTCTCAGGATCACTGCTGAAGCGGTTTTTGTCTGATATGAGCGTTAAACCATTGAAGTCTATATGCCAACAGAATTTTGATAGTCATTTAAATGATAAAGCTGAAATACAGTCAAAATACATCTCGCATATATAAGCGGTGTACGCATACACTAAGCAATAAGCAATTCCGGCAATTGTTGAGCAGCCTATATTTACGTCACTATAGTCATTGTTAACATTGCCATGCATAGAACTCAATGAAAAAATTTTAACAAGACAGACCGGAAGTCGTGTCTCTGGCATTAGCTTTAGTATCGGCGGTATTTTAATTTGGTTCTAGATTTTGCCAGTTTTCATTAGAATAATGGTGTATGGGAGATAACTATTAGCTTATAAGACATGGAATTAAGCAATAAATTATGGCAGGCTGCCACTTAGCGAGTGAGCGAGAGCTGATTTTGTCATTAACTGAGAGCCTGTCTGGTGACGCATTGTGTATTTTCTGAAATATTGATAATGATGTATGTTATTTATTTTATGCAAAGTTTTATATCATGTCATCCACAGTTTAACCCTTTAACCCTCGAATTTATTCATTAAAATTTTAGTGTTCTCAGAAAATGTCCATTTGCAGACCAAGAGAAGACTTTTGAAAATTTACCACTGAAATAACTGGCTCGGTTATTGAGCCAGTCATTCCAGTGGTCAATTTTCAAAAATAGTGTTCTCTTGTTATGCAAATGGACAGGTCTCAAGACCACTGCTGAAGCCATTTTTGGCTGATGTGAGTGTTAAAGGGTTAAGATAACGAGTGGATCTCATTTTACCAGACAAAAAACGTGTTCTTCAAAGTATCAATACATTCAGTTATCGAAAAAGGGACATGCATTGTTGCCATCGTACTACTAATAGTGATTATCTTTTAATATTTAACCCTTTGCCAAAAACGGCTTCCACTATGGTCTTAAGAAATGTCCATTTGCAGACCGAGAGAAGACTATTTTTGAAAATTTACCACTAGAATGACTGGCTCGATAACCGAGCCTCATTCCAGTGGTAAATTTTTGAAAATTGTCTTCTTGTCCTTCAAGTGGACATTCAATAAACAAATATTTCAATTTTCTTGACCAATTTTGACCATTAAAGGGTTAACGTCATAATTTGACCTTTGACCTCTGTAAAAGATGCAGAACACCTGTATTATTACCTGTCTATTTTATATCGTCAGTATTGATTACATCACTCAGGATACTCTATTATACTACTCATGGACCCGGCGTAAGATCATGTTCTTGTTTTCTCTTCAGAGGAGAGCTGTCCCACAATTTGTTTGGTTAAATTATAATAATATAAAGTCCTCTTCAGAAGAGATGATGGTGAACAGAATGACTAGCCACTGCAATAGCGTTTCAATATCTAATATTTAATAATATATTGTGACTATAGATGCTTTGGACGTGTAATCTCAGCTAATATATTAACTGTCTGTATGCTGAATATCTGCAGACTACAATTGTCATGGAGCTTAACTCTGGATATGCTGAATATTTTGAAAACAATTTGACTGGAAGTTGTTGGTGACAAAGTCACCAACAACTTTCAGTCAAATTGTTTTCAAAATATTCTTCAGATCCAGAGTAATTGTCTACTGAAATTATTGTCTGGCGGTTTGTAGCAGTCAGATGGTTAAATAAGTCTTACTGCGTGATATGTTAAGCTTGTCAATATTTAATCTAATACTATTACTGGACTGACTCGAATGCTGAAGTGAAATAAAATATAATGTCAAAGACAATCTCGGGTTGTTTGTTTATTTTTGCTACTGGTCCCCAACACACTGTCAGCCTGTTAGTGTCTGTAACTGGCTAGAATGTCTCCACGGATGTGATTGGATGAATCAGTTTATGCCATGGCATGATGATGTCTGCTGTATCAATAGCTCGGATTGGCTGACATCGTATGACAATGGGTAAATCTTAAATCTGTCGCTCAAGTATATGACGTCATAATCAATTATGTCACCTGTTGGCTGACATTACAATAATAATTGACATAGAATATTTTATCATAAAGCTGGAACAGTCCAAGTGTACAAATTTTGTACGTCTTAAGCAGCAACAGTACACAGTCAAATTAGTTTCAAAATATCCAACAGTGTATAGTAACTTGATATTGGGGTTCTGGGAATTTAGGGTTCAATCGATCACAACACGGGCAAAGCATGGGTGGAGCTTAGCTAGAGATGGATCCTCTCTTGGATTCCTTATCATGGGATTTGACATCACACATCACTATTACAATGATGTCATACTACTATTATGTTTCCCATGCCTAACTGTCACTCAAGGGTTGAATTTGGGTTCGTTGTCAGGTTACGCGGACCGGGAGTATCATGTGGTTGCTTTTCCTATCTACGTATGCGCACACCTTTACTCTCGCTTGAAGCAGGAGTAATCAAGTCGAATTTGGACCACGTGACACGAACCGGTGTCCGATTATTCTTTGCTCGTTTGGATATGTTGTTGAGGTACCCCTCTTGCCCCGACAACATACCGAAACTTAGCCAAGGTGTCAGTTTTCTTACACAAAGATGGCGGCTGTTTACACTATGGAGATGGATTGGTTCCTGACCCACCTGTTGTCTGTGTATGGAGATAGACTGGTTCCTGACCCACCTGTTGTGTGTGTATTGTTGCTTATCATGTCCCAGTCTCAGCTCTACTATTGCTAATGGTGGAAACCAGTTATAGCTATGCCATGCCAATCTCTAGCTAAGCTCCACCTGTGTTTGGGATGGATCGGTCACTGAACTCCTTGACTCTCACTTTCCAGAAAACTCAGATAAGCTGTTAAATATGTTAAAACTAATCTGACTTGGTGCTGTTTCTGTTTATGGCAGCAACAGCACCCAGTGAAATTAGTTTCAAAATATTCAACAGAATCTTTATTAAATAGTAAAGACATGCAATTTGTACAACAATGTTTAGTCCATCATCAATGAAGCGTTTGTGATGTAATTGATTATGACAGCCTACATACACATCATGTAGTTGATTATGATGTCATATGATTGACTGAGAAACTGGAAAGCTATATTGCGTCTGTGTTCGCTGGAATGCCTGGCACAGTTATTACCGTTGCTGTGTAAGAGGATTTCCATACTTTGAGAATGACCTCGATCATCGACATTGTGACTTGTGTCAGCCTGCTGCTTCCTAACATTATGAAGCCGAGAAGTTTTGCTAAGCGCAAGCAAAAACTTAACATTGGAAAAACAGAGTCTTGGCCTTGATCAAGATAAATGAACCCAGATTTGGATCGGAACAAATTCTTGATCGGTGAATATCTCAGTAACTTCTCTTATTTGACTAAAATTTTAACACAAGAAATGGTAGGACCATACCTAGGATTCCCCAACTTTTGCCGTTAACCAAAAACCAGAATTCAACGGAATTAAATGTCTCACCTGTCTCCTGTTTGTCACAGTGGCATTAAATTTTGACCCTGCGACCTGTGTGTTATCATGCTGCTTCCTAACATAGGTAACCACGTATTCAAGTTTAGTTCCAATAGGATTAACCAATCCTGAAATATAAATGATTTGCTGAATGGAAATAGAGACATGACAGAGTTGAAATATCAAGGTTTAATAACGACATACTGGCCGTGTCCGTCCGTGGTGGGTGTGTTGGTCCAGGGGAGAAGCGTCCCTTATCCGGCTTGGTTTATGCCCATAGGTTCCATTGTGTGGAGCTGGTGTATCCAATGACATTCCTTCTGTTTTCTCCATGGGGTGGAGTTTTCATTGTCTGGGTCTGATGAGAGTACCTGGATAATTCTAAACTGCATGTCAGTTCTAGAATGTCCATGTTTATTGAAATGTCTGGATACAGGTGTGTCATATCGCTTATTCCTGTGGAGGTTTGATATCGATCTCAGATGTTCTTGGATTCTGATTTTGAAGGTGCGTAGAGTTTCTCCTACATACTGTTTCTTATATTTGTTGCAAGTTAGTAGGTAGACGATGTTCCTCGTCTGGCAGTTGCCTATGATCTTGGATCTATATGTTAGGCCTGTGTGTGAGCTAGAGAAGAATCTGCTTTTTTGCATCCATTTGCAGATGTTACAGTTCTTGGTGGTGCATGCTTTTAGAGGGTTTCTGTGTTGTGTGGAGGCATTATCTGATGAAAGTTTAGCCCTGACAATCATATCTTTGATTGTTTTGTTTCTTCTATAACTGAAGAGAGGAGGCTCTGGGAAAGCCTTTCTGCATTTGCTGCTAGCTTCCAGAATTGGCCAGAACTTCTTGATGGTTTTCTTCAGAAAAATGCCAGTTCGTGTGAACTCGCAGACGAAAATGGGCTTCTGTAGAGTGTTTGTGGCGGTTGTCTTTGGTGGTGGGTGGAGGATGCTGTGTCTGTCCTTTGATCTGGCTTTTGCCCTGGATTCGTTGAGAATTTTGATAGGGTAACCCCTTGCTTCAAAGTATCCTTGTAGAATGATACTATTTTTGTCGTAGTCTGGTATTTGACTACAGATGCGTCTCAACCTAAGGAATTGTCCATATGGGGACGAATCCTTGCAGGAGGAGTGGTGTGCTGAATCGTAGTGGAGGTAGCCGTGGGTGTCTGTTGGTTTTGTGTAGAGGTCGAAAATGGTGTCATGTTCTTCTGTTTGTTTGACCATGGTGTCAAAGGAAAGAAACATGTGTTTTTGAAGACTCCATTGTGAATTTGATGCTATGGTGCTCTGCATTCATGTATGTGACAAACTCATCTAGGGCGGGTTTGCCATGTTCCCAAAACATGAATATGTCATCTATGTATCTGACATAGAAGGCTGGCTTGTGGGGAGCCGATTGAAATATCAAGGCGATGATGACCATGACCTTGGATCTAGTGATACCACTATCAGCACGCAGCCGCCTTATTTTATAGGAGATCATGTGTCCAAGATGAGATCTGGTAATATTAAGTAATTCTGAAAAAGAAATGTATATAATTTGCTAAACGAAAAAAGAAGAGGTAAAATAGCAAGGTCAGAATGACCTTGACGTTTAACCTGGTGACCTTGTCACATATACATATATTCTTCTGCTATAAAGGCTAAATAGCCTGTAGCAGGTCTTCACTGTCTTCTTCAACTTCACACATATTTTACTGACATGTGAGTGCGGATGTAAGATCGGGAATTCTGTCGTGTCCATGACTTCCTTGTAGTGTTTGTCCAGTCTTCCCCTGAAGTTCTTGAATGCATTCACAGACTGAGCTGATATTGCAGAATCCGGCACGCTGTTCCAATGGTTGATCACTCTGTTGCTGAAGAACTGTTTCCTTGTATCTGTATTGAAATGCTGCTTTTGTAGTTTAAATGAATGGCTTTGGGTTCTGTCACATTTGTCTGGTGGCAGTAGCTGATCTTGGTCCACACTATATATTCCATGTGTATACATGTACGTTTCAATTAAGTCACCTCGCAGATGTCTGTACACCAGGCTTGGTAGCTACAGAGACTGCAATCTATCTTGGTATGGCATCTTTTTGAATCCTGGTACGATCTTAGTTGCGCGGCGCTAGACATTTTCAAGGAGCTGTACATCTTTCTTATATAGTGGGCGCCACACGACGTTGCCATATTGAAAGTGAAGACACACAGGACTCTTGTACGGTAGTATACACGTTTCATGGTCAATAAAGTCAAATGACCTGATCACGCCAATGATCCTGTTAGCCTGGTTTGCCGCTATCACAGCATGCTGACTGAACTTCACCATCCTGTATCTGCTTGGTATAAGCAACCATGTACCCAAGTTCCATTATGGTTAAGCAATCCCGAAATATAACATAAGATTTGCTAAGCCTAAAAACTTAACATTGAAAAATAATAATTTGTGTAGAGGTCAGAATGACATTGACCTTCGCCATTGTGACTTCAGTGTTAGCATCCTGCTTCCTAACATTATAGGTAACAATGTATCCAAGTTTAGTCCCAATAGGATTAATCAATCCTGAAAGATAAGCGGAGAAGTTTTGCTAAACGCAAAAACTTAACATTGAAAAAACAGTTTTGTATCAAAGTCACAGTGACCCTGAACTTGTGACCTCAGTATCATCATGCTGCATCCTAACAGTATAGGCAACCACATAGCCAAGCTTAGTAGCAATAGGATTAACTGATCCTGGAATATAAGCTAAGTTTTGCTTAATATTGTTGATGACGTCGTCGCCATCGGAAAAGTGACACATATGTCTCGCTCTCTGCTTCGCAGGCGAGACAAAAAACCTGGACAATCCAAAATATCGGGAAAATATCAACCCTTTTACAATGTGAGCAAAATGGGAGGAAATAAAATGATTATCTTGAATATTTTAAAACTAATTTGACAGATCCAATCCCTCCATAAACTTGCATAATCAATATGCTTTACTTGCATAATGCTCACGCCAGCTCACTGATGACTGAATGAAGAGGTAATGGTACTGAGCGAATATTTCTATGTACGCTGAGGAGAGACTAACAAGGGATCATTTTCAAAATATCAATATCCAGACTCCTGATTGTGAGTTCCCGAAAATGAGCACGCATTCGTTACTACAACATTATTGATAATGGCTAGGATTTATTTTAATGTTATGCCAGTTTAAATTTTAATTTATTTCTTAGCCCTTTAATGGATAAATTTGTTCTAACAATCAAATTATTTGCTTATTAAATGTCCATTTGCAGCCCAAGAGAAGACTATTTTTTTTAATTACCACTGGAATGACTGGCTCGGTTATCGAACCAGTCATTCCAGTGGTACATTTTAAAAATAGTCTTCATTTGGCCTGTAAATAGACATTCCTCTAGACCACTGCAGAGGCTGGTGTCGCCATGAAACTGTTAACTAAGTCAATCACTAAAACTTGAGGGTACAATGACTTGCTGCCCAACTACATCCAGTGATATCTTAGCTACCCCTTCCTATCCTTAATGTTCTACCATATCTAGTCACCTAATGGATCGACGGCTGGACACCCATTTGAACAGACAATTAATTACTCAAAGACAAAATCATGAGTACAGTCATACCTGCAGTGCAAAATATTAACACTAAATCACATTGTTAGAGAAACAACGCATCAAAGACGGTCACTCAAGCTGGTCTGTAGCATAAAATCACCCGCATTCACTCTAGACATGTGAATACCAGGAACGATGATAATTTCTCTTGTGACCAGAAAAATGTTTGTACCTTGTGTCATCTGAACCCTTGCTTTAGGTCTGGATTGGACTTTACTGAGCAGTTTTTAAAGGACAATTCCGGGATTGGTAAAAGTGTACTTTATTTGAAAGATTATTATATGACTAAGATATTGGATCTTAAATAAAAACACTAGACAAATAATACAAGTAATTATACCATCGTAAACAAGGGATTATTTTATCTGCCGGGCATCGCCATTTTCTTGCAACGAGAGAGATTTCACAAGATCCTGCCGTCATCCCCGCACCAACACTATCTTTGCCGAGCACGAAGGCTGTACAGTAAATATGTATATGCATGGAGGCCTAACATGTGCTAATTTATAATTGTTAGGCCATTGTCCATTAAGCTAGTAAGTCTTTCAAGTAATTCCAGTATCCGAAGTCGGTGAGGAATCGTTAACCCCTAGATCGCTGAAGCATAGACTCCATTTTCTCTATCCTATCAGAATGTGTTCATTTTGGTAACAATTCTGCTGTAAGTCATTGCTATGCACGACAGCAACACATTTCAGCAATTTTTTTTTCCCTCAAAATGTACCCCGGCACTATCTCTGTAAGTAGGCTATTACGCATTTTACACCACGCGATAAGGGTTAAATGAAGTGGCACACTTGACAAGTGCGTATTGTAAAATGACTCAGCCGACTTAAGATACCGTTATAGCATGCGTCACAGGCAATGTAGATATATATTCCAAGAAAACATATGATATGATAATATTGCCGGAACCACTGAACTGATTGTAATAATTTTGATACTTACCTGTAGCTGCAAATTCGAAGACTTATCCAATGCTAGAGATGTTAAAATCAGCCTAGTGGGTCAAAAGATACAATCTGCGGGAAAAACTAAGCCAGCAAAATTTCAAACAAAGATTTCAGGATATGCTCTGTCCATCATCCCATATCAGAATGAGTAGTTCAGCTACAATGACAGAATTTATTGTGCCGAAGCTTTACAATAATTCCATCAAAATATCTTAATTATTGAAATTACTACAGCCTGCCGGGCAATATGAAAATTCCCAGATTTTATGTCAAAATGTTAATTCATTTGGTGATATCTCTGGCAATATTTACGTGAGCAAAATTATAATTGGTCGGGCAAATAGCCATTTCTTTCAGGTTTAAGCACACTCCGATTTAATGACAATACGCAAAGATAGAGTCTGCGAGACAAAAAACATCTCATGCTGAATTTTACCAAAAAAAGGATAGCATATTCTCAGATCATAACTTAGGTGAATAATTTTTTTTTTATATTCCAGTCTTTTGAACCTCTTGTCCAATATTAACACCCTTTATATCATATTAATCCCGAGGTCGGCACCTATTTAGAGATCCTAGAATCATTGGAATCACTTCAGCGGTTCGTTTGCTATTATCATTTACATATACTTCCTTAAAATATATACCCGCATCTATTGGCCTCGTTCCTCCAGTCATAGCGATAGCGGTGGTGTGTGGCTGACACGATGGCACCGATGTCAATTTTACCGACTTTATCTAGCGATAGTTGGTTACGCTATTTCTATCTGGTTATTATCCTGGCGCAATTTCATTAAACATGTAATAATCTTTCAAATAAAGCACACTTTTTATCATACCGGAATTGTCCTTTAAACCGTGATAACATAAGTTGTCCTGAAAGAGTGCTCTCCCTTTAGCTGCTAGCCATCTGTTTTATGCAGGTGTATTTGGGTGGTGAAATACAGTACCAGTATATGCGTCAAAGTTATATTAAGAAGATTGGTAGCTTCCCACCCACCAGATGCAGTAATATCGTCACAGGGCATATGAAGATTTAATTTATAATCACATAGCATTGTCATATAAACCAGTGGTAAAGCATGGAGCGGCCTGGGATGTTACAGTCGAGTGAGCATAGACATAATTTCATTCATTTAAACAAATTTTTTTTTTTACGGAGAATTTTGAAAATTAATTTAGTCAACACAGAACATTTCGTAAATATATAGGGTTAAAGGTGAATTGTTTCCTTCCTTAGAGATATACGTAATATAAGCAAGTCTTGTTTAATCCGTTACCAATGGTCATTTAGTCCATAAGCAAGCATGGCAACGGTCGTTTATTTTGTCACTTTGGTAACATATAAAGTATTGGGGACAAGAAAATGCTAATAAATCAACATTTAAATTGAATTTTGTACAAATAATCTATTTATTAATATTGTAATAATAGTAAATAACATGATATAAATAATATTGAACTACACTAGTATTTTTTAATTTACTTGAACATCTTTGTGACAATCCATTCTGGTCTGTGACTGTCCAGTCTGTTTGCCATGACAAAGAGGTACTGGGACCTATCTTTGGAACTCTCCAGCCTAGGTAGCATGACAATGAGTTAGTAGGAACAGCATCTATAGCTCTCCAGCCCGGTAGCCATGACAATGAGCTACTGCCAACAAGCTGTGACTACCTTCTTTGGTCACCATGACAGTGAGGTACTTGTGATGAATCTGGTATAGAATGATCTGTTTCTAGCTTTGCCACACCCATTTTAGTCAAGCTCCGCCCACATTGTACACATACTGGAATGGACCTTTTCAGTTTTTGCTAAGCCCCGCCCACCTCCAGCTAAGCTCCACCCACACATCGCTCGTGTTGGGCTAAATCGATCCCTGAACTCCCTGCCTATCAATTACCAGAAAACTACAGATAAGCTGTTAAATATTTTGAAACTAATTTTACTTGGTGCTGTTGCTGCCTATGGCAGTGACGGCGCCCAGTTAACTTAGTTTCAAAATAATCAAAGAATATTTATTAAATAGTATAGACATCCAATTCATACAACAACGCATAGTCCGTCTTCAATTATGCATTCATGATTGTTTATGATGTCATTCTATACGTTACATAGTTAATTATGACGTCATATGATGGATGGATAAAGTGGAAAGGTCTATTGATTTGAAACACTGAAACCTGAATTCCCAAAATCTAAATTTCAAGGTAACTCTACGGATAAGCTGTTGAATATTTTGAAACTAATTTGACTGGTGGCTGTTGCCTATGGCATCAATAGCTCCAAGACAAATTAACTTTAAAATATTCAACATAATGTTTATGAAATTATAACTCCGTCAAAGACATACAATTCATACACCTTCGTGACAGAATTTTATATTTTTGTACTGGAGCTAAATCATTTTGATTGTGACATCATCTAATGTGTGACATATTTGATTATGACGTCGAATATCTTAGTGACAGATCAGATCCCTCCATTCAAACTTGGGCTCTATGACTAAGCAACATTTCAGTTTGCTAGCTGTCTCACGGCAGACCACCAGACAGTAATTTCAATGAGCAAAAACGCTTCGCTTGCTGAATATTTTGAAAACAATTTGACTGAAGGTTGTTGGTAGCTTAGCCAACAACAAATTTCAGTCAAATTGTTTTCAAAATATTTAGCACATCCAGAGATATAACCCCTGGAATATGTCATCTGCAAAAATCCAGCAGTCAGACAAGTTACAAAACAACTTTCAACAGACAATGAAAACACTTGGAAGATATATTACAAATCTTGCATATTATTAATATTAAATATATGAAATACACTGTTTATAGATAAATATATTTACTATCACAGACTGATTCTATTTTCACACCAGGTGAGCTAATATTGCGATACATATTAAAATTATAACAAATCATGCGACAATTAAAAATCAATAACAAAAAACAAACTGGTGATTATCTTTACAATTAACTGTCTACTTGCTTCAAGCTACCAGAAAACTATTTCAATGGGCAATAACTCTAGATCAGCTGAATATTTTGAAAACAATTTGACTGAAAGTTGATGGTGACTTAGCTACCAACAAAATTCACTCAAATTGTTTTCAAAATATTCAGCATATCTCAAGTTAAACCCCATGGAAAATGTAGTCTGCAGAAATTCAGCAGCAAAGACACATTTATAACATTACCCTTCGAAAAATTATTCTCGTTAACAATTCATCCATGATTTGAAATCCAGGTATGAAACAAAATGGAAAACAAATTTATACAGCGTAAAGGTTCATATTTCTCTCTCAATGTATTAACATTTGTACACCAGTCAAAGGTCAGTAGATAGTCAATTAAAGTTGTCCTATATCAATAAATTATATGTATCATACCAGCCTTGCATTCAGAAGGGAAAACGTTTCAAAACGTTTTGCTAAATCTGCAAACTAATGACAACCTGCTGTTTTCGCATTAATTACATCATATAATATACAAGCCGAGAAAACATGATTTTGCATGTGCAGAGGGCTCTTCAATGTTTTCCCTACTGAACACAAGGCAGGGGACTATTTCATGAAGTAAGATTCGTCTGTATAATAAATTACTTTTATTCTATTCAAGAGACGAGTGTGAAATTTGAAATCATACTACAGGTCACCATGCTCATAGTCATAGGAAGGTGGCCTACCGCGAGGAGTGGACCAAATCCGGTCTAGGGCTGGGTTTAAAGCCGGTTTAGCCTAAACCGGGTAACAAATCACAAAGTAATAGCAATGTTAGTTTTATAAATAGGGTGATATCCACTACTTTTCATTGGCCGAGAGCTAGGTCATGCCCCCATGCAAGAGGTGTGGCCTAAATGCCCAAATATGGGCATTTCATCTAAATGGGTGGGGCATTAAAGAGGCCCCCCCCTTTGAAAGCATGCCCATACTTTGGTATTTAGGCCCCTTCCCTTGAAGGGTGTGTGGTCTGGACCTGAATTAATAAAATTGGGAGGTTATCACCCATCTATAAAACTAACATTGTAATTACTTTGTGATTTGTTACCCGGTTTAGCCACTCAACAAGTGTGCGTGTCGCGGGTGGGGAGAGGTAGAGGGAGGAGCTCATATCCTTGCCCCTCCCCCAGTGTCAAAAGTGTGAGAGGGGGTGGGGGGGGGGGTGTTGCGATTGGTAATTTTCCAAAATAGTCTTCTCTTGCACTGCAATTGCATGTATTCTATGAGAAAAGCTCAGATTTCTTGACCAAATTTTTTACATTGAAAGGTTAAGAGAAATTATATTCTATCTCTATTGTCCTGTATCCTAATCTTTTATGACAAGACAAACATTTTCAATATGTTTTCTGATAATCCTGATCATGAGATGGTAAGGCATGTCAGAAACCTCATTATCACACACACACACACACATGCCTATATAATCTCCCAATACACTAATCATGACAAGACATTAACTAAAACATCTCATACAATCTATGACTGTCTTGCGAATATTCATGAGTACCTAAGAATCCTTTCATTTTGGACTGATCTTTTCCTCTTCCTCACCATTGTGATCCGTGGGTATCTTATTAAATGGGTTCCCGGGCGGCACAGTCGTGACCATCTGAGCAAACTGCGTGCTCTTCTTGTAAAGTGGGTGTATAGGTCCGATCGGGAAATGTCTGTGGAAATAGCAAAGTATAGATGATAGGGGCAGATAACTTTTGATCATGAATTTATCGCTTAACCCTTTAAACATCGAATTCGTCCAACAAAATTTAATTTTCTCAAAGAAAATGCCAATTTGTAGACCAACAGAATATTTTTGAAAATTTACCACTGGAATGACTGTCTCTGTTACCGAGCCAGGCATTCCAGTGGTAAATTTTCAAAAATAGTTTCTTGTCCTGCAAATTGACATTTCTCAAGAACCCTACAGAGAAATGTATAGATGATAGGGGCAGATGAATTATAAATCCTGAATTCTTAATCACATAACCAAGCTTGTATTCTATTGCATGACTCATTATTATAAACATGCATGTGTTTATCCAATGAGATGCTTCCAATTGTACCAGCCAATAACTTTTCCATATTGGACGACGCAAAACCTGTATTGGACAGTAAGGTCTGTATTGAACGGTGCTTAAAACCTGTATTGGAGTTTAAAGAACGATAACTCTTTCCACATTAAATTCTTCATATTGCATTGTTAATGGAGGTAACTTCTATTGTATTGATAAGGTTTGTCTGCTACAAGTACAAGTTTTCGTTATTCATAATTACAAGATACTTTCAGAAGAAGATATCAATAACTTTGCTGATCAGCAACTGACAGAAAATACAACAAGAATTCAGAGGAATTAAATGTCTCACCTGTCTCCTGGTTGACGTAGTAACCTCTATCTTTGTCATTGTGACCCTAGCCTTATCATGCTGCTTCCTATCATTATATCTAACCATGTATTCAAGTTTAGTTGCAATAGGCTTAACCACTCCTGAAATATAAGCCGAGAAGTTTTGCTAAACGCAAAAACTTAATGTTGAAATAACAGAGTTCTGTATCAAGGTCACACTGACCTTGACCTTTGACATTGTGACCCCAACATCATCATGCTGTTTCCTAATATTATAGGTAACCATGTATCCAAGTTTAGTTGCAATAGGCTTAACCAGTCCTGAAATATAAGCCGAGAAGTTTTGCTAAACGCAGAACCTTAATGTTGATACCGCCACCGCCATCGGAAAAGTGATACCTATGTCTCGCTTTCTGCTTCGCAGGCGAGACAAAAACTAAAATGGAAAATGACCTTCATTTGTTCAGATGCTGGTTGTCAGCATCTTTACCTCAAGAAGAATGGATATCTAGCCTACGTTTCCTCATGAAAGAGTGGACATATTTCCCGAGACTAAAGTAAATTTTGTTAGATTTTTGGTGTTTGCTGACAATAAAAATTGTAACTGGTGCATAATAAATGTTATTTTACATTGTTAAGTCCAAAATGGATTGTTATTGCACTTGTCCACATTGTGTTGAAAAATCTGCAGGCATCTCATCCAATACCGATTTCAACACAACGTGAACTCGTACAATAACAATCCATATTGAACTCAACATTGTAAAATAAGCTAATATTAATCCATTACATATCTTGTAATATCTCACTAATGTAATAATTAATCGTACATGCTATGATGTACTTAGTACTAAAATATTATTACGCCATTGTCGCTTGGCAGCGATGACGTAATAATAACGCTTGTGACGTTATTTTACTATTGTTAATTTGTTGGTGAATAGAAATTTTGGAAATTCATTTTTTGGTTTTACAAAGTCTCCTAACTTATTCTAAGAAAAAAATAATGCTGGAAATTTAATGAATTATTTTCAACATTCTTTCCATTTATCAAATCCTTATCACTCGGAATGCCTCAGAATTTATTGTAACTTTGTTCTCTGTAGATTTGTTAACCCTTTAATGGTCAAGTCGCTCAAAATGGCTTTGCAATGGTCATGAGAACGGTCTATTTGCAGGATAAGAGAAAACTATTTTTGAAAATTTACCACTGGAATGGCTGGCTCGTTAAACGAGCCAGCCATTCCAGTGGTAAATTTTCAAAAATATTCTTCTCTTGGTCTGCAAATTGACATTCATTGAGAAAATACTTTGAATTTTCTCTATCAGTCAAGGATTAATACAGTAATAGCTTAAAACTTCCGGGCGTGAAACTGTGCCTTATATTTATCTTTCCCCATCTCAGATCTTGTGTTTTTGGTGGGAATTTTCTTAAACCATAACATTAAATTGGACTGGTCGTATTAACAGGATTCTACCACTGGTTTTGATTACCCTATAGAATTACAATCAGTATTTAATCGTGTGCGGTTACTAACCGGTATGAGTCCATAGCTGTAGATAGTGGAAGTTGAGTAATATCAGAATTATTAGGTGCCCATTGTCCGCGATACAATGTAGAGCCGGTGTAGTTAGGAATATCCGGACGACTGTAAAATAACCACATTATAAATGTATTCAAATATTACAGGTACTTTTATACGTCTATAACCCTAATACAGCTGTGATAGCAAAGATTCTGGTGTAACTTTTTCAACAATTTTTGTGGACGATGTTGCTGTCTACAATTAAATTATTGAAAATGACCACCACTTCATCTTTTAATTTAATTTGAAATTTAAAAATTTTGACAGCAAAATGTTAAGGGTTAAGAAACACCAATTGAGCCATCAAAAAGTGGCCCTGAAAGACAGGTGGTCATTTAAGACAATACAGTGGTTCAATGGACAGATCCAATCTGTCACTCAAGTATTTGCTGTCATAATCACAAACATCACATGTTAACTGACATCACATTGGGAAAGTTTGTCATGAAAGTGCATGAATTCTATATCTTTGATGAATTTACAATTTAATACGGCAGTAACAGCCAATAGTTGAAATAGTTGAAAAATATTCAACAGCTTCCCTGTATAGTTTGATTCTGGGAATTCAGGTTTCAAAGTTTCAAATCGATTCCAACCTGTGGAAAATGTTAGATTAGCTAGAAATGGCCACCAAAATCAGGTGTCTCCTGCAAACAGGTTAAAATGAACATGCTACAGAATGAAATTTAATGCTTTTTTTCTGTACTGTTTCCAGACATAATTCATCAATTTCCCGACATCTTATGATGTATCCACTCACCAATCAGGTTCCATTAGAAACTTCCAAATTGTGCAGAAATCTGTCAGAATAAGTAGCCGAGATCAAGATTTTGAATATTAGCTATATTTTATTGCAAATTAGTTTGGCAGAAAATGCGGAATTTTCATACATTTCAAGGCCTGAAAATCAATTCGTATATGTCCATATATTTCCAGACATTACATACCGGAATACTGTTGAATATTTTGAAATTAACCTGACTGGAAGCCATTGAGAGAGAGAGAGAGAGAGAGAGAGAGAGAGAGGGAGGGAGAGAGAGAGAGAGAGAGAGAGAGAGAGAGAGACAGAGAGAGAGAGAGAGAGAGAGAGAGAGACTCAATAAGACACAAAAACGTACATGCAGTCCCACATGAACAAACACATAATCACATTATAATGCTTTGCCCTGTAGGTGGGGTTTAGAATACACCTTCCGTATCCTCTGCGTGTCGTAAGAGGTGACTAAAGGAGGTAAGGGTGAGGTAACCCTGACAGAAACCTCGAGTGCTGAAGATGGAGGTTCCAGGCCGCACGGCGCACTCTAATAAACCATGGATCCACGCACTTAACGCTTATGATCATGTCGATAGTCACATTATAATGCTTAACTCTACTGTAATACAATTGACTTAAATTATCCTTTAGTGGTCAAGTGACCCAAAATGGTTTTGAGAAATATCCATTTGAAGTCCAAGAGAAGACTATGTTTTAACTTTGCAACTGGAATCCCTGGCTCAATAACAAAACCAATCATTGCAGTGGTAAATCTTTTAAAATAATATTTTCTTGGCATGTCAATGGATAATGAACAATTTTTTTTTCATAGCCAAATTTTTGGACCATTACAGTACACACCAAATATCAGAAATTCTGTACGATGGAAGAAAAATCCTCTGGAATATTAACGAATAATTGAATAATTAATTTCTGAAGTTAATAACTCACTGTCCAGTCTCTACATATCTCGGAATACTGGAACGTTTTATTGTAAATGGTTCAAATGGCTCTCCTACGTTGTCAATTTCATCAAGACTCTCTGCTCCTATGCAACCACTGTGAATAAAGATAATGGCATAGATTAATGGTCTGAGCTATAGAAACAGCAATATTACACATGAGGGGAGATAACCCATTACATTAATTATAGAAAATAAAGTACTACAGATCAGGGGAGATAATCCATTGCCCGTAGTCAAAGACAGACATTATAGATCAAGATCAAGGATAAAGGGAGATAATCCACTATCATATCTAGAGATACAGCAGCATAGATAAAGTATACACTCGCTAGATCACTTATCACATACCCTCGCTATGGGGCTAGTTGTAGTGACCGCTGGTTGCCCGAGTTCAGTAAATCGCAATTACGCAGGACCAGGTATTCGCTGACTGACTGACGCAGATGATCAGCGGCATATATAGTCTACACAAATTACTAAATCCTCTTTTGGTATTTTGAAGAGGAATTTAACAGATGCAAATTTATGTATTTTTATCAGAAATAAAATTGTATTGGCAATATTAGTCTTACACTTTATTCGACTATATAATATGATTAGTAACAAAAACATTATTTTGGAGACTATACATCCGGCCAGAAAATGCTGATCTCTAAAATGCCACTTTTGAGAGGGTCATGAGTGATATAGCGAGTATATACTATACACCTGTGCAAAGGTTAAGCACCAGCAAAAACAATAGAACGTAGAAACATGATGGTACAACTAGGCTGCCATACTTTTTGTCCCCGCGTTAGCTGACATAATTCCAAGTACGAAATGCACATGCATGCATGACTTCACGCCGCTTGATGTCCGTGCGTGGCGGGAAACAGCACACGTGTTCAGTTATGTAAAAGTCCAGTTTGAGGTGTAGAACATTACATACAGATTTAGGCGACAAGATTAGGAATTTTGTGTTCATGACCGTGGTTTATTTGTACAGAGAGAATTAGCTCTTGATTGTGAACCGCTATGGCAAGACGAAGGTTAAGTGATCGTGTGAAATGGCAAATCATAGGCATGCATACCACTGGTATGTCATGCAGAGAGATTGGCAGACAGCTGAACATTAACCATACTGTAATCAGTCGTTTGATTGCAAAACATGGGCAAACTAACGAGGTGAAGGACAGGCCTAGATCTGGAAGACCGAAGAAGACTACTGCCCGTGATGATCGAGCCCTAGTACGCCTTGTTAGGAGATCTCCATTCACCAACAGCAGAGTGCTCAGCCAGCAATGGGAAACGCGCAATAGAGTGTCAATGTCTACCGTCAAAAGGAGACTGTATGCTGCTGGCATGAAAGCTAGGAGAGCTGTCAGACGTCCTCTCCTCACTGCACACCACAAAGAGGAGCGTCTGAGGTGGTGCAACGAAAGAAGACACTGGAACATGAGATCCTGGAGACGGGTACACTGGTCCGATGAAAGTCGGTTCCTGCTTCATGCCACAGATGGTCGCACTCGTGTATGGAGGTCCAGACGCACGGCGTACGACCAACGTAACATCATGGAAGAAGTTCCATTTGGTGGAGGTTCCATTATGATATGGGGGTGCATCTCATTTGATTGTAAGCTGGATCTGTTGACTGTACCTGGAACACTAAATGGACAAAGATATCAAGATTCCATACTGGATAGAGTTGTGGTCCCTCATTTTGTAAATCATGCACCTGGAACCCACCCTATATTCATGGATGACAACGCCCGACCACATCGTGCTAGAGCTGTGCATGAATACCTCCGCCAGAATGCCATCGAAACCCTACCATGGCCAGCAAGGAGCCCTGACATGAACCCTATTGAGCATATCTGGGACATTCTGGGAAACATGGTGAGAAGGAGGGATCCTCCTGTGCAGAACCTACAGGAATTAACAGACGCACTCCATCTTGAATGGCAACGAATACCACAATGGCGTATCAGTCGATTGGTGACCAGCATGAGACGTCGTGTCCAGGCCGTCATCCAGGCACAAGGTGGATATACCCGGTATTAATAATGACAGTCTCAAACTCGTGCACAGATGTTAAACTTCGTTTTCAGACACCATTAATGACAATCTAGCAACGTGTGGCAACTGTAGGGCAATAGTTGTCAGTTGTGTCAACGTAACCATATTCAGGCCTCGTTTTCAAGTTCAAACAAAAACATACAGTGTTTCCCCACCATCATAATCAGCATTCCTCTAGTTGCATTATTACCTCTTGCACTAAGATGGATGGGTACATAAATGTTTATGCTATTGCTTTCTTCATAGCACATGAATATACACTCGCATGTGCGTAAAAATAGGGTGGTGCTTAACTGTTGCACAGGTGTATATATTTATGTACATTGCACAGCAGTATTACAGATCAAGGGAGACAATGCGCTGGCTTAGTCATAGAAACAGAGTATTACAGATCAGTGGAGACAATAAGGGTGATAATCGATAAATATATGCATAGAAACTGCAGTATTATAGTAAAAGGGAGATAATCCATTATGTTTGTCATGATGGTCAATGGACAACAATATTACATATCAAGGGAGATTATTCCTTACCCTCATAGATTGAAGGAAATTTCAATTTCCCTTTCTCCGAGATCTAACAATACTCACCATTCTATTACTTCTGATACAAGCTATCCTGTATAGCTGGCCCTAGGACTATAGACTTAGTAAGCTTTACCGGCTCCTGGAACCGGGTACCCGGCTCCCAACTGCCAAGTACCCGTTTGCCATGAAGCTCATATTGTTTGCATAGCCACCAAACTAGAGATACCCATGGCTTGCCTCCATGGGGCTGGGAGGCTGGATCAATAATAGAATGGTGAGTATTGTTAGATCTCGGAGAAAGGGAAATTGAAATTTCCTTCATTCTCCTTCGATCAATACTCACCATTCTATTACTTCTGATATACACCAGATTTAGACAGTAACCTGGTGGGAAGGGGCAAGCCATCAATTGCTACTTTTGCCGCTTGGAGAAAGAGCTTAGACGTAAACTTGATTAATGGAGACCTAAAAGGACCATCAAGTTAACGGAACCGAATCACATTCGCATCACTGTCCCCCTCCCCTTTTTTCTCCTAAGAAAAGGGAGATAACTCACGAACATGCATCTCGCCTAAAACACAAATATGCCAAGATGATTAACTGCTCTTTGCATATATTAGCCTGGGAATGAGCATGAATATATAAGATGAATGAACATGATATATAGACATAACACAAAAAACTCTCAATCTTGAATTATCTCATGATATTTGGATTTCAGACGTTGAGCCTCCAACCATTCACTTGTCCGGCCATCAGTGAGACAATCTGGTTGACATCCTCTCGCTCGACCATGTCTACTTCTTAATTCTTTCTTACAAATGCCAAAAAAGAGAGAAGAGCAGGGTGGTCTTATAACTATCGTTTCAAAACAGCTAAAGCGAGTGGATTGACGGAGTCTGACACATCCCTCATATAGTAATCCATGAAAGAGGACTCACAGTGCCATTGTGCAACAGCCATGATGTCCGTTAATGGAACACCATTGTAAAGGGTGGATGAGGTGGCTATTCCTCTAACATCGTGTGGCCTTGCGCATTGCACCTTGTGCCCAGTCGCAATCTCATGGGTAGTCTGAATGCATTCGACTACCCAACGAGAGATAGAATCCATGGATGCGGCGCCATATGGCTTCTTATGGCAGATCCACAGATGTCTATCATTCGACCGTAATGAGTCTGTCCGTCTTTTGTACTTAGTCAAAGCATGGACTGGGCACCAGACACTGGCATCACGATCATAGCTAGTTAGTTTCTGTATAATGATCGGTTTGCCAGGATATTTCAGATTGATTCTTTGACATGATCTCTGCTTTTGGCAGTAGATGCAGACCCTCTTCCGGAGACAATAAATCGATCCCTCTCTGCTGAAAGTGCATGGATCTCACTGCGCCTTCTAGCTGAGGAAGCTGCCAATAGAAAAATCTGCCTTTAGAGTCAAACGCTTTAGACTAGCTGAACGCAACGGTTCGAAACAGTGCTTGGCCAGTACATTAAGCACTAAAGATAGACTCCAGGCTGGAATGACTACCGGTTGTCTCGGTCGGAGATTGCTTATTCACTTCACCATCACATTCAACTGGGCCACCTCTGGACTATCCCTGTTGGCTAGACAAGGGATAACTGATGCCAAAGCTGACTTGTATCCAGCAATTGTGACAGGAGCTAGCCCTGAAAAGAACAGCTCACAGAGAAAGTCTGCTATTTGCTGAATAGTGGATTGAAAGGTATCAATACCCTTTCCTTCACACCAGTCTGCAAATCTGTTAATCTTGTTGTTATATGACTTGAAGGTTGACCTCCTTCTCGCAGCTGCAATGAAATTTGCAGCTTGTCGAGAAAAACCTTCCGACGTGGAATGTTATTTGATAACATCCACGCAGTCAATTTAAACATTTCGGGATGCTCGTGTAGGAAGCATCCCTTGGCCTGGGAGATTATGTTTGGAATCTCGGGTAACTGCACTGGATTGTCCACCAGCAGATCTAGAAGATCCGTGAACCATGCCCTGCTGGGCAAAAATGGCGCTATTAGCAGGACCAGGCATGGTTCCTCCCTAATCTTCACTAATATCTTCGGCAGAAGAATGGTGGGTGGGTACGCGTAAACGTGCATCCCTCTCCAGCTTATAGCCAGAGCGTCTGTATCGACGGCATTTGGATCTGGAATCGGTGAAACATAAGTCATGATTTGAGCATTCTCCTTCGTGGTGAACAAGTCCACGTTGGGTTTGCCCAAATGCTTGAAGATCCTGTGAAGAACTGGAGGGTTGAGAGACCATTCTGTTGGAAGAATCCTCTGTCTCCATGACAAAGCATCTGCCAGAATGTTCAATTGCCCAGGAATGTGAGCTGCTTTCAAAACAACCGAGTAATTCCTGCACCATTGAATCAAGTGCCACATTTTCATACATAGTGTGGGTGATTTGGTCCCGCCTTGGCGATTTATGTATGATACTACTGTCGAGTTGTCCGACCGTATCAATATCGTCTTGCCCCTGACTTTTATAAGAAACTTTTCCAATGCCAGTTCCACTGCCATCATTTCCAACAGATCGATATGCAGCTGGCTCTCTTGGAGAGTCCATGTGCCCGAGACCGGGTGTTCTCCCAGGCTGGCCCCCCCCCATCCCTCCAGCGATGCATCCATGTACACGGACAGCTGGGGGTGGGGTAGGTGCAGCGAAACCCCTACTAGGAGATTCTGAAGCTTTTTCCACCATACAAGATGCCACATTATTGGCTCCAAAACTGGCACCAGCTTTGCCAGTGGTTCTGTTCTCTGTTTCCACAGAGACATCAGATACAACTGGATAGGTCTTCGCATCAGAGCAGCATACAGGATTAGCTGCTCCATGGAGACCATCATGCCCAGCATCTGAAGAAACCTCCTCGCCTGAATGTGGTTTCCCAATCGAAAACTCTTGAGGATGGCTAACAGAGACACCACTCTGGGCTCTGACGGGTAAACCCTGCTCTCCTCGAGATCGAATTACATCCCTAAATAAACGGACTGTTGAGTGGGTGTCAACTCGGATTTCTCCTTGTTGACTATCCAGCCTAGATCTGAAAGTAACTTCAGAGTCAGAGCAGTATTCACCTCTAAGCTGGCTGATGTGTCTGCTTTGATCAGCCAATCATCTATGTAGGTGTGAAGTGCCACGTTCTCTCTTCTGAGAAACGCTGTCACCGCAAGGACCACTCTGGTGAAAACCCTTGGAGCTGTCGACAGGCCAAACGGGAGAACAATAAACTCCCATACTTGATTCTGAAACACAAATCTCAGAAACCTGTGACAACTCCTGTTCATCGGAATGACGCCTAATGCAGGTGTCTGGCTCGAGATCCGTCTCCCCCCCCCCCTCTTGATGAGAGAGAGTGAGAACCATTTTGGTCTTGACTTGGCTGGTCTAACTGGCACCGCTGTTCCTGTCACACAGGTGCGGTCCAGACAGATATGAAGGGAGCCCTCGTACCCTCAGTCATGATCCGCTCCCTTCTTTCCGCCCTTAGAGGACTTACCCTTCCCCTTGCCCTTCCCGCCTCTCAGGTGATCAGGAGCAACATTAGGGAGGGTAGGGGCCTCCACAACCTTCTTGGCCTTCTTCGCCAGAGGCGGCTGAGAAGACACAGTAGAAGCAGATGCAGCACTAGGCTTAGCTTTCGCCTTGCTTTTGTGCTTTCTCTGCTTCTTGGAAGGTTGCCTAGTTAGCGGCTTGGCTACAGCCCCTAGTGCATGCGCCTGACGCACTAGTTCTAGCTGTAGATTAACTGCCATCCGATTTTGCGCGATGTTGGCAGTGTCTTCTAAGATGGCCCACGCTTGGCCACCAAGGATGCTAGGGCCAGTAAGGGGCATCTGAAGAAGACGCTCCCTAACAGCAGTAGCTGGACGCATATGGTCAAGGACCATCTGCCTCCCAGACTTCGTCACTCATGCTTGCACCCTTGCCAATGCGTCCATAGACAGCACCAGGCCATCATTAACACATGAAAGCGCCACAGGTGGCACAGGGTGGCCTGCCCTGCTTCAGCCCACACCAACTGAAGAAGGTGATAAGAATAATTGACAGCACTCATTGCTGCCCTCACCCCCTCATTGCATAGGGACAGGACTTCGTTATGGTGTACCTGAGACTTGTCCACCAACGCCGGGGCAGGGCCACCTGCTTTAGCAATCTGGACACCCAGCACCCAGCGGTCATCCTCGGTGACCATTGGGACAACACCATATCTGTCATATTCCGTCCGTGGGATACGACACCTCTCCCACATCTCCCTGGAGGCCGCAGGAAGCTGGCCCTTGGTCAGGAGTTATTTGCTATAAATAGCATCCAATAACTCCATAAAGCTTGGATCCAGTCCAATAGACTGCATCCGGGCTGCGGGCAAGATCCCTGTCCTAATCGATGCCACCGATTGACGGGGTGCATCCTCCTTGGCCGTGGTCGAAACCACAGATGGGTCTACCCTCGCTAGCCAAGCCAGAGCCTCTGACCAGTCTGTCTCCGAGGAGGACACTCCTGTGATCAATTCACCCATTGATGTGTTCACGGCCCTACCAGCAATGGCCTCCCGGCTAGGAGCCATTGCTGATATGCTAGGAACTCCGGTACCATATGGTTCCGCCGCCACCGCATGAAAAACACCAGTCCATGGAGTAGGTCCGCACGGAAAACCGTGCGGACCCATAACAGTTGAGGAACCGTGGCCAAACACGGGCGCCAATGGCACCCCATGCCTGACTGCCAGACCAGGTGAGATAGGTGAGTACCACGCCTGGCCAGCCACACCCATCACCGTGTCAGTTGGTGGCAAATCAACCATCATGGGACCGGTGCCCAGTACTGGAGTGGCCTCAACCATGGGCGGAGCCGCTGCCCTGGCTTGCGCCAAGCCAGACAGATGGAGGACGGTTCCATCCAGGATGGAATCGACCTCCATACTCTCCATCCGCGGCATCTCAGGCCACAGCAATCTCTCCGCCTCGTCCTCCTCGTCTTCAGACCCCAAAAAGTCATCACTAGATGAGGAAACCATGGAGCCGTCCTGGAGGACGGCTCCCATGCCTTATGGACCAGCCACTGCTACTGGACCACCCGGAGGTGGCCGCAGAGAGACAGAACCCATCAGGCCGGAGTCCGATGGGACTGACAGGGAGCCGTACGAGACGGCTACCTCGGTGGCCAGTCCAGAACCCTGTCCAAGGACAGGGTCTGAACCAAGCATGGGAAGAGACTGCCCGACAACTTTTGGAAGCAGGGATGACACCAGCGTAGGCAGAACGCTATGCAGGAAGCCATGCATAGAAGGACCAAACCACGCCGGCGGTGCCGTCTCTGCAACCTCTGGTTGCAGACGTGGAATGCCCCGAAGGGCCGAAATGGACGCTCCACGATTTGCTTTCGGACTGCCTGACCCGCGTCAGACCCTGCCAAGTCCTTCTGGCAAGGAACTTAACCATCATGTCAGATGACCACACTGCACAAATGTTACACCTACTGCCAAGATTACATTTCGTACAACAAAAACAGACATGGTCGTTGAACAGAACCCTCACGAATTTATGACACTCGTCACATGATGGCAGGGCTGGCTTGGCCTATAAATAAGCACAAACCTACAATAAGCAAGCGGAACGAAACAGGAATCGAAGGCAGACAATTAATTTTCAAATAATTTGATCATAAATTAAATGTTAACCCTCCCGCACCCCACCCCGCAACGTTACAGCAATGATCGCCTTGATTATGATGACAAGAATGAAGCGGGAAAATACACCCATAAACTGATCCTCAAGGATGTATAACGGAACCAGGAATCATATCGCATAACATTTGGGGTATATTTAGTAATCAATATAAATTATACTCCTAACGAAGGCCAAAACGATATTTGAAGAAACAACAAAATATAAACAAACTGCTGTAGCACACGGTAAAACCACAGACCACACATCTCAATCAAGAATTTTGAAACCACCGATCATTGCAAACAGATCGTGATAACACGCAAAACTTGAAAATTCCTAAGTTTTTCAGGTACCAATAAAGTACGCAGCACCCAGAATCAGATGCGTGAATTAATGAAACATTTTCTTCACATAAAAACTGAGACAACACAGGTGTGACGTCACCCGCTTGGATCTTGCGGAGAATGACGTCAGCCGATTTTTGTGTTAAAACACCGTAAAGCCAACACCTTATTTCATATCTGCCGATCGCCTGTTGGGGTTAAAGGAAGGCGATCAATCTGGCATGTTTCGTTGTTAACACGTCCCAGATTCGTGGTCAGTCTTTTAACTATAGAATAACATGGAAATATACAACCTGGTTATCATCAGTTCCTTCCATGGTAATCCAATATAATCCTTAGAGAGCGCACAAAGCTATCACATATCACAGAAAAAGACTTAGAAAACTGAAGACTCCAACTGCACAAAAAGCATGTAGCTCTTGTTGCTATGCAAACAAGAATGAGCTTCATGGCAAATGGGTACTCGGCAGTTGGGAGTCGAGTACCCGGTTCCAGGAGTCGGTAAAGCTTACTAAGTCTATAGTCCTAGGGCCAGCTATCCAGGATAGCTTGTATCAGAAGTAATAGAATGTTGAGTATTGATCGAAGGCGAAAACAATCTTACTCTACTGAATATTTTGAAATTAATTTGACTGGAAGCATTTACTGCCTCAGGAAACAATGGCTTCCAGTCAAAATGATTTCAAAATATTCAACTGTTTTACTGTATAGTTGCCATGAAACGGTTTTCCTGTTAAGTTGCCTTGAAACTGCAATATGGGTAATTCATTGGTGAAGGGGTTAACTATCATCGACCAGCCTCCCAAGCAGTCGGAATGAGGCAGTTATTGCAAAATTACGTCAAATTCAATATGTCAGATAGCATTCGTATCCCACTTAAATACACATGTTAATTTTTCACTTAGCTCACATAAGGGTGATGAAATGACACACTCACACTCTGTGTCAATGATCACAAGTCCAGTTCCTTCCTAATCTCCATTCATCTTGAAATTGTTGGGAAGTTTTTCCTCACAAAAATAAAAATTTTCATAACACATCTCTGAGATTGTGTTACAAGGAAAAGGGTTAAGTAAGACTAGTAGCTGCCTCAATGATCTGTGATCGTAATGATAGAATACAGTATCTCAGTCCATCATATGACATCATAATCAACTATGTCACATGTAGGCTGACACCGTACTCAATTACATCATGAATGACACAATTTAGTCCATCTTAAACGCTTAATAGTGCGTCAAAATGAAGCAAGAACCTGCATATATTGACACTGATCTGACTGGAACCTGGCAGTAAATCTATATGCTAATACCAAAATTGGTACCAAATATCTGTAGCTAATCTTTCAGCAATTGCCAGGAAATAAGCAATGAACATGTTCAGTAAGCACATTATCGAACTGGTCAACATGACCATGTCAGAATAAATGCTTTCGACAGTTAATGTTTCTCTCGCAACCCTATCATCCCAGCACCTCAATAAAAAAAAGTAAGGAAGGTAAGTTATTGAATGTTTTTAATTAAAGTAATTTAAATGAAAGCTTCTAGTCAAATTAATTTCAAAATATTAAACTTTATACTTCCCTATGCTATAGCTAATATGTTATAACATGTATCTCCTGCTCTTACCGTACCTGTATCTGGGTATATGCTGTGAACGGAGCGTTGGACTGCAGCTAAAATGTAGGAAGATAAATAAAAGTTAGGTCATAACTTCAATATACTATCGATTATGTGTGACAGTTCATCACTGTTTCAAAATAAGATTTAAAATTGAATTTATATAACCCTTCAAAGGTCAATCTGGCCAAAACCAGTCTCCACAGTGGTTTTGAGGAATGTCCATTTGCATGACTAGAGAAGACTATATTAGACAAATTACCACTGGAAAGCTTGGCTCGATAACTAAGCCAGTCATTCCAGAGGTAAATTTAAAAAAATACTTTTCTCTTGGCCTACAAATGGACATTTACTAAGCCAGTATTTAGATGTTCTTGACCAGATTGGGCCAGTAAATGGTTAAACTAGTGAAACAGGACTTTATTTGCACAAGATTATAAATAATTAACATTGTGGATGGAAAGAACCCCCTCCATCTTCTGTTATCCCAAAGGAGATTATCCATTACAACTGACTCGCAATGGCAGTCTGAGAATTAGCCATGTCCTGCATC
The DNA here is from genome assembly GCA_034401795.1 of Chaetoderma sp. LZ-2023a. Taxonomy (NCBI): domain Eukaryota; kingdom Metazoa; phylum Mollusca; class Caudofoveata; order Chaetodermatida; family Chaetodermatidae; genus Chaetoderma; species Chaetoderma sp. LZ-2023a. The sequence continues at coordinate 20,397,907 of CM067365.1, read as the reverse complement.
TGGTTGCTAAGCAGCATCTTTATTTATCATCAAAACATTGTCTATAATTCAACAGCAGGGCTGGATTATCCATTAGACATACTACGTACTGTGCCTAGGGCATAAACAATTTTGGGGACCTACAACTGTTAGGCTGGACCTATGAAACTGAACCAAAAAAAAAATTCACACCCCACTGATGCCAAACTGGAGGTGTATATTTATGTAAATTATGTTCAGAAATGCAGTAGATGTCTTCAGACCATCTAGATCTCAAGAAAATGACATGGCTTCCCCCCGTTGAGTCGGTCCACTCAGTACGGTAGTGAGAGGGGTGGGGTTTGGGGTAGGGGGAAGATGGGGGTGGGGGGTGTCATTTGGGGAGGTCGCTTTGGGGTCCAGATCATTAAATTAAATTGTCATTATTAAATTCCTAACCAGTGAGAAAAGTGTAATAATTTAACAACCTACTGAATGACGGTTGATCCATATTTGTCTCCGGACATGCAGAAGAGGCTGTCTGACAGCATCTAGATTTCAACATTTTCTGGAGGAACCAGACCACCAGACACCCCTTCTAGGTGGTTATAATGCTGGGTCAACCATTGGATAACATGTGCCTAGGACACTATGAAACACTTAATCCAGCCCTGTTCAACACTATCCTCTTTAACCCTTTACCACTCATATCTGCCAAAAGCATCTTCAGCAGTTGTCTTGCGAAATGTCCAAGACCAAGAGAAGACTATTTTTGAAACGTTCGTGCATGCATGAGTGCATACATGGTTACATGCATCTGCATGCATGTCACTTAAGCGCAAACTCATGTTCAACCAGAGGGATCTTCAACAATCATCTTGTCAGAAACAACACTCTTTATATAGGTGTCAAGAGATCAAAGATCAGGGTCAGTGAAAGGTTGTAAGGTTGGCGGATGAGACTGAGAACTTGCAGAAAACTTGTTCTAAGTTGTGTTTAGTTAACGTAGAGATGGTGGTTTCTTTAGGCAGCTGTGGTCACAGAATGTAGAATGTGTGCGGGGTGGTCGAGCGACGTTGAATATAAATTGTCATCACATACAATGGTACTAATAACTTACAATGTAACTGGTCTGTTCTTAAAATAACTCTTTCTGCGCTGAAACCAGTCGAAAGCTCGTCCAACATTCTGAAATAAGACAAAGTAAATTCGCGTTAAACTTTATACAACATTAACCCTTTAACCGTCAAAACTGGTCAAAATTTTAAGTTTTCAAATTAAATTAACAGATGAACTGGTGTTCATTTTTTAACAAATTTGGTGGAAGATGGTGCTGTTGTAGACAGCAACATCTTCCACCAAAATTGTTAAAAAATGTACACCAGTTACTTTGCTATTGACACAGTAACAGTTGGACTATTGACATCAGAGTGCTAAGGGTTAACCATCAAAATTTGTCAAGAATATTTACATTTCTGCGTATTAACCCTTTCAAAATCTTCCAGTCAAAATAATTTCAAAATAGTGCATCTTTATCGAATATATATCTCTGTACCATTAAGTGTGAAGCTAATTCATGCATACTTTCTAGAATTGTGATTCACAAAGACGATTTTTAAAACTAAATTTAAGGCTTTCACTGGAAATCATATTATGTAGCATCATTTGAGATGACGGAACCATATTTGATGATGTAGTAGCATTTCTATTTTCACAAAACAATAAATTACAATCATATAATCATAACACTCCCTAACTACAATAACTTTGGACATGCAGAATATTTTGAAAACAATTTGACTGAAAGTTCTTGGTGGCTAACACCAAGAACCTTCAGTAAAATTGTTTTCAAAGTATTCAGCATGTCCAGAGTAAAACTCCCCAGAAAATGCAGTGTGCAGAAATTCAGCATGGAGACAGTTAATGGTGTTGAGGGTGGGAAAATCACCCTCTGACAAATCTAGCAAATGTATGACAACACTGGAGAGGGGGAAGGGTAGGACTGGCATCAGAGGGCAAAATCATCATTCAGATAAACCAGCATGTCTGCGGGTAGTACCAACAATGATGAATCGGACAGGACAGTCATGTATATGATGTCATAATCGATTACTTCACATGTAGGCCAACTTCACAATCATAATTAACAGAAATATTCAGTCCTGAACCTGCAACAGTTCGTCAGTTGTACAAATTGTTATGTCTTTACCATTTACTAAACATTTTGTTGAATATTTGAAACTAATTTTACTGGCCCCTAATTAGTTTCAAAATATTCAACAGTTAGCTCCATAGGCATAGTTACCATAAAATTGGGGATTCTGGGAATTTAGGATTCAAAGTATATAAATTGAGCATAGCTAGAGATGGGCGGGGCATAGCTAGAGATGGGTGGGGCATAGCTAGAGATTGGCGGGGCATAGCTAGAGATGGACAGGGTATAGGTAGAGATAGGTGGGGCATAGCTAGAGATGGGCGGGTCATAGCTAAAGTTGGATTCATCCATTGTCTTGTCTCACCTGCCACTCGCTCGCTGCCTGATGGTATGGTTTCAGGTGCCACCTTTGAGATATCATGTCTGGTTTATTCTCCAGCGTGGTAAATGGTGGGGCTACCTTAGCTGCCAAGATACTGTCCAGAGGCACCTCCTCATAGGCTCTGGTAAATAAAAATGTGAAATCAACAAAATTAAATTAAATTAAAGTAATTTGTATTTCATCTGTTTATTCATGAAATCATAGTTTAAAAGAAGACTTGTATACTGGTACACTGTTGAATATATTGAAACTAATTTTTCTGGAATTGGAAACAACAGTTTCCATTTGAATGCATATTTTCCAAATGTTCAACAGAATATTTCTTAAATTCAAAAGAATTACAATTGTATTTTGCTTTTGCTAAGAAGCATTGCTTGGAGACGCCAACAATTTATAGCAAAAACATTTCCAGAGACATTATTTCTCACAAAATAATGAATAAGGGAACAAATCTACAACAAAACAGTCAAAATAGAGGGAACCCTTTCTAACTCTGCCACACCCATTTCTGCCTAAGCTTCGTCCACCTTTGGGCATGATGCAATCAATCGAACCTAGAACTCCCAGAATCCCAATATCATAGTATGAAGGAAATTTCAATTTCCCTTTCTCCGAGATCTAACAATATTCACAATTACATTACTTATTGATAATACAGCTACCCTGAAGCTGTGCTCTAGGAATCTAAATTTAGAAAGCTCTACCGTCTCCTGGAACTGGGTACCCATCTGCCAGCGCTGCCCATATTGTTTGCATAGCTACAAAACAAGAGAACAACCCATGGAATGCCTCCATGGGGCTGGGAGGCAGGGTCCGCAATGTAATGTTAAGTATCGTTAGATCTTGGAGAAAGGGAAATTGAAATTTCCTTCATTCTCCTTTGATCAATACTTACCATTACATTACTTATCGATAACACCAGATTTAGTCAGTAACCTGGTGGGAAGGGGCAAGCCATACAAAGCCTCTTTCGCCTCTGGAGAAAGAACTTAGACTTAAACTTGTCACACGGAGAGCTAGAAGGACTGACAAGTTTGGGACCGAATCACATTCGCATCACCCCCCCCCCCCCCCATTTCTCCTAAAAAATGGAGAGAACTCATGAACATGCATCTCACCTGAAACACAAATGTGCAAATAGGGTTACCAGCTCTTGACACATATAAGCCTGCAGGGAATGAGCATGAATATATAAGATGAATGATCATGATAGTATAAACATAATACCAAAAACTGTCAAACTTGAATTACCTCATGAATTATGGATTCCAGATGTGGAGCCACCAATCAACACAATTTTGACCAAATGTGTCCAATACGGTTGAATTCCTCTCGCTTAACCATGTCTGTTCTTACTACTTTTGCTTTACAAAGTTACCAAAAGGAGACGAGCAGTGTGGACTATTATTTCAAAACAGCTAAAGCGAGTGGATTGGTGGAGTCTGACATATCCCTCATATAGTAATCTGTGAAAGAGGACTCACAGTGCCATTGTGCAACGGCCATGATGTCCTCTAACGTGACACCCCTGAATAGGGCGGTCGAGGTGCCTATTCTTCTAACATCGTGAGCCCTAGCACATTGCACCTGGTGCCCAGTCGCAATCTTATGGGTAGTCTGAATGCATTCTACTACCCAACGAGAGATAGTATCCATGGATGCTGCTCCATATGGCTTCTTATGGTAGATCAACAGATGTCTATCATTTGACCGTAGCGAGTCCATCCATTTTTTGTACTTGGTCAAAGCACAGACTGGACACCAGGCATTGGCATCATGATCAAACCTAGTTAGTTTCAGTATAATGATCGGTTTGGCGAGATATTTCAAAGATTGATTCCTTGACATAAATTTTGCTCTTGGCAGCAGACACAGACCCTCTCCAGAGACAATAAATTGGTCCCTCTCTGCTGAAAGTGCATGAATCTCACTGAGCCTTCTAGCTGAGGAAGCTGCCAATAGAAAAACCACTGTAAGAGTCAGATGCTTTAGACTAGACGAACCCAAAGATTTGAAAGGGTGCTTGGCTAGTACATTAAGCACCAACGATAGACTCCAGGCTGGAATGACTACCGGTTGTCTCGGTCGGAGATTGCTCATTCCCTTCACCATCACGTTTAACTGGGCCACCTCTGGACTATCCCTGTTGGCTAAACAAGGGATAACTGATGCCAAAACTGACTTGTATCCAGCAATTGTAACAGGGGCCAGTCCTGTAAAGAATTGCTCACAGATAAAGTCTGCTATTTGCTGAATAGTGGATTGAAAAGGATCAACACCCTTTCCTTCACACCACTCTGCAAATTTGTTAACCGTGTGGTTATATGGCTTGAAGGTTGACCTCCTTCTCGCAGCTGCGATGAAACTCGCAGCCTGCTGTGAAAAATCTTCTGATCTGGAACGTTGTTTGTTAACATCCACGCAGTCAATTTCAACATCTCGGGCCGCTTGTGTAGGAAGCGGCCCTTGGCCTGGGAGGTTATGTTCAGAATCTCGGGCAGCTGCACCAGTAGATCCAGGAGATCCATGAACCATGCCCTGCTGGGCCAATATGGCACTAGACCATTTGTATCGATGGTATTTGGAATCGGCGAGACATAAGTCATGATTTAAGCATTTTCCTTTGTGGCAAACAAGTCCATGTTTGGTTTGCCCCAATGCTGGAAGATCCTTTGTAGAACTGGAGGGTTGAGAGACCATTCTGTTGGCAGAATCCTGTCTGCGAGACAAAGCATCCACCAGAATGTTCAATCGCCCAGGAATGTGAGCTGCTTTCAAAACAACTGAGTAATTCCTCCACCATTGAATCAAGTGCCACACCTTCATACACAGTGTGGGTGACCTGGTCCTTCCTTGACGATTTATGTATAATACTACTGTCGAATTGTCAGACCGTATCAATATCACCTTGCCCCTGACTTCTCGAAGAAACTTTTCCAGTGCCAGTTCCACTGCCATCATTTCCAACAGATTGATATGCAGCTGACTCTCTTGGAGAGTCCATTTGCCTGAAACACCCCTCCAGTGATGCATATGTGTACACGGACAGCTGGGGGTGGGGTAGGTGAAGGGAAACCCCTACTAGGAAATTTTGATGCTGCTTCAAAACTGGTACCTGTTTTGACAGTGGTTCTGTTCTCTGCTTCCACAGAGACATCAGATACACCTGAATAGGTCTTTGCATTAGAGCAGCATATGGGATTACCTGCTCCATGGAGACCATCATGTCCAGTATCTGAAGAAATCTCACCTAGATGTAGTTTTCCAATTGAAAACTCTTGAGGATGGCTAACAGAGACACCACTCTGGGCTCTGACAGGCAAACCCTGCCTTCCTCGAGATCAAATCGCATCCCCAGATAAATGAAGTGCTAAGTGGGCATCAACTCAGATTTCTCCCTGTTGACTATCCAGCCTAGATCTGAAAGTAACTTCAGAGCCAGAGCAGTATCCACTCCTAACCTGGCTGGCATGTCCACCTTGATAAGCCAATCATCTATGTAGGTGTGAAGTACCACATTCTCTCTACTGAGAAACGCTGTCACCGCTAGGACCACTCCGGTGAAAACCCTTGGGGCTGTCAACAAGCCGAAGGGAGGAATACAAACTCCCAGACACGATTCTGAAACACGAATCTCAGAAACCTGTGACAACCCCAGTTTATTGGAAAGTGGAAATATGCATCTTTCAGATCGATCGACACACACCACATTCCTTTCCTCAATCCTGCCATTACCGATCTTGGAGTGTCCTTCTGGAGCCGAGGCATATGGATAAAACAATTCAATGGCGTGAGATTGAGTATGGGTCTCCACCGCCCTGTGCTCTTGGGGACAAAGGAACATGTTTCAATAGAAGCCTGGATTGCTCTGATTTGCTGGTTTTATTTCTCCCGTCAGAAGCAAACCTGACACTTCATTTTGAATGTCTTCTAACTTGTCTGGCTCCCTTGGTACGGGAGTTCAGATAGGTGCCAAAGACAGATTTTGTGGAGGGAAATCCCACCACTCTGGCATGTACCCCTGAGATATCCATCCAAGGACCACACTGTCTGACATCACACCTCGACAAGCCCTGATGAAAGGCATGAGCCTTCCACCCACTATAGATGCATTGATGCCCAATGCGGGTGTCTGGCTCGCGATCCACTCTCCCTCACCCCCCCCCCCCCCACTCTTAACGAGGGAGAGAGAACCATTTTGGTCTTGGCTTGACTGGTCTAATTGACACCGCTGTTCTTGTCACACAGGCCCTGTCGAGACAGATACGAAGTGAGATATCATAACCTCAGGTATGATCCGCTCCCTTCTTTCTGCTCTTGTAAGACTTCCCTTTGCCCTTGCCCTTCCCCCCTCTCTGGTGATCAGGGCCACCACTAGGGTGGGAAAGGGCCTCACACAACCTTCCTTGCCTTCTTAGCTGCAAGCAGCTGAGAAGGTCCAGCAAGAGCAGAAGGAGCTGGCTTGGCTTTCATCTTGGTCTTATGCTTCTTCTGCTTCATGGAGGAAGATTGAGCAGTTAGCAGCTTCGCAACATCCCCTAGTGCATGTGCCTGACGCACTAGCTCTAGCTGAAGATTCACCGCTAACTGACTTTGCGCAATGTTGGCCATGTCCTCTAGGATGGTCCATACTTGGCCACCAAAGATGCTAGGGCCATTCAGCAGCATTCCAAGCAAACGCTCCCTGACAGCCGTAGCTGGTCGCATCTGCCTCCTGGACTTGGTCACTCATGCCTGCACCCTGGCCAGCGCATCCATCGAATGCACAAGGCCATCGTTGACACACGAAAGCGCAGCAGGTGGCACAGGGTGGCCTGCCCCAGCTTCATCCCACACTGACTGAAGCAAGCGATAGGAGTGATTGACAGCATTCGTAGCTGCCCTCACTCCCTCATCTCAAAGGAACAGGACTTCTTCACTGTGTGCTTGGCTCTTGCCCACAAGTGCCTGAGCATGAACACCCAGTCCTGCACTCTGGGCGCCCAGAACCCAACGGTCATCCTCAGTGACCACTGGGACCACACCATACCGCTCGTACTCCCCCCTGGGGATACGACACCTTGCCCGCACCTCCCGAGAGGCCGCAGGGAGCTGACTCTTAGTCATAAGTTGCTTGGTATATATAGCATCAAGCAACTCCTTGAACTTTGGATCCAGTACAATGGACTGGATCTGAGCCGTGGGCAAGACCCCGTCTGAATTGATGCAACCGATAGATGGGGCATGTCTTCCTCAGCTGTGGCTGAGACCACGGAGAGGTCCACCCTGGCTAGCCAAGCCAGAGCATTAGACCAGGCCACCTCAGAGGAAGACACCCCCCATGAACACATCACCCATTGATGTGTTCACGGGTCTACCAGCAGTGGCCTCCAAGCAAGGAGCCACTACTGGATAGCTATCACCCCTTGAAACACACTGTACTATGGAGCAGGCCCACACGGAAAACCGTGTGGACCCGTATCGGTTACGGAACCATGGCCATACATGGGCACCAATGGCACCACATGTGTGGCCGCTGGACAAGGTGAGATAGGTGAGTACCATGCCTGAACAGCCACACCCATCACCGTGTTAGTTAGTGGCAAACCAACCAGCACTTGATGGGAGGCTGGTACCGGTGTGGCCTCAACTATGGGTGGAGCGGCTGCCATGGCTTGCGCCAAGCCAGACAAATGGAGGGAAGTTCCATCCAGGATGGAACCAACCTGTATGTGCTCCACCCACAGTATCTCAGGGTGAAAAGACCTCTCCTCTTTGGCCTCCTCATGCTCAGACTCCGAAGAGTTATCACAGGATGAAGAGACACTGGAGCCGTCTTGGCGGATGGCTCACATGCCCGACGGACTGGCTACCTCTACTGGACCACCCGGAGGAGAAGCAGTACTCGCCAGGCCGGCGCCTGATGGGACCTGACAGGACTGCCAGGGAGCCATACAAGATTGCCCCCATGGTAACCAGTTCAGAACCCTGTCCAACGACAGGGTCCGAACCAGATATGGAGAGAGGTTGCACCACAGTCTTTGGTATCAGAGGCGACACCAGCATGGGTAGGATGCTATGCAAAAAGCCTTGCATAGTGGGCCCAAACCATGCCGGGGGTACCATCTCTGAAACCTCCAACTGCGGATGAGGATTCCCCCAAGGGCTGAAACGGAGGCTCCTTGATTTCTTTTCAGTCTGTCTAACCCCGCGTCAGACCCCGCCAAGTCCTTCTGTGCAAGGAACTCGATGAACAATTCGATGGGCCACACTGCACAGACACTATACCTATCGTCAACGTTACACTTGGTACACCGATAACAGACATGGTCCTTGAATGCGACCCTTACAAATTTATGACACTCCGGACATGATGGCGTGTAGGCTTGGCCTGAAAACAAGCACAAGACCTAAGTAAGCAAGCGGAACGAAACAGGAATGGAAGGCAGACAAATAATTTTCAAATATTTTGACAATAAATTATAAGTTAACCCTACGACACCCAACACCTGCAACATTACAATCAAGATCGCGTAAGCTGGCGACAAGAACGAGAGCGGGCCGATAATACACCCATAAATCAATCCTGCAGGATGTATAAAACAGAACCAGGAACCGTATTGGATACATTCGCGGTATATCTAAGAATTAATTTCAAAATTATACTACTCAAACGAATGCCAAACGATACGAGAAGGAACAACAAAATGAATTAACATTACTGCGTAGAACACGGTAAAGCCGGGGAACACACATCTTAATCAAGAATTTCTAAATCATCGATCAATGCAAACAGATCGTGATTACACGCAAAATCTGACATAATTCTAAACTTTCTGGCACAAAAACGTACGCAGCTACCAAGAATAAGATGCGCAAATTAATGAAACATTTCCGTCACCAAATAATCTGAGCAATAAAAGGGTGTGACGTCACCCGCTCGGACCACACGGTTGAATGACGTAAGCAGATTTTAGTGTTAAAAAACCATAGACAAACGCCCAAGTTTCATATTATTGCCCGATCGCCGTTGGGATTTAAAGGAGGTGATCTTATCTGGCATATTTCGTTGTAACCACCCGTCCCAGTTCCTGGGTCAGAAAATGGAACATGCAACACATACAAAATTTCAGAGACATAAGTCTCCATATAACTAGAGAAATAAAATGAAAGAATATGACCTGAGGTTCAGTGGCGCTTTTCATTATTATTCCAATAATCCAGTAATAGAGAAACACTAGAAAGCACAGGGAAAAAACACAAAGAAAACTAAGATTTCTCCAAGACAAAAAAGCTTGTATTCTCTTGTTGCTATGCAAACAAGAATGGGTGGCTCTGGCAGGTGGGTACATGGTTGTTGGGAACCGGTACCCAGTTCCAGGAGCCGGTAGAGCTTTCTAAATCTAGATTCCTACTGCACAGCTTCAGGGTAGCTGTATTATCAATGTAATGTAATGGTAAATATTGATCGAAGGAGAAACTATATATACTGCTAAGCTATTGAATATTTTGAAACTAATTTGACTGGGTGCTGGTGCTGCCTATAGCAGCAACAGCGTCCAGTCAAATTAGTTTCAAAATATTCAACAGAATGTTTAGTAAATAGTAAATCCATAAAAGACATACAATTCACACACTTGAGGCTTAAAAGTTCACGACGGACCTAGGTACATCGCTAATTCCACAATTTTTATTGTGACGTCAGCCTACCTGTGACAATGATATAATTGATTATGATGTCATAAACTTGACTGACAGATCAGGTTTAACAATTACATAAGTAAACTTGCAAAAATTTGGCAGAGATTGGCTGAAATCATTCACTTTTATATTGATTGACCGCGGTACTAACTCCACAATTTTTATTGTGACATCAGCCTACCTGTGACATAATTGACTATGACATCATATACTTGAGTGACAGATTAGGTTTAACAATTACATCAATAAGCTTACACAAATTTGGCAGAGATTGAGATACTAGGGATTGTAATGTGATAACTTTAAATGCATACAAATATACTGACCCCTGTGTGGAAGTTGTGTACATGTACTTCAATGCCAGCTGATCCCGGCCATCATTGCTGGACTCTGCTGGAGTTTTAGGACCTCTCTGAAGATACAATTCATGTTATGCAAGTAGTTCATTACTGTTTTTTAATCCAAAATACTTAATTAACAAATCATTAGTTTGAAGTCTTTATCTTTATATTGAAATGATTTTGATTTGTTGAAAATTTACCGGAAAGACTACTATGTCTCGCAATCATCATACCCTTCAATGTCCAAACTGGCCCATGACAGCTTCTGTAGTGGTATTTTGACCTTGAACCATTTAACACTCATATCAGCCAAAAACAGTTTCTACCATGGTCTTGAGAAATGTCCATTTGCAGACCAAAAGAAGACTATTTTTTTTAATTTACCACTGGAATGACTGGCTCGATAACCTCGCCAGTCATTCCATTGGTAAATTTTCAAATAGTCATCTCTTGGTCTAAAAAATGGGCATTTTCTTTGAGAAAATTAAAATTCTTTAAAATAAATTCAAGGGATACAGGGTTAAAGTATTAATTCTAAAGTTTTCATCACAAGATAATTCATGTGATTATTGCTAATATAATAACAAGGATGTTAAAAAAATACATTCAGATGTTTAAATTAGAATGTGCATGCTAATTGACCCCCCCCCCCCCCCCCCCTACTCAACTGGCCACGGACCTAATTTAAACATTGTCCTACAATCCGCAATCTGCAATCATGTAGGTAACTAATATACCAAATTTGGTTGAAGACTTTGTCTTTCTGCTCTGATCTCCTCTCTCTTTCCCCATCTCAGGGGTGGATCCTAAGGTAAATGTTGGCTTGGAGGTCACACAATCATATGGGTAACTCACATAACAAATTTGATTGAATTCCAGCAAATGTTTTGGAAGAGATAGACAGATGGACGGATGGATGGATGGACAGATGTGACTGCGATATCCTCTCTGTTTTTTAATGAAGCCGTAACCACAATTACTCAATGGGATATCTTAATACATACACACAAATGACATGCACACCTACCCACCCACACATGCATAAATGAATGCAGACGTATGCGCATCAACAACCACACCCACACCCACACCCACACAGTCTTTAGTTGTAAAATTGTTATTAACCCTTTAACCCTCAAATTTATTCAATAAAATTTCAATTTTCTCAGAAAATATCCATTTGCAGAAAATTTACCACTAGAATGATTGGCTCGGTTATCGAGCCAGTCATTCCAGTGGTATGTTTTCAAAAATAGTCTTCTTTTGGTCTGCAAATGGGCATTTCTCAAGACCACTGCAGAAGTTGTTTTTGGCTGATATGAGTGTTAGAGGGTTAAACATACAAGATGATTTGTATTTAGTTTCTTGTAAACAATCTCATTTATCATGAAAATTGTATATGATTTCTTAGTTTCACTCCTCACTCTAACTCTAGTTGTTTTAGACTTCTATTATTAACCCTCTAATTGTCATACTTGCCAAAACCATTCTCTGCTATGGTCCTGTGGAATGTCCATTTACAGGCCAAGAAAATACAATTTTTGAAAATTTACCACAGCAATGACTGGTAGTCGAGCCAGTCATTCCAGTGATAAATTTTCAACAAGGCAAATCAATAAATTGATGTATGCTCCCCGAAGGCATACTCTGCAGAGAAACTGAATGGATAACTGTGAAGGCATATGCATCATGTGGAAAGGTTTGGAACTGTGGCTAAGACACAGAGAAACGAACTTGAAATTGTCAAGGAGATATCACCATATTCGGCCTTCCGTAAAATATTGTTGGTTTGGGGGAATAATGTTAAATCCACAATTTGGGGAGTAGGAATGATTCGGTGGGCCATCATTCTTTTGGTCTAGTGGGATTTTCTCTAACGAACAATTTGTTAAGGATAGCTTAATAAAAGCAAAATCTAAGCTTCTCTAAATAAACACACTTAGACTTTATTTGGCACCATATGAAAAATACATATAAAAACTATGTTCAAAATGAACAGAGATATTTTCTGTAATAATTAATATCCAGTTTGGTGACCATATGTGAAAAAGTCTTGAAACTATGTCCCGGAGAAACATTTTCTGTGATATTCAGTCGACCATGAAAAGTAGGTCAGCATGACCTACATTTTACCTGCTTTTCATACTCCGCACACCTTCTCCCTAAGATGCATCCACATACCAAGTTTGGTGACCATATGTGCAAAAGTCTTGAAACTATGCCCCGGACAAACATTTTCTGTGATATTCAGTTAACCATGAAAAGTAGGTTAGCATGACCTACATTTGACCGACTTTTCATACTATGTACACCTTCTCCCTCAGATGCATCCACATACAAAGTTTGGTGACAATATGTGAAAAAGTCTTGAAACTATGCCCCGGACAAACTTATATATGGTGAACGGATGAACAGACGGACGAACGGACAAAGCGGCGACTATATGCTCCCGTGAAATTTTTCTCGGGGAGCTTAAAAATTGCATTCTCTTGGCCTGTAAATGGACATTCAATAAGAATCAAATTTGATGATTAATGAGGGTTAATGCTCCACAGATAGGACTCACATCCGCTCCAGGTAACTTCTTCTGTGGTGGATAACGTGGATCATATGCACTTGTCCAACCTGAAAAACATTGCTAATAATAATAATGATAACAATATTTTCTTGCATTATGTATTATCTGCATGGAAATGCCTCAGCTGTTTAGCATTTTAATGGCGTGTATATGCAAGCCGTGCTATTTATCACCACATTTACGTGCAGACATGTGTAATACATTTTTTACAGATACTTTCATACCATTTACAAACAATTTTTAGCCTATATGTTATAATATCCATGTGGGATAGTGTTACGGTGAATAAATACTGTGAGTGAGCATAGCGCACATAGGCTGATTTATTGAGTAAATTATTTAATAACTAAAGACATCAGATGTGCAAAACTATTCCTACCACTGACAGTGATGATGAAAATAATATTTCCCGCTGAGATTGAAGGAAATTTCAATTTCCCTTTCTCCGAGATCTAGCAATACTCACCATTCTATTACTTCTGATACTTGTAAGCTATCATGGATAGTTGGCCCTAGGACTATAGACTGCAGGAAATGTCAATTTCCCTTTCTCCGAGATCTAACAATACTCACCATTCTGTTACTTCTGATATACAGCTGGCCTTGACAGCGCCTCTAGGATTATAGACTTAGAAAGCTTTACCGACTCCTGGGAACCGGGTACTCGGCTCCCAACTGCCGAGTACCCGTTTACCATAGAGCTCATATTGTTTGCATAGCCACCAAACAAGAGAAAACTATGGCTTGCCTCCGTGGGGCTGGGAGGCTGGGTCCGTAACAGAATGGTGAGTATTGTTAGATCTCGGAGAAAGGGAAATTGACATTTCCTGCATTCTCCTTCGATCAATACTCACCATTCTGTTACTTCTGATATACACCAGATTTGATCAGTAACCTGGTGGGAAGGGGCAAGCCACCTTGGAGAAAGATTTTAGACTTCAAACTTGACTAACGGAGACCTAAAAGGACCGTCAAGTTCACGGAACCGAATCACATTCGCGTCACAGCCCCCCCCTTTTTTCCTCCTAAGAGAAGGGAGAGAACTAACGAACATGTATCTCGCCTGAAAACACCAATATGCCAAGAGGGTTAACTACTCCCTGCATATTCCATGTATTAGCCTGGGAATGAGCATGAATATATAAGATGAATGAACATGATACATATACATAATACAAAAAACTCTCACTTATTGATCTACCTTATGATAACAGGACTTCAGACGTACCGCCTCCAACCATTCACTGGTTCGGCCATCAGTGACACAATCTGGTTGACATCCTCTCGCCTGACCATGCCTGCTTTAGGTTCTTTTCTTACCAAAGTGAAAAAAGGGGAAAAGCAATGTGGTCACTAACTATCGTTTCAAAACAGCTAAAGCGAGTGGATTGGCTGAGTCTGACACATCCCTCATATAGTAATCCGTAAATGAGGACTCACAGTGCCATTGTGCAACGGCCATGATGTCCTCTAACGGAACACCATTGTAAAGGGCAGTCGAGGCGGCTATTTCTCTGACATCGTGTGCCCTTACGCCCTGCACCTGGTGCCCAGTCGCCATCTCGTGAGTAGTCTGAATGCATTCGACCACCCAACGAGAGATAGTATCCATGGATGCGGCGCCATAAGGCTTTTTATGGTAGATCCACAGATGTCTATCGTTCGACCATAACGAGTCAGTCCGTTTCTTGTACTTAGTCAAAGCACGGACCGGGCACCAGACATTGGCATCACGATCAAACCTAGTTAACTTCGGTATAATGATCGGTTTGCCGGGATATCTCAAAGATTGGTTCTTTGACATAAACTCTGCTCTTGGCAGAAGACGCAGACCTTCTCCAGAAACAATAAATCGGTTCCTCTCTGCCGAAAGCGCATGGATCTCACTGCGCCTTCTAGCTGAGGAAGCTGCCAATAGAAAGACCGCCTTTAGAGTCAAATGCTTTAGACTAGCCAAATGCAACGGTTCGAAAGGGTGCTTGGCCAGTACATTAAGCACTAAAGATAGACTCCAGGCTGGAATGACTACCGGTTGTCTCGGGCGGAGATTGCTCATTCCCTTCAACATCACATTTAACTGGGCCACCTCTGGACTATCCCTGTTGGCTAGACAAGGGATAACTGATGCCAAAGCTGACTTGTATCCAGCAACTGTGACGGGAGCTAGTCCTGAAAAGAACAGCTCACAGAGAAAGTCTGCTATTTGCTGAATAGTGGATTGAAAGGTATCAATACCCTTTTCTTCACACCAGTCTGCAAATCTGTTAACCTTGTTGTTATATGACTTGAAGGTTGACCTCCTTCTCGCAGCCACGATGAAATCAGCAGCCTGTCGAGAAAAGCCTTCCGGCGTGGAACGTTGTTTGACAACATCCACGCAGTCAATTTGAACATTTCGGGACGCTCGTGTAGGAAGCGTCCCTTGGCCTGGGAGATTATGTTCGGAATCTCGGGCAACTGCACAGGATTTTCCACCAGCAGATCTAGAAGATCCGTGAACCACGCCCTGCTCGGCCAATACAGCGCTATTAGCAGGACCAGACACAGTTCCTCCCTGACCTTCACCAATACCTTCGGTAGAAGAATGGTGGGTGGGTACGCGTAAGCGTGCATCCCTCTCCAGCTTATCGCCAGAGCGTCTGTATCGACGGCATTTGGATCTGGAATCGGCGAGACATAAGTCATGATTTGAGCATTTTCCTTTGTGGCGAACAAGTCCACGTTGGGTTTGCCCCAATGCTCGAAGATCTGTCGTAGAACTGGAGGGTTGAGGGACCATTCTGTCAACAGAATTCTCTGTCTGCGAGACAAAGCATCCACCAGAATGTTCAATCGGCCAGGAATGTGAGCTGCTTTCAAAACAACCGAGTAATTCCTGCACCATTGAATCAAGTGCCAAACTTTGATACAAAGTGTGGGTGACCTGGTCCCGCCTGGAGATTTATGTATGATACTACCGTCGAATTGTCTGACCGTATCAATATCACCTTGCCCCTGATCATCGGAAGAAACTCTTCTAACGCCAGTTCCACTGCCATCATTTACAACAGATTGATATGCAGCCGACTCTCCTGGAGAGTCCATGTGCCCGAGACCTGGTGTTCTCCCAGGCAGGCACCCCACCCTTCCAGCGATGCATCCGTGTAGACGGACAGCTGGGGGTGGGGTAGGTGCAGCGAAACCCCTACTAGGAGACTCTGATGCTGTTTCCACCATAGCAGATGCGATATTATCGGCTCCAAAACTGGCACCAGTTTTGACAGGGGTTCTGTTCTCTGTTTCCACAGAGACATCAGATACAACTGGATAGGTCTTCTCATTAGAGCAGCAAACGGGATCACCTGCTCCATGGAGACCATCATTCCCAGCATCTGAAGAAACCGCCTCGCCTGAATGTGGTTTCCCACTCGAAAACTCTCGAGGATGGCTAACAGAGACACCACTCTGGGCTCTGACGGGTAAACCCTGCCCTCCTCGAGATCGAATCGCATCCCCAAATAAACGAAATGTTGAGTGGGCGTCAACTCGGATTTCTCCTTGATGACTATCCAGCCTAGATATGAAAGTAACTTCAGAGTCAGATCAGTATCCACGTTCAACCTGGCTGCCGAGTCTGCCTTGAGCAGCCAGTCATCTATGTAGGTGTGTAGCACCACGTTCTCTTTTCTGAGAAACGCTGTCACCGCAAGGACTACTCCTGTGAAAACCCTCGGAGCTGTCGACAGGCCAAACGGGAGAACAGTAAACTCCCATACTTGATTCTGAAACGCAAATCTCAGAAACCTGTGCCAACTTCGGTTCATTGGAATGTGGAAATATGCATCTTTCAGATCGATCGCCACACACCACAGTCCCTTCCTCATTCCCGCCATTACCGATCTCGGCGTTTCCATCTGGAACCGAGGCGTATGGATAAACCAATTTAATGGCCTGAGATTGAGTACAGTCACCATCCCCCCATGCTCTTGGGGACAAGGAACATATTTGAATAGAAGCCTGGAGTGTTCCCGTTCGCTGGTTTTATTGCTCCCTTCAGAAGCAAACCTGAGACTTCCTTTTGCACGGCTTCTAACTTGTCTGGCTCCCTTGGTACGGGTGTCCAGACAGGTGCCAAAGACAGATTTTGCGGCGGAAAGTCCCACCACTCCGGCATGTAACCCTGGGATAACCATCCCAGGATCAGACTGTCTGACGCATGAGCCTTCCACCCACCATAGACGCCTCGATGTCCAACGGGGTTGTCCGGCTCGCGGTCCGCTCCCCCCCTCTCTTAACGAGAGAGAGAGAACCATTTCGGTCTCGGCATGGCGGGTATAACTGGCACCGCTGTTCCTGTCGCACAGGTGCGGTCCAGGCGGATATGAAGGGAGCTCTCGTACCCTCAGGTACGATCCGCTCCCTTCTGTCCGCCCTTGGAGGACTTACCCTTACCCTTCCCCTTCCCGCCTCTAGGGCGGTCAGGAGCAACCTTGGGGAGGGTAGGAGCCTCTACAACCTTCCTGGCTTTCTTAGCCGGCGGCGGCTGAGAAAATCCAGCTGAAGCAGATGTCGCAGCAGGCTTAGCTCTTGCCTTGCCCTTATGCTTCTTCTGCTTCTTTGGAGGTTGTCCAGCTAGCGGTTTCCCCACAGCCCCTAGTGCATGCGCTTGCCACACTAGCTCCAGCTGTAGGTTGACCGCCAACCGATTCTGCGCGATGCTGGCCGTATCCTCTAGGATGGCCCGCGCTTGGCCACCGAAGATGCTAGGCCCTGTCCATAGACAGCACCAAGCCGTCATTCACGCATGACAGCGCCACAGGTGGCACAGGGTGGCCTGCCCCCACGTCAGCCCACACCGACTGAAGGAGACGATAAGAGTGGTTGACAGCACTCATAGCTGCCCTCACACCCTCGTCGCATAGGGACAGGACTTCCTCTTGGTGTACCTGGGACCTGTCCACAAGTGCCGGACCGGGGCCACCCGCTCCAGCACTCTGAACCCCCAGGACCCATCGGTCATCCTCAGTGACTGACGGCACTACACCATATCTGTCGTATTCCCCCCACGGAATACGACACCTTGCCCGCACCTCCCTGGAGGCCGCAGGGAGCTGTCCCTTGGTCTCAAGTTGCTTGCTATAAATAGCATCCAACAATTCTATGAACCGTGGATCCAGTCCCACTGACTGGATCCGGGGCGCGGGCAAGATCCCCGTGCGAATCGATGCAACCGACGGACGGGGCGCATCCTCCTCGGCTGTGGCCGAATCAACAGATGGGTCCACCCTGGCTAGCCAAGCCAGAGCCTTGGACCAGTCTATTTCCAAGGAGGAAACACCCGCAAACACGTCACCCGTTGACGCGCTCACAGGCCTGCCAGCCACGACCTCCCGGCAAGGAGCCGCAGCTGACACACCAGGCACTCCGGTACCACCCGGTTCCGCCGCCACCCCATGAACCATACCAGTCCATGGGATAGGTCCGCATGGAAAACCGTACGGACCCGTAGCAGACGCGGAACCGTGGCCAAACACGGGCGCCAACGGCACCCCATGTCCGACCGCTGGACCGGGCGAGATAGGTGAGTACCATGCCCGGCCCGGCACACCGGTCACCGTGCCAGCTGGTGCCAAACCAACCGACACAGAACCGGTGCCCGGTACCAGATTGGCCTCAACCACAGGCGGAGCCGCTGCCCTGGCTTGCGCCAAGCCAGACAGATGGAGGGCGGTTCCATCGAGGACGGAATCGACCTCCATATGGTCCACCCGTGGCATCACAGGCCACAGCAATAACTCCTCTTTGGCCTCCTCGTCTTCAGACTCCGAAGAGTCGTCACCAGACGAGGAAACCGCGGAGCCGTCCTGGCAGACGGCTCCCACACCTGACGGACCGGCCACCACTACTGGATCACCCGGTGGTGGCCATAGAGAGACAGAACCCACCAGGCCGGAGCCAGACGGGACTGCCAGGGGGCCATACGAGATGGCCCCCTCGGTAACCAGTCCAGAACCCTGTCCAAGGACAGGGTCCGTACCAGGCATGGAGAGCAACTGCCCCCCAACCTTCGGAAGCAGTGATGACACCAGCGTGGGCAGAACGCTATGCAGAAAACCCTGCATAGCCGGACTGAACCACGCTGGTGGTGCCATCTCCGCCACCTCCAGCTGGGGATGTGGAGCGCCCCCCCCACCGGCCAA
This sequence comes from Chaetoderma sp. LZ-2023a, assembly GCA_034401795.1. Lineage (NCBI taxonomy): Eukaryota > Metazoa > Mollusca > Caudofoveata > Chaetodermatida > Chaetodermatidae > Chaetoderma > Chaetoderma sp. LZ-2023a. The sequence goes on along the minus strand of CM067365.1, from coordinate 20,378,634 downwards.
ACCGGACGCTCCACGATTTAACCTCGGACCGCCTGACCCCGCGTCAGACCCAGCCACATCCTTCTGGCCAAGGAACTTTACCCATCATATCGACGGACCACACTGCGCACACATTACATCTATGATCAAGGTTACAGGGCGTACACCTAAAACAGACATGGTCCTTAAACATGACGCGTACAAACTTATGGCACTCATCACATGATGGCGGGGCTGGCTTGGCCTATAAAATAAGCACAAACCTACAATAAGCAAGCGGAACGAGACACAGATGGAAGGCTGACAATTAATTTTCAAATAAATTGACAATAAATTAAATGTAACCCTCCCGCACCCCACCCCGCAACGTTACACCAAAGATCGCACTGATTATGACGACAAGAACGAAGCGGGCATAAATACACCCATAATTGATCCTCCAGGATGTATCACGGCTCCAGGAATCATATCGCATAGCATTCGGGGTATATTTACCAATCAATATAAATTATACTCCTAACGAAAGCCGACACGATATGTGAAGAAACAACAAAATGTAAACAAACTGCTGTAGCACACGGTAAAACAGCAGACCACGCATCTCACAAGAATTTTGACACCACCGATCATTGCAAACCGATCGTGATCACACGTAAACTTGACCATTCCAAAGTTTTCTGGTACCATTTTTAGTACGCAGCACCCAGAATAGATGCGCGAATTAATGAAAACATTTTCTTCACATAAACATCCGAGCCTCACGGGTGTGACGTCACTCGCTCGGACCCTACGGAAAACGACGTCAGCCGATATTCGTGTTAGAAATACCGTAGCAAACACCTATTTTCATATCTGCCGATCGCCTGTTGGGGTTTAAAGAAGGCGATCGTCCGGCATATCTCATTGTTAGCACACGTCCCAGATTCTATGGAGTCAGAAATTGGAACATGCGACACAATGAAATTTAGAGACCTAAGTCTTTTAACTATGGATAATAAGGAATTATACAACCTGGTCTTCATTGGCGGTATTCTCCATTTTATCCAGTTATATCCTTTTAAGAACGCACAACTATCAAATCACAGATAAGACTTAGATTTCCTTTCACAAAAAACTCAAAATCTTTCCTGCAAAGAAAAAACGTGGGTAGCTCTTGTTGCTATGCAAACAAGAATGAGCTCTATGGTAGACGGGTACTCGGTGGTTGGGAGCCGAGTACCCGGTTCCAAGGAGTCGGTAAAGCTTTCTAAGTCTATAGTCCTAGAGCCAGCTGTCAAGGCCAGCTGTGTATCAGAAAGTAACAGAATGGTGAGTATTGATCGAAGGAGAAAAAGACTTAGAAAACTTTAAGACTCCAACTGCAAAAAAGCATGTAGCTCTTGTTGCTATGCAAACAAGAATGAGCTTCATGGCAAATGGGTACTCGGCAGTTGGGAGCCGAGTACCCGGTTCCAGGAGCTGATAAAGCTTACTAAGTCTATAGTCCTAGGGCCAGCTATCCAGGATAGCTTGTATCAGAAGTAATAGAATGGTGAGTATTGATCGAAGGAGAATAAAGCCTGATAGATAATATCGGCGAAGATTCAAGCTCTCGAAAATGGTGTGTTTTAATAGGGCTCAATAGTAATAATGCGGGTTTACACTACCTGTCAGAACTGGCGTGCAGTTTCTGCATCCAGCGGCCTTCGGAATCATGTTCTGGTGTATACAGATCAGGGGGAGCAACTCTTTATCAGTATCAATACAGATCAAGGGAAGTATCCCCTTATCAATACAGATCAGGGGGAGTAACTCTTTATCAATACCAATACAGATCAGGGGGAGTAACTCTTTATCATATCAATATAGATCAGGGGGAGTAACTCTTCAATGTCTGTAGAGTTAAGGAGAAGCAAGTGAGTCTGTTTATGAGACACTGATTAATAGAGGTATTTACTGTGCATATGCAACTAACTTACACTCCTCAGGGCAGGAACTTGTATATATGGGGCAGACTTATATCATGTGACTTCGTCTTGCGCACCCGAGCTGGGTGTATAATGTATATCAAACTTGATCAATGTTAATACATATCAGGGGAGTAACCTATCAAAGTCAAAGCAGGATAAGGGTCATAACTCATCAATGTAAATCAGGGGAAGTAACCATTCAATGCAGGCCATGGGAAGTAGATCGAATGCTTTAATTATTAATTAATTGCAACAAAGGCCATGTCAATGGACCTTTCCAGTTTTAAGTATGCACTCCATACACACTCCCCCCCCCCCCCCCCCCCCCCCCTACACCACCACCATTTCTAACTAAGCTCCACCCATACCTTGCTCGTGTTGGGATCGATTGACCCTGAATATCTATTTCCAGAAAAATATATTGGTAAGCTAGCTGTTGAATATTTTGAAACTAATTTGACAGGGTGCTGTTGCTGTGTGCCCATGCAGTGAAATTATTTTCAAAATATCTGACAGAATGTTTATTAAATAATAAGAACATACAATTCATACAACGTGTTGGACTATTAAGCCTTAATTAAGACAGACTAAACGATTGAGTCATTCATGCGGTAATTGACTATGATGTCATCCTACATGTCACGTAGTTGATTATGATGTCATATGATGGATGAATAAACTGGAAACGTCCATTATGTAACTAAATGTTTCAAAGCTAATAGCCATATTCTCTTACCTCCGAGTTCAGCTTTGATTGCAGCATCTGAAATTTGTTTGCTGTTCCATAGCGTTGTTTGTCCGGGTTTGTAGTGCTGTCTTCTAATACCTGTTTGCAGTTCAGGAGCTGTTTTCCTTCGAGATGATAATGCAATAGCCTCTTGTGGGACTTTGCTTTGTGGCGTATTTGTCAGCTGGACTAGGCTATCTATCTTGGTGTGGCCGGAATTACGATCAATGTCTCCGCCAACACTTATGAAGCCAGACACAGGATCAACTATGTTATCATAATCACGAAATGGTGCTGCTGTTCTTTCCTCACCCTCATCATTCCATTTCCTGTATCCTACATCTGAGAATTCTTTCTGAAATGAGTCAAAATCTGCCCTACCACGCAATGAAGGAAATTTCATATGTCTAATTCGTCTTTTTTCTTCTATGTTTTCGATTGGAGTTTTTCCACTGTTTGTATCGGTTCGCATATAGGAACGGAAATCTGGCCTGGTTTTGAATGTAGAGTCAGAAAGTACTGGGTTTATTGACACTACCTCTGCCATTGTTAGTAATGAAATTTCGCTTTACGAGCGACTTTAAATTTTAATTAAAGCAGCAAAAACTTAATTTATAACATCACTGAAACGTTGCAACTTACAATAAGTATATGTAAATTCATGAAGTATAGCAATTAGCAAACTACCTATGAAAGGTTTTAAGTATTGGTGTTCCGTTGAGTTCAGTTTGTGTTTTTGACATATATGTGTCTGAAACAAGTGCCCTCATTCCGATTCAATGTAAACTACTTCGTTGTTATGACGACGTTAATTTGTATTCCATATATGGGCATTTCCGACAAGTAACTAATCGGTTTTAATTGAGGGCGGGCTAAAATTGGATTACATTCACCGATTTTTCGTTTCAATGGAATTATAAATATGGTAAAATAAATAAATCTTAAAATTATTTCTTCTCAAATAAAGTTGTTTTGCCTCGGGCAAAAGGATTTCAACTTCCGGTGTGAGTTGTCCACTTGCAAAAATGGCCGTGAAGTCACGTAAGCATGATTCCAAGGCAGCGACAAGTGCGGCGCCGAATTCGAACCAAAGCAACAGCAATGCAAAAATTCGAAGTCCAAGGAAGGGCTTCGTTCCAGGTAGAGCGCATGAGAAAAGCAAGCAGAAGAATGGCAAGAGTTATTTCAAGATCGCATTGATCGCCGGCTTAGGTAAGGGGAATACCACGAAAACTCAACCACAATAATATATTACAAGCTTAATATGAAAGTAGGCGTTGCCTATAAGCGAACGTAGACACCATTTATTGCTTAAATAAATAGGACGAATTCGTATAGGGTCGAAATGGCCTAAATACGTATGCCCATGTATAGTACGTTCGAAACTAATTTTTAAACATGCGTGGAGGGAATTCTGGTAAATCCAGTCTACGATAGTCACAACAATACGTCTGCCCATTGTCAGTGAGATCCACCAGCACTATTGCGTTTTTTACCGGGGCCTGCACCATTAACATTGCGCCAGTCCAATAACGTTATAAAGTTTGTACTGACGTATCACGGTCCTCCTCGCTATTTGGGGAAATACAAATAAGTCCATAGTAACTATGACGTCATAATGAAATGTTGTCCGCTAGAATTTTTGGATTGCGTTTATCCAGACATAAGCTACAAAAAACGGGAATTAATGCATGTCTGCGAGTAAATACATGAATGTGCATTCCATCCGGGTGCGAATCGCGTGGTACCCGGCCTTAAATTCCCTGCTATCAGCGCTAAATACATACAACATTGACAACAGCGACTGTCCACGGACATGAGCATTAAAAATAATACGAGACAGTCAACCAAACATATTGCATTTACAGACGCATAAATAGGAATAAATAAAACTTATATCTGTTCTGCATCAGACGATTTAACCGTTTTACATTCTGAAGTAAATGTACGTTATTTCGTGATAACAATATCACACAAATTTTGGACATTGAAAATGCGCAGTAGGTTGCCCTAAAATAGCTTGGGGAACATACGCATAATGAAAAACCATATCTCATACCCTGTCTCATTTTTTGTTGATTTTTCCTCATTACACATACGTACATGTTGTCTATATACGCTCACTGCGTTCGCTAATATGAAAGTAGGCATTGCCTATAAGCGAATGCAGACACCATTTACTGCTTAAATAAATAGGACGAATTTGTATATGGTTGAAATTTCCTAATGGGTATGCCCATGTATAGTACATTCGAAGCTAATTTTTAATCATGCGTGGAGGCCATTCTGGTAAATCTAGTCCACAATATTCACAACAATGCGTCTGCCCATTGTCAGTGATATCCACCAGCATTATTGTATCTTTTAGCGGGGCCTACGCCATTAAATAGTTGCGCCAGTCCAATAACGTTATAAAATTTGTAGCGACGTATCGCGGTGCTCCTCGCTATTTGGGGAAATACAAACAAGTCCATAGTAAAGTCTTGTGCTCTTCTAGAAGACGTCATCCGAGTAGTTTGTCATCTTTCTTGCGATCTAGGATGGATCATAAATCTTCAAAAATCAAGCCTCATTACTTCTCAAAATTTCACCCACCTAGGCATAACCTTCGATTTAGTTCAAGGCTTTGTTTTCTCGTCTGTCTCTCATCTGGAAGCAATTGCTTGCGCAATGTCTATTCTGAGCAAGTCCCCTCTTGTAAAGGCTCGTTTTTTTTCTTCGAGTTTTGGGGGCTAATGGTCAGTGTCGAAAGAGTTATTCCGTGGGTGGCTCTGTTGAGAAGACCCTTTCAGCTTTACCTTATGTCTCTGTGGAAGCAGTCGATAGACTCCCTAGATTGTCAAATTCCCATCCGAGATTCTCTGCTTCCTCACCTAGATTTTCGATTGGACCAGTCCCTTTTGCTGAAAGGTGTCGCTCTGAAGAGTCCTCCTTCGATCAATACTTACCATTATATTACTCTTTGATAATACAAGCTAGCTAGCTAGCTGCTCAAGGAATCTAGATTTAGAAAGCTTTACCGGCTCCTGGAACAGGGTACCCGGCTCCCAACAACCACCCGTCTGCCAGCGAGGCTACAGAGACATCTCCCACAACAGAGACTCCTGTAGTGCGTCGCTTCAAGTCTCCAAACCATGGAAAAGAACATGTCTCCTTCCGCATCATTCAGTTCCTTAGAGGAGACCCGGATGTGGACATCAACACCCCAATCAGGAGGAAAAGGGAAGCATACTGGATACACCAACTCCACACCATGGAACCACTAGGCATAAACCATAATGATATTGGATAGGAGCTGTATCAAATCACACCCCCCCCCCCCATCCCTCCATATTCTTCAAGCCTTCTACAACAGGTCCTTCCCTTGCTAAATTCGCCACATATTTTTATGGCCTATCCACACATTCCAAAGACGTCATATTAATGGACTACGTTGCCCACATACATTGATTAAGGATCTACATGGTGATTCTAGCAAGCAACTTAAATAGACGTGCTCCAGCTGCTTCAAGACTTTCATGCTTGCCCATGCGCACTGGAGCCCAAATAGGAAACGGATTCACTTTTCAATTATTCTGCAAGCAGAACAACTGCACAAATATTATCAGAAAGTTTTTATAGCCTTGTGCTGTGTCAGCTTACTATTGAAGGACTTCCTCACTCTAAGATATGCCTACTATGAAGTCTATCCTCCGAAAATTATGTGTTTGGAAGTATTTCATGGTTATATTGAACTTTATAACTATGTATATAAATGTTACCGGATTTCGTGGGTTTCGTTTTCGTGGTAACAACTTTAATATGCCTAAGTCATCATCATATAAAAACACTATTACTCAAGTGAGCCCTTAATCACTTTCAGGTAAAAGAAAAAATAGTGCTTTACAAGGAATTACGTTTATCTCGCTATGATAGAAAACAATCTTGAATTTGAATTTTCCAGCCTTTCTTTGAAAGGCGTTTGCATGTTTCTAGACTCCTTTTATCGAAATTCTAAGCTGTATGCTTCTTTCGTGATCTTTTTTCGTTTTTAAGAGTCTGTTTTAACGAACGATAAATCAAGTGCACGTCCTCAATCTGTGAACGAGTTCACTCTGTGGAGTATGGAGGACATGTCTGTTTTAAGTGCACTACGTGTACTAGGCTTGCACGATATTGTCCTAGGAGGTATCGCGATATATCGTGGTAAAAAAATCACGATATTTCGATATATCGTATACCGGTAGCCTATTTGAAGGTATATGAATTAACGGGGTCAATTTGTCTTGGGTTGAGTTGGACTGCGTGGTGTGGCTTATGTAGCCATATCGGTTTCGCTCTGAGTTTTCATATCAGTTTTAGCCGGATGACTTCTAATTGGTAAATTTCAACAAAAACTTAAAATCCCGTCGCCAAGATGCTTAAACTAAAACCGATCATTAATAACACGAAAATAGGACACAATTAATAATTTCCTGCCGCCTTACCCCTTGGCTTAATGTATACCATATCAATTATTGCGGGAGTGAAATTATTACATTGGACAACCTAAATATTGCGTACTCACGAAAATTAATCCTAAAATTTGACATTTCATGTCATCTTTGTGAAAATATACAAATCACGTGATATTAGGAATGTACTTTAAAACCATAGACATCTAATGTTTAGATCTGCTCCACATTTACCGAGTACCCGGTTAATAATAATAGTTAGCCTTCAGAAACATCTCGGATAGTTCACCTTGCTTGCTAAAGCGTGTATACTATCTCATTTAGCTATCACATTTGTGAACACACCACCCTTGCCTCCAAAACCATGAGAGCGAGCAATATCACGTGATTTATATATTTTATTAATAATAGTTAGCCTTCAGAAACATCTAGGATAGTTCGCCATGCTTGCTAAAGCGTGTATACCATCTCATTTAGCTATCACATTTGTGAATGCACCACCTCTCGCCTCCAAAAACAGGAGAGCACGCAATATCACGTGATTTATATATTCCCGCGACGCCATTTAATGTCAAATTTTGGATTACTTTTGATTTTATAGACCATGCTTAATACAAAACATGCAACATTTATACCTTCCCAGGTAATAATTTCACTCCCGCGATCATGGTTTTGATGTATACATACAATAAGGCGGCAAGAAATTATACCGGTAGATTGCGTTGAATTTTCGATATTAGTGTCCATATTTTAGAGCAATTTTAGAGAATGAACGTCAACCTTTTTTTACCTATTCCTAGTATAATCCCACCTCTTTCTCAGAGATGTTGGTTTGGAAATAAATGGAACAGCTTGACATAATAGACACCTATGCTACAAATAGACAGAATACGGCATGACAGTAACATTTTGGCACTATTTCGATATTTTCAAAATCACATCGTAAAAAATCGTGGCTGAAAAAAAAATCACGATTTTCGATAATATCGGATAATCATGCAAGCCTAACATGTACCCCCACATCGATGTGCGGGTTTTGCATAGGGTGGTCTACGTTCGTATCTAAGTTTCTTTAAGGATTATTCGTCCTACAGCGCTGCCCTCTGGTCGTCATTCCCCAACCTCCGTTGCTAGTAAGACAAAAGCTGTGTCTTTTGCAATATCTAATATGTTTATTCCAGCAGCAACGGAGGTGGGGGGGGGCCTCTTCGGCAAATTCGGAAGCTGCGTTAGCTTTATTTGCGAGATTTGAATCCTTCGCTGCAGTCGTCATGGAGGCCAAGAAACGGGAAGTTTCTTATGGTTACGACGATCGCCCGCAAATGGGGGAAACCGATCCCTCTAACGTCAATGAGGTTATTAGGTCTCCAGAACTAAAGTCTAGAGTGACAAAGCTCTCGAAGGTGAGCTCGTGCAGGTCACCGGGTCAAATCCACATTAGACTTGAGGGTGATAGGCATAACCCTCAAGCAGTGGTGGCGGAGACAGAAGCCAACGTCCAAAAGTCTTATGCTAATGCCAGTTTTTCGGTCATACCGGTCGTCAAGATTTTCCGTAGGTCGCTTATAGCTAAGAGTTTGCATTCTAGCCTTGCTAGTTCTTCCGGTTCCGTTGTGGTGGCCTCGGGACTCTGGTTTACTTCCGTTTTCCGGTGCTTCTTCTGTTGCATCCGTTTCCGGTTTGTCTTCCGCTTTTGTAGGAAATCCAGGTCTGCAAGATCCGGTTATTACTTCCATTCCAACCATTTCCGGTATGACGTCTGTTTTTGTAGGACATCCGGGTCTTCAGGATCCGGTTCCTAGTTCCGTTTCCGGTTTTAGCAGCGCTTCCGGTTATGCCGGATATCCAGGGTCTGTGGACTCCTATTATTTTTCGTCTTCAGGTAGAAGCGCTTCCGCTTCCGGTTTGGATTCCTGTCTGTACACTTCCGCTTCTGTTTCTAGAGCTGTACTTCTGGGTCGTTCAGATCCGGATAGACTTCCATCATCAGGATCTACTTCTGTTCTTTCCATATCCGGTCTGACTTCCGGTTTTGCGTATTTCCGGTTCCTTTGCTTATTCTGTTTTTTTACCGGTTGTCTTCTTCCGGTTTGCGCATTTCTGTTTCCTATTTTTTCACTTTCGGATTCGTACATCCGGGGATAGGGTCATAACCGGTTTCATGGTGTTCTATGATTAACTTCCAGTTCTGTTTTCCTTTTTTGGATTTCCGGTGATAGCTCTTACTGAGATTCCAGGTTTGTCTTTCCTAGGATCTAGTCATCATTTTGTCTAAGAGTGAGTCTTATTTCAGTAAGTGCTTTTAAAATCGGAATGTTTAATCACTGAAAATATTAATTCCGAAACATTGCCAGTCTTGAAGTCTCTCTTGGAATTGTAGATATTCAGCATTAATTCTTTTATCAGTGAAACATTTCAACGTAATTAAAGACTCTTCCGACTGGTTGCCAGATGGTTTTTATTGTTGCAGTCGATAAGTCAGTCTGTATTCTACGTATTATTGCTACATGTCGCAATTAAAATTAATTTTTAATTTCATCCAACTTTAGATGGCCAGTTGTCGTTGGGCCGTTCAGCCTTTTTTTACGCTCTTTTTTCCTCTTATGTCGGCAGGTTGACATATTTATTTTATCCAAAGGGTGTTATTTTCTAGAAGAAAATCCCTGTTTCTAGCGTAATTCTTAGTCTAATTCTGACAGGCGCTGAAAGGAAAAGTTTCAGTAGTGGATTCATAGGGAAGAGAATGGCTCTAAGATTAATGATTACAAGAGCAAGAAAAAGCTGAGAATAGAGAAATAAGATTAGGGTGAAGGAAGAAGGAATAAAAGCCGAGTTTTTTCTTCTGCATTGTCACAGTCATGGTTTAGGTGAGTCTTTTTGCTTAGATTTTATACCGCCTCTGTTTTTCAGCGTTTTGTTTCGTGATTCATCCCGTAGTGTTTAATCATAATCAAGTATTAGTGTTTTGTGTATTAAACATCCAGATGTTCCCGGGATTCATTATCATTCTATCAATCATTCCTTTTTTTAGCATATCAAACTCAATGACATCCGTCTTTACAATATGATAATATTGGTTCTAAGTCTTTAATAATAATGAGTTAAGATAAGTATAGGTCTCTTCCTTCATCCTCTGCCCCTTTTCCTTCTAAACTTTTCTTCTAGTCATGATCTCCTTCCTCTCTCTCTTTCTGTCTTGCTTCTTTTTTCCCTCCTCTGGGGTTTTCCCGTATTTCATCGTCTATCTATCCTCTCCAGGGATCTTCTGGTCCTATTCTTTCCTCTTCATCTTCCATTCTTCTTAATTCCTCTCTTCCTCTTCTTCCTCTTTTGATCATCTTGATCCGATTGTTTCTATCGTTCTCTCTTTTGAACTTGAGTTTCTAATTGTTGATTAAAGTCTGTCTTTTTCATTGTTTTCTGTTTTTAAGGATTCATCCCTTGTTCGTTCTTTCATGTCAGCTTTTTTCTCTATTCTTTCCATGTCCTCTGGTCAGGATGTTGTATCTGTTCACATTCCTTCTGATCAATCTTTTTCCTTTCCTGATTCTTTACAGTTTTCTAACCTTCTAGCTTCCAAGAGGCCTTGCTCTCCTCTTTCCATTTGAACTGTTGATTCTATGGCCTCTGGTGACTCTTCTCATCTCTTTTTCTCTCCTTTTCCTAATCCTTCTTCTTATTCTTCTATTCCCTAATCGGTCAGGGCTGAGGAGATTTTGTCCAGTCAGGGTCTCTTCGGATGACTGGTCCCTGTCTCACTGGTGGATTGCTTAGACTCTTTCTCTTCCTTTTAAGGACGAGTTTTCTATAGACCTTCCTTCTTTTGTGTCTGCTCTTTCCTCTTCTAATTCTTCTTTCTTGGCTCCCCTTATCCTTTCAATTGACAATTTGGTCATTATCATGTTAGTTTTCTTTGTGAATTATGTTAATTCTAAGGAATTTATACATACATGAGAGTGTTCAGCCTAGGGTAGGTTTTCCTACCCTGTCATTTAGTAAAATGATCTCTATTCACTCTGAAATAATTCAAATCTGCATTAATTTTAATTTAACAAGGGGTTATGTCATGATTAAATCTCATGATTCTTACTCGAAAGTCAAGATGGAGACCATCTCCCAGATCATTTCCAGTCTAGATCAGGGTATGTGGTCGTTTCCATTGACCAAAATGACGCCTTCTTTTATGTTTTCATTTACTCTTCCTTCAGAAAATTCCTGAGTTTTGCTTACTAAGATCGAGTTTGGCAGTTTCGCGCCATGCCTTTTGGCCTGACCACAGCTCCTTTTCTTTTTCTCGCCTAGTCTCAGCTATGGCAGAAATTTTCACCATCGTTCTATCCATCTCCACGTTTATATAGACGATTGGTTAGTAAAGTAAGTTTTCTTCAATTCTCTCAGGAATTCTTCCAGAGGTTTGCAGTCTGGCATGCAACCTAGGGTGGATTTTAAATCTAAAGAAATCAAGCCTAGGCCCCTCTCAAATCTTCACGCATCTAGGTGTTTCTTTCGATCTGGCCCAGGGTCTAGTCTTTCCCTCAGATTGTAGAATAGAGGCTTTATCAGTGGCAATGGAAATCCTGTCTTCTTCTTCCATGGTATGAGCAAGATTTCTGCTAAGAGTGATAGGGTCTGACGGTCAGCGTAGAGAATGTTATTCCATTGGCGACGCTGATGAGAAGACCCTTCCAAATGTGTTTAATGTCCCTTTGGAAGCAGTCAGTTCTCTCTATTTACCATCAGATTCCCATCAGAGAACACTTTCAACACTTGATTCCTCTTCTAGATTTTTGGAACGATTGTTCTCTGCTTCTAATGGGTTTTCCACTGGTAAAGTCCTCCCCTCAGGTGATTATCTTCACAGATGCTTCTCAGGAGGGATGGGGAGCGGTCTGGGACTCCCTGTCTGTTTCCGGTCTTTGGTCCGTGGAGGAGTGGACAGCTCATATCAACATTCTGGAATTGTGTGCTGTCAAGAATGCTCTCCTTTCATGGTTAGATATTGGGATAGGTCTCTAAGTCTCAATTCGGTTGGACAATTTGACAGTGGTCTCTTATATCAACAGGCAAGGGGTACAAGGCCATCCCTCCTTTGTCTAGAAGTGTGGAACCTTCTCTTATGGTGTCACAAGAATCAGATTCTTCTAGTGTCTTCTCATCTCCCAGGCAGTCTGAATTTTCTTGCGGACCAACTGTCACGTCCCAGCAAATTGGCCCACACAGAGTGGCAGTTAAAGAGGTCGGCTGTCAAAACGATTTTCAGTCCTCTGGTAGATCTGTTTGCGACATCTCTGAATGCTCAGATCTCCTCTTACATGTCTCTTTTTCCGGACAGTCAAGCCCTGGCTGTGGATGCCCTGTCTCAGTCCTGGACAGGAATGTTCGTCTATGCGTTCCCTCCAACGATTTTGATTCCATTAGTGTCAGAGCTCTAGATAAGCAGGGTTTTTGCGTTTTCACCCAATAAAAATTGCCAATCACCCAATTAATTTTTAACATCATGAGTACTGAAATAGAAAATCACCCAATTAATTTCAGTTCTCTTGCTAATAAAGTATAATAACCCAATTAAATTCCAAAGAAACCCAATTTACAAAATTTCTAAGAGTGAATCACCCAATTATTGAAAAGCTTATCTAGAGCTCTGGTTGGTGTTGAAGAATGTCAAAGAACAAATCTGCGAGATTCTGTTATAGCCCCTTTTTGGCCAAAGAGGATTTGGTTTGTAGACCTTCTAGATTTCCTGGTAGACTTCCCTCGTCTTCTTCCATTCTCCCAGGATCTTCTGTCTCAAGTAAGAGGTCTTTGTCTTCATCAAAACCCAGAAATCTTCAGTCTGTGTGTTTGGAGAATATCGAAACTAAAGTCTACGAGAATAAAGTTTCTTCAACATCTCAAGTAATTATCGATTCTTCCAGAAGAGAGTCGACCCGCAGAGTTTACAAGTGTCGACTTAAAATCTTTCGAGAATGGTGTTCAGACCAAGGTCTCGTGCCCGATTCTGTTTCTATTCCCCAAGTATTAGACTTTTTAAAATATCTCTGATTCCTTACATTTATCAGCTTATACGGTTAGGGGACATAGATTTTCTCTGGCATCTTCTCTTCCTTGCCTTCTGTATATCGATGTCAAGAACACTAAGACCGTTAATAGTTTTTATTAGAGGTCTAGGCAATATTCGTCCTCCGATAGCTAAACCTTTACCTTCATGGAACTTGGCTTTGGTTCTTCAAATGCTGGCAGGCCGTCATTCTGAACCTCTCCTCTATTAGTTTTAACGGCCTCTGCTAGAAGGCGTTCAGAATTCATGCTTTTTCTGCTGAAAGGCAGAGATTTATAGTTTCAGGAGACGGTTTAGTTTTATGTCCCAGAAGGGATTTTTTTAATCTAAAACTCAGTCTAACCGGTTTCCTGCTAGTCCGATCATTTTAAAATCATTATCGTCTTTTTCGCCTTCCGACAAACTCTGGTGTCCTGTTAGGGCATTAAGAATGTACAAACAGCAAACTGATTTCAAAAGATTTGATCTGTCCCTTTTATGGTTTTCTTATGCGGAAGAGTTAACTAAGCCGGTCTCAAAGTTTACGATATCCTGATGTGTTTGGGAGATGATTAAGCTTTGTTACGAGATTGCTTCTCCGGAACAAATTAATCTCTCCCATATTAAAGCTCATGATGTTAGAGGAATGTCTTCCTCTTTTGCGCTTTTTGTCGGTTCGTATTTAGATGAAGTCATGCAGGTTGCAGGATGAAAATCTGAATCCTCTTTAAGAACCTTTTATCTGAAAGATCAGAGTGCAGCAGCCTCATTCTTCCGTAATATTCTATTTTAGCCAAAATAGCTGAAGACCATTTACCAAGCACATCTCGCCATTTTCGTTAAGACTGCGTCTGTAAGAAATGGTGAGAGTTTATTTTGGTTTTTATTTATCTCTAAGTTCAAGTTTTCCTTATTTGATAATCATGGTGTGATTGATTTAAATGCACTATTATGTTATGTTATTAACATTTGGATAAGATTGGTTTGATTTCTATCCTTGTTTGTTGATTCTCAAATCGCCTCCCACCTAGTGTTTTAAGTGGGGCACTGACCAAATCTACGGGTTTAGCAATTAGTGATTGAACGGTAATGGATGTTTTTGTGGTGTAATAACAACCCCCCACAGACCACCCTTGCGGGTTGGTCTGTTGTTTTATTAACCACTAAAACCATACTTAACGTTCAATCACTACGACCCGGCCTCAGCCACCCCGCGTGGAATTGATTTGAGAATTTGCCTATAATATTTGGCACTTAAATTCAGAAAAGTGAATCTGTTTCCTATTTGGGCTCCGGTGCACATGCGCAAGCGCGCTTAGTGACAGCCGTCACTATGGAGTGAGTACAGACTGGTGCCAGTCTATATCAGTTAATATACTGGATAATGGACCTACCCAGTAACCTGGTTGAGGGTCCATATTTATAGGAATAGGCATGGGGAGGAGTGTATGCAAGCATAAAAATCTTATTCTGGTAGCTAAATGCAGATAATTGATTTAGCAAGTGGTGATTGAACGGTAAGTATGTTTTTATAGTGGTTAATAAAACAACAGACCAACCCGCAAGGGGGGTCTGTGGGGGGGTTTCCAACGACTGCCGCCCACAAAATTCTGGACAAGGGCAGCAAGGATGGCGCCAATATCTATTTTGGATTAAATCTTCCTACCATTCCTGTCAAACAGAATCCTGAAACAAGCGGCCCTGGCCTAACCAACAGCAGGGCCATTCTTAAAAAGCTTACAATATAGTTCCTATGGCTATCAATGGAACTGAACTTTTCTTGAAGGAAGATTTTAATATTGTCAAGAACACAATGAAAAAATCGGGCTTCATTCCTGTGGGCGGTAAAAGACCACCCGTCACTGCCACCATCACAGCGCCTCCTACAACAAGTGAACTTCAGATGCCATCGACCAGCACCATCAATGATCACATCCGCGCAATCATGGTTGAAGAAATGTTAAATTCTCTTTCAAACGGCGGCACCGAGTCTCTTCCTATAAACAATAGTAGCCACGGACTCTACAGATGCCATGGACAACTTAATCAACCTCTTTAGCTCAATATCATTGAGCCCGCTTTGTATGGAGGTGCCTCTCAATGCCACTGTGCACAAAAATGGTCCAGCGGCGGGAAGGGGGTCCCCGTACAGTGGGATTCTCATCATGCCCATTCTAGTTTCTGCGGGGACAAATTTCCACTCCGTCCCTCCATAACCTGTACTCTGGTCCCAGCTAAACGACATAGACCACCAAGCCCGAAAGCGTCCGCATTAGAAGATGCACCTTTATGCAAGACTATCAAAAGATGTGCACCAAACAAAATTATATGGTGCGAGTTGGCTAACCTAGCCAAAACTTTACAGAAAACCTCAACTCGCATCTTAGAGATTTGTGATAAACACGATATACAGTAATACACTGCCTGATTGTATTAAAACTCTATCAATATTTCACACTAGTCTATCACACAGTGTCACCTTCATTTCTTCATCTTTTCAAACTTTGACAGTCTCATCACTTCAAGACATTTAACTTCAATAAATTTCATGCAGAACTTTAAAATCCCATTTGTTGTTGTACACCCCATACACAACTCGTTTATAAAACCTCTGACGAGCTTCCACAATGGAGCGAAACGCCATAAAGCTGAATCTCGGAAAGGGCCAGGAATCTCCTCGCCCACTGCTTCCCAAAGTATTTGCTATATATGCCTATGTCCCCTCACCTCACCCATATACGCCAGTCTCACATTCTAAAAAAACACCTTAGCACATGTACACGCACGCATGTACACCCACACGACACCCAGCCTTGTTTAATTCCCTTGAAATAACTCCTTGCAAGGGTCCCTCCCCTAATGGCGCATGCGCACCAGCAGGCGCCTTGAATGGTACCCTTGAAATCGGACCCTTGAACACAAGGGTCCCTCTCGAGCACGGGTCTGACCCAATGCGCACGAGTATGCGCATTGCATGGTACCCTTGCTACTGGGACCCCGATTTTCTGGATCAAACAGGAAACATGCCCGTGCGCATGCACGTTTGAGGGGACCCTTGCCAGGGTTCTGAGGCATAAAAATAGCGAGCACAAACACAGTGCTAAGCATCCGACTTGAGGACAAGCATTTGGTATACCAAGAATATTGTGGCTTTCCACACTATAGTTAGTTTTACAGTACAAGACATGTTCACATTAGATCCCACACCCATTGCATTCTATTTACATGGCTATGGTATTTACAACAATTTGTAAGTATCCATGTAGTATAACGACTACTTATTCTTATTTAGATAATTTAACAGAAATTGATTGATGCTTTAGTCAGCAACCTATTTCAGTCAAATTATTCTCAAAATAATTAATATTCGGCATGTTTCATATTTAGCTAACTACATATATCATATGTAACTGACTTTGCCAAGTAATTGAGAGGAAACTGCAAGAATCAATGTAGTTAGCAAAATCTTGTTGAAATTCTACTGAAATAAAGTAGTTTAAGTGACACATTAATACTATATCGAAATAAAAATATAACAATTCAAGAAAACTCGCATTTAAAAAAAACTTTAGTTGTGTATACAAGATATTAAAAGGTCTTTAACCTAAGAAAGATTTTGTAGATAAACAGCTGAGCCACACACATCTGGTCTGGGACCTGACAAAATCTGAAAGATATCAATAATTAGATAGACAAACATTTACAGCATCTGGCGTTATTATATTTAGACATGATCGAAATATAGACGATACTTTAATAATTTGTGTCTGTATGTGATATATTATATTTATATTTGTATTTGAAAAATGATATTTGTAAAATGTATTGGAAAATGATATTTGTAAAATGTATTTGTTAAAATTGAGAATGGCATATTTGTATTTGAACGAAATAGAAATCCAGTATTTCTATTTGATCAACCATATTTGACCCCAGGCCTGCTAGAAATTATCCAGAGAGTTTTGAATCCTGAGAGATGGACTTTGAGCCATATTATAGTTTTAAATGCACCGTAAGAGCTCTGAATGCCCATAAAATGCCACAGAGGATTTCTGAGTATTTAATTGACTGTAAATCAGTTAATTACTGTTCATAGCAGGAAGTAGGATTTTAATTTAGGCTCACTAATATGGGCAGAGTTCATTTGGTCATGACTTGTCAAGTCATAGATAACGGCTACTCTAAAGCCCTGTAGGTATGGTTGACTGTCCAGTCGCAGGGACAGTGGGTTTCTGTTTCAGAATTTGCCATTTTCCACTTCACAAACTTGCAGATTCCGTTTCATTTCTGAAGCTAAGCTGCATGTACATTTAATAAAGTAAATATAACGTCACATTTGTGTTGTGTATTGTGTAATTAGTATATCCAAGAAAGTTTGAAGTTAGGGTGGGGAAGATATCTGAACCTAATAATTTACAATTTTAGATGAGAACGGCTCACTTTCTTGAGCAAAATGCATTTATCCGTTAATGTTTTCGTTTCAATTTACAAAGATTTTGCAGAAAAAATGCCATTTTCCATTAATTTCTGATTCAAGACCTGTTTTCCGCTTCAAATTAGCAATTCCATTTGCTTTTCGTTATTGCGGGTCTGAAAACCACTGCCCCTACAGTTGAACCAGTGGTCAGAAAATGTTGTTATTAGAAATAAAGTAATATCACAACAGTCTATATGAGAAATGGCAGCGCTATTCTGTTCACTGCATGAGAGATGAGGCGAGAAGATCACGATGTTACAAGTGTGAATAAAGAAACATTTATAATGCATTATGAAGAAATAAAGAACTGATCTGATGGAGACAGAGAATTAATCAATAAACATTCAGAAACAGAACTTTAAAAAAAAAGCAGTATGCGTCAGCACACATGGCTGACCATAGAATGTGCATCCCGTGTGTGAGAGAAGATGTAAACTTTGAAAGTCTAGCAGCGTTTTCAGCAGCTGCGGAAAACGGCTGCGGAAAACGGCTGCTGAAAACGCTGCGATTTCACATCAAGAGTATACTTACCTCCCTAATACTTTTGATATTGCTAAATATTGGCTTTCACTCAATAAACACTCAGATTAAAACAGTTAGGTGCCCCTACTGGGCAGGGAGGCAGAGCGTAGTCTGGCGGATGCCAGCCCCACCACCGCGCATGCGCAGACTAGCACTTCCTCTTTGCTAATTTATTGGCTGAGAGACAACACATGCTTTCATGATAGAATCTTTCTATACTCTTTTCAAAGCTTTTTAAGACTATTATATAGAAGTTTACCGCTGACAAAGATGGCTGAGAGAGTGACTTCGCCACAGGAGGGCCTTGGACCTTTAAATCAGGTGACTTCTAGTAAAATTAGCGAGTTTTGTCCCGTTGTAATGTGTTTCCGGGACTCTCGCTAAACGTGATAAGCGCCTTAATTAGTTGGGTTTTTTCAACTAGGTGCTATACAAGACTAATCTCTCTTTGTGTTTATGTCCACAGGTCTGTGTGAAGGAGAAATAAGGACATGACATCAGCAGAGGGTTTGTGTCTCTCCACCATGGTTCCATTTCCTACTAATACTGTTAGGTTATCTAACCAAAAATTCTATGCCCAGTGAGTTGGAGGCCTATTATAAAGGTCTTCTCACTTTGCCCTCTTGATCCAATTCCTTCCCCTTGAGGTGGAGAGAGTTAAGAGGCGTTCAGTGGTGGAGTTCTCCAGTTCATCAAGTTGGATGGTTTGTCTAGACAAGGTGTCAGGTATTAATTATTGATATGAGAAAGGGAGATAATTAACACTATTTGCCATTGTTATCAGTATTTATCTGATGCTTGTGTAGTCGAAATGTCCATTCTGCACATGTTCTGGTTAGAGATACAATTCGTCCTTGCACTGGGATGTTTGTTGGGATCGATTTTGTCCTGTCATAGGATTAATGATGTCATAATCAGCTTTGCTCTTTAATTACAATTAAAGTTGTCCGAAGCTGGTTTCTCATAAAAATTATGATCTTTATGATCATTTCCTTCTCTTGAGTTGGTTAGTTTCTAAGCGTAACTAGTTTGCTCATACTCCTCGTCCTTTGGCCTTTTTCAGAGACCTGGTTGTGCGTCCTGTGGACGATTTTTGAGGGACAAGTTTGGCCCTCATCTATGTTTTCAGTGTAGCCCCTGTGGTCCCTTGCTTAATTGCGAGATATGTAAGCACTGGGGGGGCGAGCTAATGTCCGAATTCTTGTGCTTGCAGGCGAAGGACAAGTTGGAGGAGGAGAAAAAGAAGCTGAAAAAAGAGGTCGTAAGTAAGAAGGGTAAGAGGAAGGCCTCGTCCGCGGTGGACATGGAGGCCTTCCGGACCGAGATGTTGGGAGAGATGAGGAGGACAATCAAGGATTTGGTTCCAGAGTTGCTTCGTGGCATGCTTCCTGGACCAAATCCTTTATTGACCTCATCATCTGCTTCGGAGCAGGTAATCCCCACCTCTGAATCAACGTTCCTTAGTACGCTTCCGTTGTTTGAAGATTCAGAGGTGGCCCCATTAGAGGGGGTGTTCCACGGCCCTGGCAGCAGGCTTATTGCCGCGCCCAATAGGGACCGTGGACGGTCGTCGCTGGAACCCGCGGGCTGCTCATCAGTCCAGGGGTATCCGCACACCGCGGCTGCCAGTACCTCGTATGGCGCCTTCCCTGGCCAGTCCGGGTTAGCTCTCTTTGCTGACCCGGAGTCTAATCTTTCTGGCCAGGAGGATGATGATTACCTGTTAGGGTCGCCGTCTGAAGACGTGGCCATGGAATATGACGTTTGTGCGCCCCTCGCGGGGAATACAGGCGCCTTTTTCCACGGTTCTACTCTCCCAGGGGTAGAATCCACGGTTCAGACTGTGGCCCTGGGCGCTGAAGGCCAGCGGTACCGCATACCTCGGCTTGCCGAGAGTGTAGCTGGTGCTGGCCGGGGCCGTGGTGGGGCGGTATATGCCCCGCGCTCTACCACGGCGCCTGCTCCTGGTCAAACCAGTGAGATTAGCATGCCGGTATTATCAGGCCCGCATGCTCTCCCTGGCTTGCCAGGGATATCAGCGTATCCGCCGTCAAGCTCTGTTGCTTGTGCTCAGGAGGAAGACGAAGGCCCCCGTCTTGTAGAGCGCTCGCAACTAGCCACGGAGGAGGATTGGTCTGACGCTTGCCAGTGGTTGGTGAGTGTTAGACCAGATGTGCCCGTGGAGCAGTCGGCTAGCCAGCGTGAACACAGGCCGTGGTTAGCTGGTAAGCCTACTGCTAACGCTATGCCTTCTCTGCCGCTGGCAGAGCATGTCGCTGACATGTTCGAGGCGGCGGAGACGTCCATTAAGGCGAGTGGACGTCTCGCTAAGGCCCCGCGCGAGGTGGCCAGGCGTTGCCGCATCGTGCCCCTGGACTACCAGCGGTACGGTGTGGTACCAAAGCCGAGCGTGGATGACCGCGCGGCTTTGGGTGAGGATGCGCGGCCAGGCTCCCATTCTGACACGGGAGTCTTGTGTTCGAACGCGTTGCGTTCGGCAAATACCGCGTTGCGTGATGCGGAGGAGAGTGGGAGGGCTTCGATTGCCGCTCTGTCCCACGTCTCCCAGCTGTTACAAGGGGTAGTAACAGCATCCGCATTGCGCCAGCCAAGTCCGGTCACAGTCCAGCGAGCCATCCAGGATGGTATCAACCTGGCTCTGGACTGTATGACGCGGGCGGTGACCAGGAGTGTCCGGGCAAGGCGCACTTTTGCCTTGGATAATCTGTGCCCGTCCCAGGACCTCTACAATAGGCTACTACGTACGCCTATGACAGGTCCTGGTCTCTTTGGAGGTGAGGGATGTAGACACCTCCAGGAGACGGTTACTCTGGTAAATAACCAGAGGGCGCTGCGCGAACAGTTTGAGGTGCTTCGTCGTGCCAACGTTCGCGCCGCACCCCCTGCGTATCGTCCCCTGCAGGCTCGAGGTGGTAGTGGCCAGGTCAGAGGCCAACCACCATCGCAGCGCCGGCCTCGGCCGCGTGCGATTCGGCCAGCAGCGAGGGGGGCGCAGGCTCCTCAGGCGCAGTCAGCCAGGCAGCCGCCCGCGCACCGAGGTGCGCGCGGTGCTGGTCGTGGCGCGCGAGGATCTGGGCGGGGTAATCGTTCCTGATGGGACGGTTACCGCGGTGAGAACCGCGCCGGTGTTTCTGGCAAAGGAGACAGTGCCGCTCTTGCACTCCTTATGTCCACCTCTATCCCTAGGTGGACCGATGGGAGGCCGATTAGCCGACCACATGCAAGAGTGGGAACGGTTAACTCAGGACCGTTTAGTCTTGCGATGGCTTTCAGTCGGGTATCATCCCGATTGGATGACAGGCCCGCCATCGCGACTGTCTCTAGTGCCGATCTGGACTCCAAATCCGAGAGATCCAGATCAAAGGTTGTGTATCGAGGAGGAAATAAATTCCCTCATACAAAAAGGAGCTATTCAGCCGGCACAGAGGTGTCCGGGCTTCTATTCAACCCTGTTCTTAGTAACAAAGAACACCGGAGGGTGGAGACCAATTCTCAACCTCAAGCCATTGAACAAGTTCATAGAGACGCCCAGTTTCAAGATGGAGACTGTGCGCTCGGTGTTGGCGGGGTTAGAGAGGGGAATGTGGACAGCGTCGATAGATTTGAAGGACGCTTATTTCCACATCCCCATACACAGGAGTTTCCGTCGCTTCCTGAGATTTGCATTCCAGGGCAGACAGTGGGAATTCAGGGTGCTACCCTTCGGAATTTCCACGGCTCCTCGGGTTTTCACCCGTGTGGTTCTTGCGATCACCGCATACCTCCGCAGGAGAAGCATAGCAGTCCACACGTACATAGACGACTGGCTGTTGAAAGCGCACACCCGGGAAAGTTTGTCGGCCAGTCTGGAGATTGTTTTGAAAACTCTCACAGACTTAGGCTGGATGATCAATTTCCCATAATCAGAGCTGACTTCATCCCAGAAGTTTGTTTACCTGGGGATGTTCTTCGATCTAGAGACAGGATATGTTTATCCTACTCAGGAGAGAGTTCAGAAACTCATCTCATTAATTCAGTCAGTGTGCGACAGTCGTCATGTCCTGGCACGGGTTTACTTGAGAATGCTGGGGTTGATGGTTTCATTGGAACCAGTCATTCCTCAGGCCGCCTTACGCAGGCGGCCGATCCAGTTATTTCTCATGACACAATGGACCCAGAGTACAGGTTCGCTGGACTCGAATGTGTCAGTGTTGGCGCCTCTGATTCATCACCTGCAATGGTGGTTGGACACAGAGAATCTCTTGGTGGGGGTTATGCTAACCCCTCCCCACCCTCAGGTGACTGTGTATACAGATGCATCGATGGAGGGCTGGGGAGCTTGCCTGGAAGAGTCCACGATATCAGGGCTTTGGAATCTGGAACAGTCAAAGGAACATATAAATCTACTGGAGCTAAGAGCAGTAGTCCTGGGCCTGGAACATTTCTTACAGAAAGTTCAGGGCAAGATTGTTCTTATTCGTTCAGACAACTCAACAGTTGTGACTTACATAAACCGCCAGGGCGGAACGAAGTCGCCCAGTCTCTGTATGATGACATGGAGACTGCTTTGTTGGTGTCTGGATCACCAGATTACCTTGAAAGCAGTTCATATTCCGGGAAGGTTAAATCTGCTAGCAGACTCATTGAGCCGAAGGATGAGTGTTTTACCCACGGAATGGCAACTAAATCAATGTGTGGCGGATCGTCTGTTCGACCATTGGTGGAAACCCAACATCGATTTGTTCGCAACGAAGAAGAATGCGAAGATGACGACGTACGTCTCTCCGATTCCGGATCCAAGCGCTTTCGCAACAGATGCGTTAGCTATCAGCTGGGGGAGAATGTATGCATACGCATTCCCTCCAGCAATCCTGATTCCAAAAATTCTTCAGAAAATCAGACAAGAGGAATGCCAAGTGCTTCTGATCGCCCCGGATTGGCCAAGCCGATCATGGTATACGGATCTGCTGGACCTTCTGGTCTGCAATCCGGTTCCTCTGCCTCTGATGGACGATATTATCTTCCAGGGCAAGGCCCTTCACAACAATCCGTCAATGTTCAGATTGACTGCGTGGATGTTGTCAAGGAATCTAGAATTAAGGAGGGCTTTTCTGAGCAAGCAGCCATGTTTATGGCCAAAGCCAGGAGGGGGTCAACCTCCAGAGCATATAATTATAAAATCAACAGATTTGCAGAATGGTGCTCAAAAAGATGTATTGATCCAATGGATTCATCTATTCAAGTAGTAGCTGATTTCCTCTGTCACCTCTATGATGCCTATAGCCTCAAGCCTAACTCTATTGCTGGTTATAAGTCAGCATTAATGTCTGTTATTCCTTGCTTGGCTAAGAGGGGAAGTGATGAAGTAAATACATTAAATGTATTAATTAAAGGCATGGGCAATCTAAGACCAAGGAATCCACCTGTGATTCCGTCTTGGAGTTTATCGCTAGTGCTTCAAGTACTAGGTGATAAGCCTTTTGAACCACTTAGTTCCATTTCTATGAAACTATTAACACTGAAGACTGTGTTTTTAATTGCTGCGGCCTCGGCTAGGCGTAGGAGTGAAATTCATGCCTTATCAGCCGAGGATGACCGTTTTGTGGTTTCAGGGGAAGGCTTTAAGCTGCTACCTAGGATTAATTTCTTGGCTAAAAATCAGTCGTTGAAATATCCAGGTCAACCTATTATTTTGCCTGCTTTAACTAGATATGATCCTAATTCTAAAGCATGGTGTCCTGTCCGGGCGCTTTGCCGGTACAAGCAACGTACGGCGGAGTGGCGCACCGATCAGTCAGCGTTATGGTTGTCATATATTGAACCCCATGGCAGGGCTTCTAAGGACACCATTTCCAGGTGGATTGTAGAATGCATTCAGTTTTGCCATAAATCCGCCACCGGGAAGCAGGTTGACGTGGCCAAGGCTCACAGTGTCCGCGGCGTAGTGACATCCACTGCCCTATTTAATGGGGTCCCTGTGGATGATATTATGTCGGTGGCTCAGTGGCACTGTGAGTCAAGTTTTACAGACCATTATCTCCGTGACACCTCTAATCCTCTCGCCTTGTCGATTTTGAAAAAATAGCTAGGCATATATATTTTTGATGGGGTTTCCTCATTGCTTATATATTTCACAATTAATTTATGGAAACAACCACTAATTTGGGACTGCATCGATCTTCACCAATGGGAAGAGGATGTCAGCAGCCATTTCAACAAGGTCAGTCTTGTGTATGTGTTGTCCATTGTTGATTGTCTTGTCACGTTACCCGTTATTTATATGATGATGGTTTTGTGTATTTATGTGGTTCATTGTTGAGAGTATACGAAAATGGAGTTTTTTCGTCTCTGTCCTGTAGTACATGGCACTTGTACGTAGAGAGCGTATAGGACATTGAGGTCATTCGACTCTTCCTCCCAGGAAGGAGGGGGGAGGAGCGCATATGACATTCGGTCATCTCTCATACATCGGGGGTGTTATCCGATGGTTAGTCAAATCCTGACTGTTTTTCATACAGTTTCAGAAGTTTAAGTGCCTTAAACGCAGAAAAGCGTATAGGGATGAGCTGGTCTTTTGACCTCGCCTCCCTCCCGCCGAATTCACTGTCGAATTCTGGCAATATCAAAAGTATTAGGGAGGTAAGTATACTCTTGATGTGAAATAAACGAAATCAAGGATTTCTTTTTTCACGAGAGAGTTGATACTTACCTCCCTAGATACGGACCCGGCCTCTCCACCCCACAGAGGCTCGGTCTTCAGGCTCTTTATAGTTGCATGTGTATCAGCCAATAAATTAGTCAGAGGAAGTGCTAGTCTGCGCATGCGCGGTGGTGGGGCTGGCATCCGCCAGACTACGCTCTGACTCCCTGCCCAGTAGGGGCACCTAACTGTTTTAATCTGAGTGTTTATTGAGTGAAAGCCAATATTTAGCAATATCAAAAGTATTAGGGAGGTAAGTATCAACTCTCTCGTGAAAAAAGAAATCCTTGATTTCGTTTAAACAGTGACTAGAGTTAACACTTGTGCGCTACAAAGATTCAAACCCACCATGCCAACTGTTTGACAGTACTATGTGGGAGAGGGGATAAACATGTGAACGATAACCAGCAGCAGTCAAATAAACCAAGCGTCCAGCGGTGTCAGGCATCAGCGGAAGATTACAGACACTACAGTTAAACCCGCTTCAGTGCAGCGGACAGTATTTGGCTCAGCAATGGCCATACATAACAGCAGATAAGAGAAAATGAATTTGTTCCAGTGCGTTCTCATTGCTGTGTAGTTCCCGCTACAACAGAGATTCTGCAACCCTCCAACTGTTTAATAAACATTTATCATTGTTTTTATTCTATCGTATTGCATTGTTTGCCAATAATGTCATGGCTCTGTGTAGGCAACTATTGTAAATAGTTATATAGTATAAGTAATTGCTTTATTATCATAAGTACTGCAATTGTTGATACTCATACCACATTCATGTATGTTTCATATATAAATATTGCCACCACTGTCTCTCTTTCCATTCATTCAGGTGTGTGTGTGTGTGTGTTATAGATTCATTTTCCCCAGTCCCACACCAAGGTAGGCTGTTCACCAGAGACCCGTCCACCTGTATTTTCCATTTTGGACAGGTAGAAATTAATAAGGACAGGATAAATTTACAAGAATTTTAACAATTAAACTAGGAAATTTGAAAAATGTTCTAACTTGGAGGATTAAGACCTATATTCATTGTCTGTGTACACCCTATTTTCAATTCCTGACTAACAGCCTGGACCTAGGACGCATAGGAGATTGAAACCACAGAGACTGGTCAACAGAAGGATGCAAAAGCAGCGACTCAACACTGCATCTCTCACCATTGCACCACCAAACTGAGTGGCCAGTCTCTGCAATAATTATTCATTGTCGTCTCTGTTGTTGCACATGCGCGAGTGACAGTACCAATGTAAATTTGTATAAGTGGGAATCCGTGCGTGATTGTGTTATCCTAGGAGGAAAGTTAGTAATGGGTCAGCTTTACACGCAGTCTGCTGATATTCTCCGTTGGACATCACATCTCATCTGCTCCATGGCTCAAGACTACCCACTTTTCTTGGACATCACATCTCATCTGCTCCATGGCTGAAGACTACCCACTTTTCATTGAACAGCTCCATTCTAAGGGCTAAGTCAAGTTTACCATACGCAATTGTTGGTGGCGCCTCTTTCTGAAACGACGACTGCCGGGCCGCCACAATATCACCATCAGAAACATTATCATCATAGTTACATAATCCTCTTCTGCTGTATAGATTAACCCTTTAACACTCATAGCAGCCAAAAACAGCTTCTGCAGTGGTCTCGAGAAATCTTCATTTGCAGACCAAGAGAAGACTATTTTTGAAAATTTACCACTGGAATGACTGGCTCGATAACCGAGCCAGTCATTCCAATGGTAAACTTTCAAAAATAGTTGTTCTCTTCATCTGTGGGAAAACTGAAATTTTCTTGGACAATTTCGATGGTTAAAGAGTTAAATAGTCTGGAGACGATCTTCACCATTTCTTCAAAAATAATTTTTAACCTGGTGAACTGGGTTTTGGGTGCTGACATGTTTGATTGGGAACTGACTCTTATATATACCGCTGCAGTAGTACTTGTTGAGTCAGCCTCTAAAGGCATTGAAATTAATTTGACTGGAAGCTGTTTCTGCCTTAAGTAGCAAGAGCTTTGGATCAAATTAATTTCAAAATATATAACAAAACATTTCTTACAACTTAAAGAATATATTTATGTCTTGCGTTGTCTGTATAGTTGAAAGTGTTAAACTGTTAATGCCTTTAATAAATAGAGATCATTATCACACTATGGGACAGTGGACCTTTCCATTTTTATCTATGCCCCGCCCATCACTAAATAAGCTCCACCCACACCTCGCCATGTTGGGATTGATCGATCCCCAAATTCCCTAGCTATCAAATTCTTGAAAACTATACAGGGAAGCTGTTGAATATTGTGTTGAATATTGTGTGCCTATGGCAGCAACAGCGCCCAGTCAAATTAGTTTCAAAATATTCCACAGCATATTTATTAAATAGTAAAAGCAAACAATTTGTACAACAACGCATAGACCGTCTTCAAATATGCGTTCGTGACGTACTTATCGACGTCATTCATTATGATGTCATTGTACACATCACGCAGTTCATTATGACGTCATATGATGGGTGGGTACTCTGGAAAGGTGAATTGTACAATGGTTGAAACTTTAATCGCTCTGACACAGCGCAGCTAGATGTCTGGATGATGAAAGAGTGTGTAAAAAATAGGTAAACTCGTTCAAGTATACACTGCTGGGCAAAAAAAAATGAGGCAAACATGATTTATCATATTTTTTATGAATGGCATTTAACCATTGCAACCCTATAGACCAGATACAACAAATTAAGATGAAAAATTACAAATTATTTCAAAATATTCAACAGTTTAGCTGTATGGTTGATGTAAAATTGAGATACTGGGATTGCAATGTTGAAAGTGTTAATACTGTTTTTTGGAATTGTACTCTCTAACTATTCATTGACTGATGGAACAATATAAAACATTTATTTTTCTCGAGTGTGTGTATGTGATCTGGGAATGTAATAGTAATAGAGAGGACAGTAATAGTAATAGATAGGACAGTAATAGTAATAGATAGGACAGTAATAGTAATAGATAGGATAGTAATAGTAATAGATAGGACAGTAATAGTAATAGTAATAGATAGGACAGTAATAGTAATAGATAGGACAGTAATAGTAATAGATAGGACAGTAATAGTAATAGATAGGACAGTAATAGTAATAGATAGGACAGTAATAGTAATAGATAGGACAGTAATAGTAATAGTAATAGATAGGATAGTAATAGTAATAGATAGGACAGTAATAGTAATAGATGGGACAGTAATAGTAATAGATAGGACAGTAATAGTAATAGTAATAGATAGGATAGTAATAGTAATAGATAGGACAGTAATAGTAATAGATGGGACAGTAATAGTAATAGATAGGATAGTAATAGTAATAGATAGGACAGTAATAGTAATAGTAATAGATAGGATAGTAATAGTAATAGATAGGACAGTAATAGTAATAGATGGGACAGTAATAGTAATAGATAGGATAGTAATAGTAATAGATAGGACAGTAATAGTAATAGATGGGACAGTAATAGTAATAGATGGGACAGTAATAGTAATAGATAGGACAGTAATAGTAATAGTAATAGATAGGACAGTAATAGTAATAGATAGGACAGTAATAGTAATAGATGGGACAGTAATAGTAATAGATAGGACAGTAATAGTAATAGAGAGGACAGTAATAGTAATAGAGAGGACAGTAATAGTAATAGATAGGACAGTAATAGTAATAGATAGGACAGTAATAGTAATAGATAGGACAGTAATAGTAATAGTAATAGATAGGATAGTAATAGT
Source organism: Chaetoderma sp. LZ-2023a (assembly GCA_034401795.1). Taxonomy (NCBI): domain Eukaryota; kingdom Metazoa; phylum Mollusca; class Caudofoveata; order Chaetodermatida; family Chaetodermatidae; genus Chaetoderma; species Chaetoderma sp. LZ-2023a. Next base: position 20,350,047 of record CM067365.1, on the reverse strand, counting down.
AATAGATAGGACAGTAATAGTAATAGATAGGACAGTAATAGTAATAGTAATAGATAGGATAGTAATAGTAATATATAGGACAGTAATAGTAATAGTAATAGATAGGATAGTAATAGTAATAGATAGGACAGTAATAGTAATAGTAATAGATAGGATAGTAATAGTAATAGATAGGACAGTAATAGTAATAGATAGGATAGTAATAGTAATAGATAGGATAGTAATAGTAATAGATAGGACAGTAATAGTAATAGATAGGACAGTAATAGTAATAGATGGGACAGTAATAGTAATAGATAGGACAGTAATAGTAATAGAGAGGACAGTAATAGTAATAGATAGGACAGTAATAGTAATAGATAGGACAGTAATAGTAATAGATAGGACAGTAATAGTAATAGTAATAGATAGGATAGTAATAGTAATAGATAGGACAGTAATAGTAATAGATAGTATAGTAATAGTAATAGTAATAGATAGGACAGTAATAGTAATAGATAGGACAGTAATAGTAATAGATAGGACAGTAATAGTAATAGATAGGACAGTAATAGTAATAGATAGGACAGTAATAGTAATAGATAGGACAGTAATAGTAATAGATAGGACAGTAATAGTAATAGATAGGACAGTAATAGTAATAGATAGGACAGTAATAGTAATAGATAGGACAGTAATAGTAATAGATGGGACAGTAATAGTAATAGATAGGACAGTAATAGTAATAGAGAGGACAGTAATAGTAATAGATAGGACAGTAATAGTAATAGTAATAGATAGGACAGTAATAGTAATAGTAATAGATAGGACAGTAATAGTAATAGTAATAGATGGGACAGTAATAGTAATAGAGAGGACAGTAATAGTAATAGAGAGGACAGTAATAGTAATAGATAGGACAGTAATAGTAATAGTAATAGATAGGACAGTAATAGTAATAGTAATAGATAGGACAGTAATAGTAATAGATAGGACAGTAATAGTAATAGTAATAGATAGGACAGTAATAGTAATAGAGAGGACAGTAATAGTAATAGATAGGACAGTAATAGTAATAGATATGACAGTAATAGTAATAGATAGGATAGTAATAGTAATAGATAGGACAGTAATAGTAATAGATAGGACAGTAATAGTAATAGATAGGACAGTAATAGTAATATATAGGACAGTAATAGTAATAGATAGGACAGTAATAGTAATAGATAGGACAGTAATAGTAATAGATAGGACAGTAATAGTAATAGATAGGACAGTAATAGTAATAGATAGGACAGTAATAGTAATAGATAGGACAGTAATATTAATAGATCAAAATAAGAGCAATTGCAATAGGGATAGAGAATAGGATAGTAATAGTAATAGATAGGACAGTAATAGTAATAGATAGGACAGTAATAGTAATAGATAGGACAGTAATAGTAATAGATAGGACAGTAATAGTAATAGATAGGATAGTAATAGTAATAGATAGGACAGTAATAGTAATAGATAGGACAGTAATAGTAATAGATAGGACAGTAATATTAATAGATAGGACAGTAATAGTAATAGATCAAAATCAGAGCAATTGCAATAGGGATAGAGAATAGGATAGTAATAGTAATAGATAGGACAGTAATAGTAATAGATAGGACAGTAATAGTAATAGATAGGACAGTAATAGTAATAGATAGGATAGTAATAGTAATAGTAATAGATAGGACAGTAATAGTAATAGATATGACAGTAATAGTAATAGATAGGACAGTAATAGTAATAGATAGGACAGTAATAGTAATAGATAGGATAGTACAGTAATAGTAATAGATATGACAGTAATAGTAATAGATAGGACAGTAATAGTAATAGATAGGACAGTAATAGTAATAGATAGGATAGTAATAGTAATAGATAGGATAGTAGTAGTAATAGATAGGACAGTAATAGTAATAGATCAAAATCAGAGCAATTGCAATAGGGATAGAGAATAGGATAGTAATAGTAATAGATAGGACAGTAATAGTAATAGAGAGGACAGTAATAGTAATAGATAGGACAGTAATAGTAATAGTAATAGATAGGACAGTAATAGTAATAGATAGGACAGTAATAGTAATAGATAGGACAGTAATAGTAATAGATAGGACAGTAATAGTAATAGATAGGACAGTAATAGTAATAGATAGGATAGTAATAGTAATAGTAATAGATAGGATAGTAATAGTAATAGATAGGATAGTAATAGTAATAGTAATAGATAGGACAGTAATAGTAATAGATAGGACAGTAATAGTAATGGATAGGACAGTAATAGTAATAGATAGGACAGTAATAGTAATAGATAGGACAGTAATAGTAATAGATAGGACAGTAATAGTAATAGATAGGACAGTAATAGTAATAGATAGGACAGTAATAGTAATAGATGGGACAGTAATAGTAATAGATAGGACAGTAATAGTAATAGAGAGGACAGTAATAGTAATAGATAGGACAGTAATAGTAATAGTAATAGATAGGACAGTAATAGTAATAGTAATAGATAGGACAGTAATAGTAATAGTAATAGATGGGACAGTAATAGTAATAGAGAGGACAGTAATAGTAATAGAGAGGACAGTAATAGTAATAGATAGGACAGTAATAGTAATAGATAGGACAGTAATAGTAATAGTAATAGATAGGACAGTAATAGTAATAGAGAGGACAGTAATAGTAATAGATAGGACAGTAATAGTAATATATATATGACAGTAATAGTAATAGATAGGATAGTAATAGTAATAGATAGGACAGTAATAGTAATAGATAGGACAGTAATAGTAATAGATAGGACAGTAATAGTAATAGATAGGACAGTAATAGTAATAGATAGGACAGTAATAGTAATAGATAGGACAGTAATAGTAATAGATAGGACAGTAATAGTAATAGATAGGACAGTAATAGTAATAGATAGGACAGTAATAGTAATAGATAGGACAGTAATAGTAATAGATCAAAATCAGAGCAATTGCAATAGGGATAGAGAATAGGATAGTAATAGTAATAGATAGGACAGTAATAGTAATAGATAGGACAGTAATAGTAATAGATAGGACAGTAATAGTAATAGATGGGACAGTAATAGTAATAGATAGGATAGTAATAGTAATAGATAGGACAGTAATAGTAATAGATGGGACAGTAATAGTAATAGATGGGACAGTAATAGTAATAGATAGGACAGTAATAGTAATAGTAATAGATAGGACAGTAATAGTAATAGATAGGACAGTAATAGTAATAGATGGGACAGTAATAGTAATAGATAGGACAGTAATAGTAATAGAGAGGACAGGAATAGTAATAGATAGGACAGTAATAGTAATAGATAGGACAGTAATAGTAATAGATAGGACAGTAATAGTAATAGATAGGATAGTAATAGATAGGACAGTAATAGTAATAGATAGGACAGTAATAGTAATAGATAGGATAGTAATAGTAATAGATAGGACAGTAATAGTAATAGTAATAGATAGGATAGTAATAGTAATAGATAGGACAGTAATAGTAATAGATAGGATAGTAATAGTAATAGATAGGACAGTAATAGTAATAGATAGGATAGTAATAGTAATAGATAGGATAGTAATAGTAATAGATAGGACAGTAATAGTAATAGATAGGACAGTAATAGTAATAGACGGGACAGTAATAGTAATAGATAGGACAGTAATAGTAATAGAGAGGACAGTAATAGTAATAGATAGGACAGTAATAGTAATAGTAATAGATGGGACAGTAATAGTAATAGATAGGACAGTAATAGTAATAGATAGGATAGTAATAGTAATAGATAGGACAGTAATAGTAATAGATAGGATAGTAATAGTAATAGTAATAGATAGGACAGTAATAGTAATAGATAGGACAGTAATAGTAATAGATAGGACAGTAATAGTAATAGATAGGACAGTAATAGTAATAGTAATAGATAGGACAGTAATAGTAATAGATAGGACAGTAATAGTAATAGATAGGACAGTAATAGTAATATATAGGACAGTAATAGTAATAGATGGGACAGTAATAGTAATAGATAGGACAGTAATAGTAATAGAGAGGACAGTAATAGTAATAGATAGGACAGTAATAGTAATAGTAATAGATAGGACAGTAATAGTAATAGTAATAGATAGGACAGTAATAGTAATAGTAATAGATGGGACAGTAATAGTAATAGAGAGGACAGTAATAGTAATAGAGAGGACAGTAATAGTAATAGATAGGACAGTAATAGTAATAGATAGGACAGTAATAGTAATAGTAATAGATAGGACAGTAATAGTAATAGAGAGGACAGTAATAGTAATAGATAGGACAGTAATAGTAATAGATATGACAGTAATAGTAATAGATAGGATAGTAATAGTAATAGATAGGACAGTAATAGTAATAGATAGGACAGTAATAGTAATAGATAGGACAGTAATAGTAATAGATAGGACAGTAATAGTAATAGATAGGACAGTAATAGTAATAGATAGGACAGTAATAGTAATAGATAGGACAGTAATAGTAATAGATAGGACAGTAATAGTAATAGATAGGACAGTAATAGTAATAGATAGGACAGTAATATTAATAGATCAAAATCAGAGCAATTGCAATAGGGATAGAGAATAGGATAGTAATAGTAATAGATAGGACAGTAATAGTAATAGATAGGACAGTAATAGTAATAGATAGGACAGTAATAGTAATAGATAGGACAGTAATAGTACTAGATAGGACAGTAATAGTAATAGATAGGACAGTAATATTAATAGATAGGACAGTAATAGTAATAGATCAAAATCAGAGCAATTGCAATAGGGATAGAGAATAGGATAGTAATAGTAATAGATAGGACAGTAATAGTAATAGATAGGACAGTAATAGTAATAGATAGGACAGTAATAGTAATAAATATGATAGTAATAGTAATAGTAATAGATAGGACAGTAATAGTAATAGATATGACAGTAATAGTAATAGATAGGACAGTAATAGTAATAGATAGGACAGTAATAGTAATAGATAGGATAGTAATAGTAATAGTAATAGATAGGACAGTAATAGTAATAGATATGACAGTAATAGTAATAGATAGGACAGTAATAGTAATAGATAGGACAGTAATAGTAATAGATAGGATAGTAATAGTAATAGATAGGATGGTAATAGTAATAGATAGGATAGTAATTGTAATAGTAATAGATAGGACAGTAATAGTAATAGATATGACAGTAATAGTAATAGATAGGACAGTAATAGTAATAGATAGGACAGTAATAGTAATAGATAGGATAGTAATAGTAATAGATAGGATAGTAGTAGTAATAGATATGACAGTAATATTAATAGATCAAAATCAGAGCAATTGCAATAGGGATAGAGAATAGGATAGTAATAGTAATAGATAGGACAGTAATAGTAATAGATAGGACAGTAATAGTAATAGATAGGACAGTAATAGTAATAGATAGGACAGTAATAGTAATAGATAGGATAGTAATAGTAATAGTAATAGATAGGACAGTAATAGTAATAGATAGGACAGTAATAGTACTAGATAGGACAGTAATAGTAATAGATAGGACAGTAATATTAATAGATAGGACAGTAATAGTAATAGATCAAAATCAGAGCAATTGCAATAGGGATAGAGAATAGGATAGTAATAGTAATAGATAGGACAGTAATAGTAATAGATAGGACAGTAATAGTAATAGATAGGACAGTAATAGTAATGGATAGGATAGTAATAGTAATAGTAATAGATAGGACAGTAATAGTAATAGATATGACAGTAATAGTAATAGATAGGACAGTAATAGTAATAGATAGGACAGTAATAGTAATAGATAGGATAGTAATAGTAATAGATAGGACAGTAATAGTAATAGATAGGACAGTAATAGTAATAGTAATAGATAGGATAGTAATAGTAATAGATAGGACAGTAATAGTAATAGATAGGACAGTAATAGTAATAGTAATAGATAGGATAGTAATAGTAATATATAGGACAGTAATAGTAATAGTAATAGATAGGATAGTAATAGTAATAGATAGGACAGTAATAGTAATAGTAATAGATAGGATAGTAATAGTAATAGATAGGACAGTAATAGTAATAGATAGGATAGTAATAGTAATAGATAGGATAGTAATAGTAATAGATAGGACAGTAATAGTAATAGATAGGACAGTAATAGTAATAGATGGGACAGTAATAGTAATAGATAGGACAGTAATAGTAATAGAGAGGACAGTAATAGTAATAGATAGGACAGTAATAGTAATAGATAGGACAGTAATAGTAATAGATAGGACAGTAATAGTAATAGATAGGATAGTAATAGTAATAGATAGGACAGTAATAGTAATAGATAGGATAGTAATAGTAATAGTAATAGATAGGACAGTAATAGTAATAGATAGGACAGTAATAGTAATAGATAGGACAGTAATAGTAATATATAGGACAGTAATAGTAATAGATAGGACAGTAATAGTAATAGATAGGACAGTAATAGTAATAGATAGGACAGTAATAGTAATAGATAGGACAGTAATAGTAATAGATAGGACAGTAATAGTAATAGATAGGACAGTAATAGTAATAGATCAAAATAAGAGCAATTGCAATAGGGATAGAGAATAGGATAGTAATAGTAATAGATAGGACAGTAATAGTAATAGATAGGACAGTAATAGTAATAGATAGGACAGTAATAGTAATAGATAGGACAGTAATAGTAATAGATAGGATAGTAATAGTAATAGTAATAGATAGGACAGTAATAGTAATAGATAGGACAGTAATAGTAATAGATAGGACAGTAATATTAATAGATAGGACAGTAATAGTAATAGATCAAAATCAGAGCAATTGCAATAGGGATAGAGAATAGGATAGTAATAGTAATAGATAGGACAGTAATAGTAATAGATAGGACAGTAATAGTAATAGATAGGACAGTAATAGTAATAGATAGGATAGTAATAGTAATAGTAATAGATAGGACAGTAATAGTAATAGATAGGACAGTAATAGTAATAGATAGGATAGTAATAGTAATAGTAATAGATAGGACAGTAATAGTAATAGATAGGACAGTAATAGTAATAGATAGGACAGTAATATTAATAGATAGGACAGTAATAGTAATAGATCAAAATCAGAGCAATTGCAATAGGGATAGAGAATAGGATAGTAATAGTAATAGATAGGACAGTAATAGTAATAGATAGGACAGTAATAGTAATAGATAGGACAGTAATAGTAATAGATAGGATAGTAATAGTAATAGTAATAGATAGGACAGTAATAGTAATAGATATGACAGTAATAGTAATAGATAGGACAGTAATAGTAATAGATAGGACAGTAATAGTAATAGATAGGATAGTAATAGTAATAGTAATAGATAGGACAGTAATAGTAATAGATAGGACAGTAATAGTAATAGATAGGATAGTAATAGTAATAGTAATAGATAGGACAGTAATAGTAATAGATATGACAGTAATAGTAATAGATAGGACAGTAATAGTAATAGATAGGACAGTAATAGTAATAGATAGGATAGTAATAGTAATAGATAGGATAGTAGTAGTAATAGATAGGACAGTAATAGTAATAGATCAAAATCAGAGCAATTGCAATAGGGATAGAGAATAGGATAGTAATAGTAATAGATAGGACAGTAATAGTAATAGAGAGGACAGTAATAGTAATAGATAGGACAGTAATAGTAATAGTAATAGATAGGACAGTAATAGTAATAGATAGGACAGTAATAGTAATAGATAGGACAGTAATAGTAATAGATAGGACAGTAATAGTAATAGATAGGACAGTAATAGTAATAGATAGGATAGTAATAGTAATAGTAATAGATAGGATAGTAATAGTAATAGATAGGATAGTAATAGTAATAGTAATAGATAGGACAGTAATAGTAATAGATAGGACAGTAATAGTAATGGATAGGACAGTAATAGTAATAGATAGGACAGTAATAGTAATAGATAGGACAGTAATAGTAATAGATAGGACAGTAATAGTAATAGATAGGACAGTAATAGTAATAGATGGGACAGTAATAGTAATAGATAGGACAGTAATAGTAATAGAGAGGACAGTAATAGTAATAGATAGGACAGTAATAGTAATAGTAATAGATAGGACAGTAATAGTAATAGTAATAGATAGGACAGTAATAGTAATAGTAATAGATGGGACAGTAATAGTAATAGAGAGGACAGTAATAGTAATAGAGAGGACAGTAATAGTAATAGATAGGACAGTAATAGTAATAGATAGGACAGTAATAGTAATAGTAATAGATAGGACAGTAATAGTAATAGAGAGGACAGTAATAGTAATAGATAGGACAGTAATAGTAATATATATGACAGTAATAGTAATAGATAGGATAGTAATAGTAATAGATAGGACAGTAATAGTAATAGATAGGACAGTAATAGTAATAGATAGGACAGTAATAGTAATAGATAGGACAGTAATAGTAATAGATAGGACAGTAATAGTAATAGATAGGACAGTAATAGTAATAGATAGGACAGTAATAGTAATAGATAGGACAGTAATAGTAATAGATAGGACAGTAATAGTAATAGATCAAAATCAGAGCAATTGCAATAGGGATAGAGAATAGGATAGTAATAGTAATATATAGGACAGTAATAGTAATAGATAGGACAGTAATAGTAATAGATAGGACAGTAATAGTAATAGATGGGACAGTAATAGTAATAGATAGGATAGTAATAGTAATAGATAGGACAGTAATAGTAATAGATGGGACAGTAATAGTAATAGATGGGACAGTAATAGTAATAGATAGGACAGTAATAGTAATAGTAATAGATAGGACAGTAATAGTAATAGATAGGACAGTAATAGTAATAGATGGGACAGTAATAGTAATAGATAGGACAGTAATAGTAATAGAGAGGACAGGAATAGTAATAGATAGGACAGTAATAGTAATAGATAGGACAGTAATAGTAATAGATAGGACAGTAATAGTAATAGATAGGATAGTAATAGATAGGACAGTAATAGTAATAGATAGGACAGTAATAGTAATAGTAATAGATAGGATAGTAATAGTAATAGATAGGACAGTAATAGTAATAGTAATAGATAGGATAGTAATAGTAATAGATAGGACAGTAATAGTAATAGATAGGATAGTAATAGTAATAGATAGGACAGTAATAGTAATAGATAGGATAGTAATAGTAATAGATAGGATAGTAATAGTAATAGATAGGACAGTAATAGTAATAGATAGGACAGTAATAGTAATAGATGGGACAGTAATAGTAATAGATAGGACAGTAATAGTAATAGAGAGGACAGTAATAGTAATAGATAGGACAGTAATAGTAATAGTAATAGATGGGACAGTAATAGTAATAGATAGGACAGTAATAGTAATAGATAGGATAGTAATAGTAATAGATAGGACAGTAATAGTAATAGATAGGATAGTAATAGTAATAGTAATAGATAGGACAGTAATAGTAATAGATAGGACAGTAATAGTAATAGATAGGACAGTAATAGTAATAGATAGGACAGTAATAGTAATAGTAATAGATAGGACAGTAATAGTAATAGATAGGACAGTAATAGTAATAGATAGGACAGTAATAGTAATATATAGGACAGTAATAGTAATAGATGGGACAGTAATAGTAATAGATAGGACAGTAATAGTAATAGAGAGGACAGTAATAGTAATAGATAGGACAGTAATAGTAATAGTAATAGATAGGACAGTAATAGTAATAGTAATAGATAGGACAGTAATAGTAATAGTAATAGATGGGACAGTAATAGTAATAGAGAGGACAGTAATAGTAATAGAGAGGACAGTAATAGTAATAGATAGGACAGTAATAGTAATAGATAGGACAGTAATAGTAATAGTAATAGATAGGACAGTAATAGTAATAGAGAGGACAGTAATAGTAATAGATAGGACAGTAATAGTAATAGATATGACAGTAATAGTAATAGATAGGATAGTAATAGTAATAGATAGGACAGTAATAGTAATAGATAGGACAGTAATAGTAATAGATAGGACAGTAATAGTAATAGATAGGACAGTAATAGTAATAGATAGGACAGTAATAGTAATAGATAGGACAGTAATAGTAATAGATAGGACAGTAATAGTAATAGATAGGACAGTAATAGTAATAGATAGGACAGTAATAGTAATAGATAGGACAGTAATATTAATAGATTAAAATCAGAGCAATTGCAATAGGGATAGAGAATAGGATAGTAATAGTAATAGATAGGACAGTAATAGTAATAGATAGGACAGTAATAGTAATAGATAGGACAGTAATAGTAATAGATAGGACAGTAATAGTACTAGATAGGACAGTAATAGTAATAGATAGGACAGTAATATTAATAGATGGGACAGTAATAGTAATAGATCAAAATCAGAGCAATTGCAATAGGGATAGAGAATAGGATAGTAATAGTAATAGATAGGACAGTAATAGTAATAGATAGGACAGTAATAGTAATAGATAGGACAGTAATAGTAATAGATATGATAGTAATAGTAATAGTAATAGATAGGACAGTAATAGTAATAGATATGACAGTAATAGTAATAGATAGGACAGTAATAGTAATAGATAGGACAGTAATAGTAATAGATAGGATAGTAATAGTAATAGTAATAGATAGGACAGTAATAGTAATAGATATGACAGTAATAGTAATAGATAGGACAGTAATAGTAATAGATAGGACAGTAATAGTAATAGATAGGATAGTAATAGTAATAGATAGGATGGTAATAGTAATAGATAGGATAGTAATTGTAATAGTAATAGATAGGACAGTAATAGTAATAGATATGACAGTAATAGTAATAGATAGGACAGTAATAGTAATAGATAGGACAGTAATAGTAATAGATAGGATAGTAATAGTAATAGATAGGATAGTAGTAGTAATAGATATGACAGTAATATTAATAGATCAAAATCAGAGCAATTGCAATAGGGATAGAGAATAGGATAGTAATAGTAATAGATAGGACAGTAATAGTAATAGATAGGACAGTAATAGTAATAGATAGGACAGTAATAGTAATAGATAGGACAGTAATAGTAATAGATAGGATAGTAATAGTAATAGTAATAGATAGGACAGTAATAGTAATAGATAGGACAGTAATAGTACTAGATAGGACAGTAATAGTAATAGATAGGACAGTAATATTAATAGATAGGACAGTAATAGTAATAGATCAAAATCAGAGCAATTGCAATAGGGATAGAGAATAGGATAGTAATAGTAATAGATAGGACAGTAATAGTAATAGATAGGACAGTAATAGTAATAGATAGGACAGTAATAGTAATAGATAGGATAGTAATAGTAATAGTAATAGATAGGACAGTAATAGTAATAGATATGACAGTAATAGTAATAGATAGGACAGTAATAGTAATAGATAGGACAGTAATAGTAATAGATAGGATAGTAATAGTAATAGTAATAGATAGGACAGTAATAGTAATAGATATGACAGTAATAGTAATAGATAGGACAGTAATAGTAATAGATAGGACAGTAATAGTAATAGATAGGATAGTAATAGTAATAGATAGGATAGTAGTAGTAATAGATAGGACAGTAATAGTAATAGATCAAAATCAGAGCAATTGCAATAGGGATAGAGAATAGGATAGTAATAGTAATAGATAGGACAGTAATAGTAATAGAGAGGACAGTAATAGTAATAGATAGGACAGTAATAGTAATAGTAATAGATAGGACAGTAATAGTAATAGATAGGACAGTAATAGTAATAGATAGGACAGTAATAGTAATAGATAGGACAGTAATAGTAATAGATAGGACAGTAATAGTAATAGATAGGATAGTAATAGTAATAGTAATAGATAGGATAGTAATAGTAATAGATAGGATAGTAATAGTAATAGTAATAGATAGGACAGTAATAGTAATAGATAGGACAGTAATAGTAATAGATAGGACAGTAATAGTAATAGATAGGACAGTAATAGTAATAGTAATAGATAGGACAGTAATAGTAATAGATAGGACAGTAATAGTAATAGATAGGACAGTAATAGTAATAGATAGGACAGTAATAGTAATAGATGGGACAGTAATAGTAATAGATAGGACAGTAATAGTAATAGAGAGGACAGTAATAGTAATAGATAGGACAGTAATAGTAATAGTAATAGATAGGACAGTAATAGTAATAGTAATAGATGGGACAGTAATAGTAATAGAGAGGACAGTAATAGTAATAGAGAGGACAGTAATAGTAATAGATAGGACAGTAATAGTAATAGATAGGACAGTAATAGTAATAGATAGGACAGTAATAGTAATAGAGAGGACAGTAATAGTAATAGATAGGACAGTAATAGTAATATATATGACAGTAATAGTAATAGATAGGATAGTAATAGTAATAGATAGGACAGTAATAGTAATAGATAGGACAGTAATAGTAATAGATAGGACAGTAATAGTAATAGATAGGACAGTAATAGTAATAGATAGGACAGTAATAGTAATAGATAGGACAGTAATAGTAATAGTAATAGATAGGACAGTAATAGTAATAGAGAGGACAGTAATAGTAATAGATAGGACAGTAATAGTAATAGATATGACAGTAATAGTAATAGATAGGATAGTAATAGTAATAGATAGGACAGTAATAGTAATAGATAGGACAGTAATAGTAATAGATAGGACAGTAATAGTAATAGATAGGACAGTAATAGTAATAGATAGGACAGTAATAGTAATAGATAGGACAGTAATAGTAATAGATAGGACAGTAATAGTAATAGATAGGACAGTAATAGTAATAGATAGAACAGTAATAGTAATAGATAGGACAGTAATATTAATAGATCAAAATCAGAGCAATTGCAATAGGGATAGAGAATAGGATAGTAATAGTAATAGATAGGACAGTAATAGTAATAGATAGGACAGTAATAGTAATAGATAGGACAGTAATAGTAATAGATAGGACAGTAATAGTACTAGATAGGACAGTAATAGTAATAGATAGGACAGTAATATTAATAGATAGGACAGTAATAGTAATAGATCAAAATCAGAGCAATTGCAATAGGGATAGAGAATAGGATAGTAATAGTAATAGATAGGACAGTAATAGTAATAGATAGGACAGTAATAGTAATAGATAGGACAGTAATAGTAATAGATATGATAGTAATAGTAATAGTAATAGATAGGACAGTAATAGTAATAGATATGACAGTAATAGTAATAGATAGGACAGTAATAGTAATAGATAGGACAGTAATAGTAATAGATAGGATAGTAATAGTAATAGTAATAGATAGGACAGTAATAGTAATAGATATGACAGTAATAGTAATAGATAGGACAGTAATAGTAATAGATAGGACAGTAATAGTAATAGATAGGATAGTAATAGTAATAGATAGGATGGTAATAGTAATAGATAGGATAGTAATTGTAATAGTAATAGATAGGACAGTAATAGTAATAGATATGACAGTAATAGTAATAGATAGGACAGTAATAGTAATAGATAGGACAGTAATAGTAATAGATAGGATAGTAATAGTAATAGATAGGATAGTAGTAGTAATAGATAGGACAGTAATAGTAATAGATCAAAATCAGAGCAATTGCAATAGGGATAGAGAATAGGATAGTAATAGTAATAGATAGGACAGTAATAGTAATAGAGAGGACAGTAATACTAATAGATAGGACAGTAATAGTAATAGATAGGACAGTAATAGTAATAGATAGGACAGTAATAGTAATAGATAGGACAGTAATAGTAATAGATAGGACAGTAATAGTAATAGATATGATAGTAATAGTAATAGATAGGATAGTAATAGATAGGACAGTAATAGTAATAGATAGGACAATAATAGTAATAGATAGGACAGTAATAGTAATAGATAGGACAGTAATAGTAATAGATAGGATAGTAATAGTAATAGTAATAGATAGGATAGTAATAGTAATAGATAGGATAGTAATAGTAATAGTAATAGATAGGACAGTAATAGTAATAGATAGGACAGTAATAGTAATAGATAGGACAGTAATAGTAATAGATAGGACAGTAATAGATAGGACAGTAATAGTAATAGATGGGACAGTAATAGTAATAGATAGGACAGTAATAGTAATAGAGAGGACAGTAATAGTAATAGATAGGACAGTAATAGTAATAGTAATAGATAGGACAGTAATAGTAATAGATGGGACAGTAATAGTAATAGAGAGGACAGTAATAGTAATAGAGAGGACAGTAATAGTAATAGATAGGACAGTAATAGTAATAGATAGGACAGTAATAGTAATAGTAATAGATAGGACAGTAATAGTAATAGAGAGGACAGTAATAGTAATAGATAGGACAGTAATAGTAATAGATATGACAGTAATAGTAATAGATAGGATAGTAATAGTAATAGATAGGACAGTAATAGTAATAGATAGGACAGTAATAGTAATAGGTAGGACAGTAATAGTAATAGATAGGACAGTAATAGTAATAGATAGGACAGTAATAGTAATAGATAGGACAGTAATAGTAATAGATAGGACAGTAATAGTAATAGATAGGACAGTAATAGTAATAGATAGGACAGTAATAGTAATAGAAAGGATAGTAATAGATAGGACAGTAATATTAATAGATCAAAATCAGAGCAATTGCAATAGGGATAGAGAATAGGATAGTAATAGTAATAGATAGGACAGTAATAGTAATAGATAGGACAGTAATAGTAATAGATAGGACAGTAATAGTAATAGATAGGACAGTAATAGTAATAGATAGGATAGTAATAGTAATAGTAATAGATAGGACAGTAATAGTAATAGATAGGACAGTAATAGTAATAGATAGGACAGTAATAGTAATAGATAGGACAGTAATATTAATAGATAGGACAGTAATATTAATAGATCAAAATCAGAGCAATTGCAATAGGGATAGAGAATAGGATAGGACAGTAATAGTAATAGATAGGACAGTAATAGTAATAGATAGGACAGTAATAGTAATAGATAGGACAGTAATAGTAATAGATAGGATAGTAATAGTAATAGTAATAGATAGGACAGTAATAGTAATAGATATGACAGTAATAGTAATAGATAGGACAGTAATAGTAATAGATAGGACAGTAATAGTAATAGATAGGATAGTAATAGTAATAGTAATAGATAGGACAGTAATAGTAATAGATATGACACTAATAGTAATAGATAGGACAGTAATAGTAATAGATAGGACAGTAATAGTAATAAATAGGATAGTAATAGATAGGATAGTAATAGTAATAGATAGGATAGTAATAGTAATAGTAATAGATAGGACAGTAATAGTAATAGATATGACAGTAATAGTAATAGATAGGACAGTAATAGTAATAGATAGGACAGTAATAGTAATAGATAGGATAGTAATAGTAATAGATAGGATAGTAGTAGTAATAGATAGGACAGTAATAGTAATAGATCAAAATCAGAGCAATTGCAATAGGGATAGAGAATAGGATAGTAATAGTAATAGATAGGACAGTAATAGTAATAGAGAGGACAGTAATAGTAATAGATAGGACAGTAATAGTAATAGTAATAGATAGGACAGTAATAGTAATAGATAGGACAGTAATAGTAATAGATAGGACAGTAATAGTAATAGATAGGACAGTAATAGTAATAGATAGGATAGTAGTAGTAATAGATAGGATAGTAATAGATAGGACAGTAATAGTAATAGATAGGACAGTAATAGTAATAGATAGGACAGTAATAGTAATAGATAGGATAGTAATAGTAATAGTAATAGATAGGATAGTAATAGTAATAGATAGGACAGTAATAGTAATAGATAGGATAGTAATAGTAATAGATAGGATAGTAATAGTAATAGATAGGATAGTAATAGTAATAGATAGGATAGTAATAGATAGGACAGTAATAGTGATAGATAGGACAGTAATAGTAATAGATAGGACAGTAATAGTAATAGATAGGACAGTAATAGTAATAGATAGGACAGTAATAGTAATAGATAGGATAGTAATAGTAATAGTAATAGATAGGATAGTAATAGTAATAGATAGGACAGTAATAGTAATAGATAGGATAGTAATAGTAATAGATAAGACAGTAATAGTAATAGATAGGATAGTAATAGTAATAGATAGGATAGTAATAGATAGGACAGTAATAGTGATAGATGGGATAGTAATAGAGAGGACAGTAATAGTAATAGATAGGACAGTAATAGTAATAGATAGGACAGTAATAGTAATAGATAGGACAGTAATAGTAATAGATAGGATAGTAATAGTAATAGATGGGACAGTAATAGTAATAGATAGGACAGTAATAGTAATAGATAGGACAGTAATAGTAATAGATAGGACAGTAATATTAATAGATAGGACAGTAATAGTAATAGATCAAAATCAGAGCAATTGCAATAGGGATAGAGAATAGGATAGTAATAGTAATAGATAGGACAGTAATAGTAATAGATAGGACAGTAATAGTAATAGATAGGACAGTAATAGTAATAGTAATAGATAGGACAGTAATAGTAATAGATAGGACAGTAATATTAATAGATTGGACAGTAATAGTAATAGATCAAAATCAGAGCAATTGCAATAGGGATAGAGAAATTTTAAAGTAATAGAAATAGTAATAATAATAGATGTCATGTAATAGAACCCATCCATGGCCTGGCCATCCTCAGACTTTTGCATTGGGACTATCCTAGGTCATTTTATGTATTTATGAGCATAATTGTGTACTGTGATATATACTGACATAATAAGTCGTCAGTTGAATATATTCTATAATGGCCTCCTGCTTTCTGGCCTAAAATTAGAATCATAATATTCATTTTGGCATCAGATTAGCTAATAACGGATAAGTTTGTTTAGCAGTGACACCCACGCTGCTTTCAAAAAAATAAATAAATAAAATAAAAATAAATAAATAAATAGCTAGCATTCTAATAATTGTATATCATTTGTACACAGGATATAATACATGTATGTAAACTTTTGACTAATAACTGACTATTTCTACTTGTAATATGTTGTATATATTTGTACATAGTATGATTTATTGTGTAAGTGTACTTGCAGTGTTTTTCTCTGTCAGTTTGTCTGTGTGCGTGCGTGTGTATGCATGTGTGTGCATTCTTTCTGAGGGCCTCGGGAAGATCAGATTTTACTGACACTGTTTACCCTCATTAAATAAAGATTATTATTATTATTATTATTATTATTATTATTATTATTATTATTTTTATTATTATTATTATTATTATAAGAAATATAATTTCAGTAGGATTTGTGTCTCGCCTGCGAAGCAGAAAGCGAGACATAGGTATCACTTTTCTGACAGCGACAGCGACGGCCATCAACATTACGGTTCTGCGTTTAGCAAAACTTCTCAAATTATATTTTAGGATTGGTTAAGCCTATTGCAACGAAACTTGGATACATGGTTACCTATGATGATAGGAAGCAGCATGATGATGTTGGGGTCACAAGGTCAAAGGTCAAAGTCACTGACCTTGATACAGAACTGTTATTTCAACATTAAGTTTTTGCGTTTAGCAAAACTTCTCGGCATGGTTACCTACAATCTTAGGAAGCAGCATGATGATGATGTGGTTGCCAGGTCAAATGTCAAGGTCGATGTGACCTTGATAGAGAACTGCTTTTTCAACATTAAGTTTTTGCATTTAGCAAAACCTTTCAGCTTATATTTCAGGATTGATTAAGCCTATTACAACTGAACTTGGTTACATGGTTACCGATAATGTTCGAAAGCAGCACAATGATGCTGGCTTCACAAGGTCGAAGGTCAAGGCCACTGTGACCTTGATACAGAACTCTGCTTTTTCAACATTAAGTTTTGGCATTTAGCAAAATTTCTCAGCTTATATTTCATGATCAGTTAATCCTATTGCAACTAAACTTTTTTCCTATACTGTTAGGAAGCAGCATGGTGACACAAGGGTCATAAGGTCAAAGTCACTGTGACCTTGATACAAAACTTTGTTTTTTCAATGTTAGTTTTTTGTATTTAGCAAAACTGCTTGGCTTATCTTTCAGGGTTGATTAATCCTATTGGAAGGAAACTTGAGTACGTTACGACATATAATGTTAGGAATTAGCATGCTGACACTGAAGTCACAATGACGAAGGTCACGGTCATTCTGACATACAAAACCTTTTTTAGGCTTAGCAAAACTTATCAGGTTATATTTCGTGATTGCTTAACCCTAACGGAACACAACTTGGGTACATAGTTGCTTATACCAAGCGGATACCGGATGGTACCATGGAGGTCACCAAGTTAAAGGTCAATGTCTTTCTGACCTTACTATACAGGGTGTCCCAGAAAAAACAAAATCCTAAAACAAAGGGTTAATTTGACCAATTTGTGAGACGTAGCACTATAATAATGAGTTTCTCATACAGTGAGAACAATGTGCTTTACAGCGACGCAGCGATAGCACTACTCCAGTCATGCATCACTGAGCACCACTGTTTTTGAAAGTGGTATGCGAAAGTCCATTGTGACAGTTGAAATAAACATGTGAAATGGAATGCCCATGATTTTCATGCTTGGTCTGGAAAACACTGGCCATGCCATGCGACAAGGGAGAATTAAGCCAATGCATTGATGAAGGGTATTCAAAGTTAAAACATCAGCCTAGCACCATGGTGCAACTTACCACTGAGCAAAGAGTGTTTGTTGTGACAAAATTCCATGAGAACCAGAGCTTACAAGCTACCCAGGATGCATTTAGGGAAGCCTTCCCCGATAGAAATCCGCCAGCAAAGTCGACCATCTGGGCAAATGTGAAGAAGTACCGAGATCATGGAACAAGTCTCAATCGGAACAAGGGTCATTCAGGGAGAAGACGCACAGTGCAAACTGAAGATAACATTGCTGCAGTTCGACAGCAACTTCTCCAGCATCCAAGGGGAACCAGTAGCAGGAGAAATGGACTCAGACTCGCCTACTCCTCCTTTAACCGCATAACAAGGTTGGACCTGCACTTTCATCCATACCGAATGCACATTCGCCATCAACTTTTACCTGCGGACGTCAGGAGAAGACAAGATTTTGCAGAGTGGCTGCTGGACCGATGTCTGAGAAATGAGCGGTTTCTTGAGTGCTTGGCGATTGGCGATGAAGCAGGATTCTCAATGGATGGAGAAGTAAACACCCACAACATCGTTGAATATGTACCGGTGCGACATCCTCCAAATTTCAACTTCGATAGAAACATGAGTCGACAGAAGATTACTGTTTGGATAGGTCTGTGTGGTAATGGTGTGATTATCGGACCATTCTTTTTTTAACGAAATGTGAATTGTCAAGCCTACCTGCTGATGATCAATGAAGATGTTGTGCCACAGCTCCAGTTGCATTTCGAACGGCAGCAAAATGCTGTCTTCCGACATCTGTGGTGGGCACAAGATGGCGCACCTGCCCAAAGACTCATCGCTGTTAGGAATCGCTTGCGGGAACTTTTTGGAGACAGAGTTATTGCTCTGAATCATGGTATGGAATGGCCACCCAGGTCACCGGATTTGACACCCTGTTACTTTTTCTTGTGGGGGTATTTGAAAAACAAAGTGTACTCCAGTCCACCGCGTAACATTCAGGAATTGCAAGCCCGCATTCAACATGAGGCCGAAATTGTGCATGATGATCCTGCAATGGTGAGACGAGCTGTGGCTGACATGCGCCGTCGTTGTGGCCTTTGTATCGAAAGTGGAGGCGGACCTGTGGAAGGTGTTGATGCATAATTTTTTGTAATTACTTAATTAAATATCATCAACTGATAAAAATTTTGTTTCTCATGCCATCGTTGGATGTTCTCCTATCTTATCTTTGATTCAAGGTTTTACCATGAACTGTCACAAATGAGTTTGGACATACCATTTGCCAATGAATGGTGCTTGGTAATGCATTGCGGGGGGGAATATCATCAGGACATCACTTGAAAGCATTTTGCTCCTGCTCGTTGGTAGACAAATAATTAGTCATATACCACACTACTTGGTCAAATTAACCCTTTGTTTCAGCATTTCGTTTTTTCTGGGACACCCTGCATTACCGCTGCTTTTTCAACTTTAAGTTTTTCCATTCAGCAAATAATTTATATTCCAGGATTGGTTAATCCTATTGGAACTAAACTTCAATACATGGCTACCTATAATGCTAGGAAGCAGCATGATAACATGGAGGTCACAAGGTCAAAGGTCAATCTCACAGTTTCAAACATGGGAATTCTTGTTAACATATTGCATGTATTAGAATCACTGCATTACTATATAGCGCTTAAGAAGTTGAAACAAAACTAATATATTTCTGCAAATCAATAAAATATATACCTCTCAATATACCTACATATATTTCTATTATAAGGTTACTAGTGCAAAGTATTCTATCTAAGGTCAAGTTTACGCCCCTGGTAGAGTAGCTACTCAATTTACTAGAGTAGTGCATAAACAGCGGGAGTACATGCTCTAGTACCAATTGAGGCTACCCACCTATCAGCAATGGTAAGTCGAGTAAGTCCCGTGTTTGCATTGAAATCAATGTAATTTAAGCACATGGTACATCTACCCGTGGGTAGATTATTTACCATAGAGTAGGTACGAGGGTTTTTGCCTAAGCTCGGTCTAAGAATTGTGTCAATGTCCTCAAAGTAGTAAATTCAGTATCCATAGCTCATAATACATATACATGTACCGTTTTTTTAACAACGTGGAGATAAAACTGGTACAAACATAAGTATCCAGAGACTTTCATACTGTACATAGACAGATATTTGACAGACATATGCCAGTCACAATCCGGGTGCAAAGTCTTACCCTTGGCACATAAAAACAGAATTGTAATGGAGCTTTACCTATGCCTGTCCGTCTCTAGATAATCTCCACCCCACACCTCACTCGTGTTGTGATCGATCGGGCCCTGAACTCACTAACTATCAATTTCCAGCAAAATAGTTTGAAACTAATATGACTGGGTGCTGCTACTGCCTATGGCGGCAACAGCGCCCAGTCAAATTAGTTTCAAAATATTTGACCGAATGTTTAATAAATATTTAAGACATACAATTCATACAATGTGTCGGATTATTAAGCGTTTAAGATGGACGAAATCAAGTCATTCATGCTGTAATTGACGTGATCCTGCATTTCACATAGTATATTATAATGCCATGATGGATGTGCACGCTTGAAAGGTCAATAGGGGCTGTGTGTGTGTGTGTGTGCATGCGCGCATGCGTGCGTTTGTGTGTCCTAAGCTGTATCTAAAAAACGTACAGCTCTGATTTGGCTCAAATTTTAACACAAGGAAGATTTTTGTGCAAGAGGATTTCCAGACTTTGGTGTTGATCTGTATATAGAAAGAACTCTGATCCAGATTTTAACACCAGAAACGGTGTAACCATCCACAAGGATTTCGCAGTTGTTGGGTGTGATCTTAAAATAATCTCAATAATCCGAAGTAATCTGGAAATTACGAAAACGTTTTACAATGTGACAAAATCGGGAGTGTGAGAGTTTTGTAATCTGTGATGACTCTTGTTAGATAACCCTTTAATGGTCAAGCCAAAACCTGCCTCTGTAGTGGTCTTCAGGAATGTCTATTTGCAGCACAAGAGAAAACAATTTTTGAAAATTTACCTCTGAAATCCCTGGCTCAGTAACTGAGCCAGTCATTCCAGTGGTAAACTTTCAAAAATAGTCTCTTGCCATGCAAATAACCATCCAGTAAGTAAATATTTTAATTTTCTTGATTAAATTTGACCATTAAAGGGCTAATATGAGATTATTATTAACCAGTCAGAAATGTTTAAAATTTTTTTTTTACATTTCAGCGGTGTTGATCGGATATCTTAAAAAGTAAGTTTTCTGTGTATAGTTAGTTGTCCTATTTAACTTGTTAAATCATTATAATATCATAAAAATGCTTTCAGTATGGCTCAGAAATACCTTAACATCGTTCCAAAGCAAAATAAAGTGTACCAGGGCTTGTACTGTTGTGGAAAATATCGATCTCTTGTCATAAGGTCATGGAAAAGAGGTAACCATGCAAAATAAACCAAATCTGTCCGCCGTCACATCTATGCAATAAGAATTACGCAATATTGACACATTTTGCGGAATAACTCAGATTGTAATTTATGTATTTACGTCATAAACGGATGAATTCCTAGATATTAAATTTCGGAGGTCCTGTAAATTGTTAATTTTGGTCATGAAAACTCATTGAAAAGTCTTGGAATTTCAAACACTGAAAGGTCTATAAACCCTGACGTATTGTTCAATATTTTGGACTTATTTTGATTTGAAGCCATTATTATGTCACATGTACCAAGGCAGAAATGCCTTCCTATATGATCATGTCGATAGTCACTTACAGGACTGGCGGTATGATCAGCGAACGAAAAGAAGAAAAGAAGAAATTACATCCAAAATATTCAACAGAACATTTCTTATTTCGTGTTTAAAATCGTAATATGTTTCTGTTTTAGTTTTGGAAGTGTTGAAAGGTATTTCTGAGTTGTACTGTATAAATGTACACACACCTGAACCGATGGAAATTAATCAGCTTTAACCCTTTAGTGATCAAGCCGGCCTAAACCGGCCTTTGTAGTGGTCTTGAGGAATGGCCATTTACAGGCCAAGAGAAGACTATTTTTGAAAATTTACCACTAGAATTTTCAAAAAGTCTTCTCTTGGCCTACAAATGGACATTTACTTCGCAAAATTGTAATTTTGGGGGGACAAATTATGACTGTTAACATGTTACAGGTAAGTACCAATATCAACAAGGCTGGTGAGTGCTTAGAGATTTGCTAGCACACATTCTAGTATCATTGTATGTATTTTCTGTTAGATATGGATTACTTCACGAAAAGGGTGTGGGGTGGCGGGTGGGGGGGGGGTGTGTGGGAGGAGTAAGGCAGTGTTACAAAGTGATGGTAATTTTCTAGATATTTTTAAACAACAGTACTGTCATTTAGTTACAAAAGTGTGGCCAAAAGTAATACAAAATTGTAATTAAGAGGATAAATTTTTGACAATAATAATAATAATAATTCTAACACCTTGCAAATGTAACAAGGACACCAAAGGAAATTTAAAAAATCAATTATATCCTTGTATCACTTATCATCATTTTATTTTATCTATGTCTACATGTAGCTCAAATAAATTTTAGCGCACTTTCTCTTGATAAGTATTATGTTACGGATGAAAGTAAGAAGAAAATTGAAATTAGGGCCACTGGTCCACTTTTTGTGGAGTACCCCATACGTGTATGCCTCCTGTAATATATGAGATAGTAATGTTTCAGGATTAAGTATGTTAATGTGTCTTATAATTTGTTTTTAGGAGTCACATTACGACGTTATTTGAATCCGATCGTCAGTTTGCGTATCTCTCTACCCTGGAACGTGAGATGTCTTTCAGAACAGAAATGGTAGGCCTTTTACGTATATATTATCTGAAAGTCCCTATGCAAATTTTCCCAGAATACACTGTCTATTATCTGCTTTCATTCTTAGCCCTTGTACCGCTGAAGTTTGAGCTTTTATTAGAACTTTATTATCAGAATGGCCAAGTGACCTTATGCCATCCGGGAACTTTTTCTTTAAGCGATGTCTCAATAACCACCTGGCTGATTTTAATTATATTTGGCAGAAAGCATCCGTAGGACATGATCCAACTTTTTTCAAGCGAAGACTTTTGACGGATCTGACCGGTAACCATCTTGAATTTTGCGCTATTTTTTAGAAACTCCTTTAAAAATGTTCTCCCAAAGCTGTTTGGTCGATTGTGTTGAAAATCAGTAAACTTCATCTAGGACAGGGCTTTATATTACCTCTTAGCTATGACTTTATAAGTCATGGCCAAATGAAATCCACCCATATTAGTGAGTCCAAATTAAAATCCTACTGGCTGCTATGAACAGTAATTAATTGATTTACAGTCAGTTAAATAAGTCGGGTATGTCAGAGACGGATGATGTAGCATTTTATGGCCATTCAGAGGTCTTATAGTCCTATTAAAACTAAAATGGTTCAAAATCAATCTCACAGATTTAAAAATTTTCTAGTTTTGATGGATCCCGGACCAGATAGGTGGTGTGGCCATATGAGGTAAATCTAAAGTCCTGTAGGACACAAGGTTTGAATCAAGTTTGTTCCATAGAACCTGATTAATCAATTTGAATGGTGACCATCTTGGATTTACAAAAATACCCAGAACATCGGTTTAATGACTACTTCGTAACCATTTGGCTGATTGTTAACTAGTCTTGTGGTACGTTTCAGTAAATGTGCACACAAATTTGAATAGTTATTAGGTGACGTTGTCCCTCCATCCGTCAAGTCACATCTCCTCAATAACGTTTTGGCAGATTTCAGTCAAATTAGGGTGAAAGGATCCTATGGTGGTAGGCTCAAGACTTTGTATTCAAAATTTTGATTGGTTAAATTTTTCGGCGATCATCTTGGAATTTCCCAAAATTCTCCAGAAATCCTTTAAAACGCTTTAAAACGCTACTCCAATATCAATGGCACGATTTCGATGAAACTTGGGTGGAATAATCATGTGGTACACTTCAACACTTTTGATTGGTCAGTTTTTCAGTGGCCATCTATAATTTTCTGAAAATTTCTGGAAAGTAGTTAATAGCCTACACCTCATTAACCACTTGCCCAATGCCAAGCAAGCTCGATGGGAAAGACCCTAGAGTGGTGTGCTTCAGAACTTGTGTACAGAGTTTTAGTTGTTCAATCTTTTCGGCAGCTATTTTGAATTTTCAGAAAATTTCTGCAAATTAGTTAAAAGCCTACACCTCATTAACCACTTGCTCAATTTCATGCAGACTTGATGGGAATGATCCTAGCGTGGTATGCTTCAGAACGTGTCAACAGAATTTTAATTTGTCGATTTTTTCTGCGGCTATCTTGAATTTTCTAAAAAAAAGGCAGGAAATCGTTTAAAACGCTACTCCTCATTAACCAATTGCCTGATTTCAATCAAACTCAGCTGGCAGGATGCTAGTGTGGTACGCTTCAGAAATTCTATACAGAATTTTGACTGCTTGATATTTTGGATGGCCATCTTGGATTTTCCAAAAAATGGGAATTTGTTTAACATTACTCCTCATTAACCACTTGGGCAATTTCAACCAAATTTGGCTGAAAGGATCCTATAGTGGTAGCCTCTTAGAAATTCTAGTCAGAATTTTAATAAGTCAATGGTTTAGCAACCCTCTTTAATTTTCTGAAAATTTTGTGCAACCATTTAACTATAGCAATCAATGGCCCGAATTCAACAACACTTGGGTGAAACAATCCTATGATGGTAGGCTTCAACATATCAATATATGGTAAATTTTCTTTGGTGGCCATCTTTCGAAAATTATCCATCATATCTTTAAATGTACATGGTTCAAATGATAATGGTCCAGCTGAGCGTCACAAGCTCTTGGGCCTCTTGTGCTTTTGGCAGCCATGTTTGAATTTGCAAAAATGCCCAAGAAAACAGTTATGAGGACTTATCATTAAAGCTGTCATGCTGTCACAAGAATAACAGTTATTGTGCAAAAAATATATGAATGAGTACCCTTAAACCCAACCAAGCGAGCTACCGCCATATTGCTTGCATTTTGTCTCCTGTGGCCATTTACAGCACACCCACCATCACTTACTATAAAGGATGCCCCAAATCCCTGAAATGGCAGCAGTCAAGCATTGGCGGTACACGCGAAAAGCACACCGACTGAAGTTTATATCAGTCATTCATTTCATGAAACAATCCACAGACTCGGCGCTATAAATGACAAATATCTATCCAAAAACTTATAAAATTCAGGTCCTGTTGCTTCAAAATTATATAGCTACTTGGACCTTCATGTTGGTCTCAGTTTACTTCGTTTCGTGAAATGAATGACTGATGTAAATTTCAATCGGCATGCTTTTTGTGTGTACGGTCAATGCTTAACCCTTGCCACTCTGCTATCAAAATGTTTAATTTTCAAATTAAATTAAAAGATGAACTGGTGTTCATTTTTCAACAAATTTGGTGGGAGATGGTGCTGTCATAGATATCAACATCTTCCATCAAAATTGTTGAAAAAGTATGCCAGTTTCTTTGTTATTGACGCAGTTAAAGATAGAATATTGACACCAGAGTGGTAAGGGTTAACTGCTACCATTTTGGATTTGGGGCCATCCTTTATAGTAAGCGTCGGCGAGTGTGTAGGAAACAGGAGATGAAGCACAAACAATATGGCTGTAGCTCACCCGGTAGGATTTAAGGGAACTCATCTATATATATTTTTTGCACAGTAGCTGTTACCTTTGTGATGTCATAGTAGCTGTTACCTTTGTGATGTCATGACAGTCTTTAATGGTTATGCCTATTTCAACAAAATTTGGCTGGAAGGACATTAGTGTTGTAGGTTTCAGAAAACTTGTACAGAAATTTTATTGGTAAAACATTCTTTTGTCAGCAGTCTTCAATTTCTGGATATATCCGGGAAATCTGTTTAAATATTACTCCTAAAATGCCTGGTGACAATTTCTACTGTGAGGCATGAATCTCTGTGTTTCTGACCTGAATGTGTGTATGGAGGGCTCTATATGACTTTATAGTTGAAATGCCAATGTTGCAGGTGAGCAATACAGGCCCTGGGCCTCTTGTTACATTTAATTTATTTTAGAGCATGGTGGGCAAAGCTCATTATGAGAAAAATGTTGTTAACTATGAACTATTATATGATTAACCTTTTAATGGTCAAATTTGGTCATGAGAATTTAACTATTTTCTTGTTGAATGTCCATTTACAGGCTGAGAGAAAACAATTTGTGAAGATTTGTCACTGGAATGACTGGCTCGGTTATCGAGCCAGTCATTCCAGTGGTGA
The DNA here is from genome assembly GCA_034401795.1 of Chaetoderma sp. LZ-2023a. Lineage (NCBI taxonomy): Eukaryota > Metazoa > Mollusca > Caudofoveata > Chaetodermatida > Chaetodermatidae > Chaetoderma > Chaetoderma sp. LZ-2023a. Next base: position 20,322,947 of record CM067365.1, on the reverse strand, counting down.
ATTTTCAAAAATTGTATTCTCTTGGGCTGTAGATTAACATTACACAAGGCCATAGCTGAGGCCGCTTTTGGCCGGTATGATTATTATATGGTTAAAAATGTAGGATAATTTTGCTCTCTTCCTGCAGGGTCTCTACTATTCCTATTACAAGTCAATCGTTGATGCTCCAACATTCCTCCAGGGTCTTCATGAATTAACACAAGATAACGTGACTGAATATCCACTGACTATAAACACATTGAAGCGCTTCAATCTATACCCAGAGGTTAGTATAATAATAATAATAATAATAATAATAATAATAATAATAATAATAACAATTTCAAAATGGCTGCCAATCATGCTGAATTTTGATTGGTTGATGGCGGCCATGGTTTTTGACGTATCAATTTCTTTTGAACAAACTGTAATGCCCCTCAGTCCTTAATCATACCAGCCAAATTTCGGCCCAATCCGTTCGGCGGTTCTGGAGAAGAAGTTGTTTTCACGAAAACTAGGTCATTCAAGATGGCCACCCAAGTTCTCAGCCAATCAAATTCCCTTGAACAAACTTGGTTCAGCCGATGCCCTAGATGATATTTCATGAGTTTTGAATCAATACGTCAAGTGGTTTCGGAGAAGATTTTTAAAAATGTTTCCCGAAATACTACAAAATCCAAAATGGCCGCCGGCCTAAATGGCCGACCAGCGTTGTTTGAACAAAATCAGATTTCTATAGCCTAACGATGCGTCCTGCAAAATATAATTGAAATCCACCCAGTGGTTTCCGAGGAGATGGCATTTTAAATTTCCAGTTGCTTTACTATGGGGAATATGGCGGGAAACAAATCAAAGATGGCAGGCAAACCATCGATCGAACAAATTAAAAAATGCCAGATTTCGATTTCTCGACCCGACAAACATATATAGGCCCAATTTGGGCATCAAAATCCATTAAATAAAAAATTCAACATGGCCGCCAGAAAGCTTGATGCTGATTGGTCCATACGGAAATCCATGTTTTTCAAGCTCTTAACTTCTCTTGAACAAACTTTATAGCGAGCCACTGAAATCCAAGATGGCTGCCAATCTTTCTAGAAAATCATATCCATTCACACGTAAAAGGTTTGCTCTTTATAAGGCCCTCTTGTCATGCAAAGCTTGAATTTCATCGACATTTTTGTCTTTGCGCTATTCGCGAACAAAAAAAAGCACGGAATAATAAAAAAAATTATAAAAACAAAAATAAACAGAACGAAAACAATAGGGTGCCAAGCTTGTGCTATCATGGAAGGTATTGAAAATCAGATTTCATACAAGAGTATGTCTGATATGAGGGCTAAAAGGTTAGGGAACCCATTTCCAGGGCATAAGTGGGCTGGAAACCAACATTGGGTGCTAGCAGTTCGGGAAAAATTGGGAAAATTCAACATTTTATGGTAGTGCTTTGGAGGAATTATGGAAAATTCAACATTTTGTGGTAGCTGTTTGCAAAGGGTATGGAAAATTCAACATTTTGTGGTAGCAGTTTGCAAAGGGTATGGAAAATTCAACATTTTGTGGTAGCAGTTTGCAAAGGGTATGGAAAATTCAACATTTTGTGGTAGCAGCTTGCAAAGGGTATGGAAAATTCAACATTTTGTGGTAGCAGCTTGCAAAGGGTATGGAAAATTCAACATTTTGTGGTAGCAGCTTGCAAAGGGTATGGAAAATTCAACATTTTGTGGTAGCAGCTTGCAAAGGGTATGGAAAATTCAACATTTTATGGTAGTGCTTTGGAGGAATTATGGAAAATTCAACATTTTGTCGTAGCAGTTTGCAAAGGGTATGGAAAATTCAACATATTGTATAATTACTGGTTCTGGGAAAATATTGAAAATTGAAATATTGAAGTTGTGATTCTCAATATGGCATGAAATGATAATATTAAAAATATTCTTTGTTGATTTTGGTTAACGGTACATATTCACACTAGAACGCTGTAAAATAAAATTGTGTATGCTTTCAGAGGGTTAAATTGTGTGGCTAGATGTAATGAAACTAAATAAATCTTAACATATGATGATAGCATTATGTATAAATTAATATAATTTTTATACCCTGCCAAAAAATTTGGTGGTGTATTATGTGATGCGGGCGGGCGAGCGGTGGGTGGGTGCGGGCGGCAGAGTGGTTTCTGGATGATAACTCCATTACCGTTTGTCGGATCGTGTTCAAACTTCATAGGGTGGTTGGATTAGGTATGGGGAAGAAACCTATCGAAATCGACGAGGATCCGAAATCCAAGATGGCCGCCAGCCACCGGCGTCCATCTAGAAAATCGGTTTCCGTATGATAACTCCATTACTGTTTATCGGATCGCTTTGAAACTTCATGGAGTGGTTAGACTAGGTTCGGGGGAAGAAACCTATTGAAATTAACAATGATCCGAAATCCAAGATGGCCACCAACCACCGGTTGCCATCTTGAAAATTGGTTTCCGGATGATAACTCCGTTACTGTTTGTCGAATCGCATTGAAACTTCATAGGGTGGTTGGACTAGGTTTCCGGATGATAACTCTGTTACCGTTTATCGGATCGCTTTGAAACTTCATGGAGTGGTTAGACTAGGTTCGGGGGAAGAAACCTATTGAAATTAACAATGATCCGAAATCCAAGATGGCCACCAACCACCGGTGGCCATCTTGAAAATTGGTTTCTGGATGATAACTCCGTTACCGTTTGTCGGATCGCATTGAAACTTCATAGGGTGGTTGGACTAGGTCTGGAGAAGAAATCTATCGAAATCGATGATGATCCGAAATCCAAGATGGCTGGCAGTAACCGGTGTCCATCTTGAAAATTGATTTCCGGATGATAACTCTGTTACCGTTTATCGCTTCGCATTGAAACTTCATAGTGGTTGGACTTGGTCTGTGGAAGAAACCTATCTAGATTGATAATGATCTGAAATCCAAGATGGCCGCCAGCTTAGGGTCGTTGGAATATGTCTAGTGAAGAAACCTATCGAAATTTACGATAATCTGAAATCCAATATGGCCACCAGTCAGCGGCAGCCATCTTGAAAATTGGTTTCTGGACGATACCTCCTTGACCGTATAGCGGATCACTTTGACACTTAGTAAGGATTACTGGTCTGAGGAAGAAATAAATATTTTCTGATAGCTGTCATTTATTAGTTTGTCATCATTGCAGGGTATTATGCGCTTATTTGCTCTTGTTTAAAAATGTGAAATTGAATTAGAGACACATGCCCGCCCCTATTTCAACGTCACAGCTAAAAAACTATAATAATTTATATGGATTGAAATCATCATTTATTAAGACTCATTTCGTTACATTGATGTACACAATTTAAGCATCTAAATGTAAACAATTTAAAGGATTTTATCTTAGAGCATTTTGGTGTGAATGTGCACCTTTAATACATGTACATGCACTGTAATTCTGGCATTTCTGCAAAATTTAATATTATAATTCCTAAAATGTGTCTGGAAATTTAAAGTAGGTTTGTGAAAATACCTAGACAGTGAATGGAAGCTCATACACTAGAAAGAGTAGGACATTTACAAGTGAAACAGCAGTTTGGCTACAGATAAGTAACCATTCAATCCTTAAACTTGTTTGGTCAGCGAGCCAGCCATTCCAGTGGTAAATTTTCAAAAATAGTCTCTTGGCCTATAAATGGACATTTCACAAGACTACTAAGGAAGATGTCTTTGATTGTTAAATGATAAAAGGGGTAAAGTTTTAGATGGTTTGAGTGATTTAACTGTCTAGGTCCTACAAGCCACCAGACAATAATTTCAATAGGCAATAACTGTTTTGAAAACAATTTGACTGAAAGTTGTTGGTGGCTTAGCCACAAACAACTTTCAGTCAAATTGTTTTCAAAATTTCTGCATGTCCCATGGATGATGCAGACAGATGGTTAAGCCAGTATTCGATGGCGATTCTTTTTTGTTTTTCATCAGGTTGTCCTTGCTGGTGCCTTCAGAATTTATGAATCAGTGAGTGAATTTTTCAATCATCAGACAAAAATATGTTATGACGTGAACCGTGGCAACGACATGAGCCCTGTAAAAAGCTGTGAAGGTAAGATTAATACAGTCACTCTGGTGCTGGAAAAATGTAAAGTTAGATATGTTTAAATTACAACTTTTACAGGTACGGATAACGTTTCGTATTAAATAATGTCTGTGTGTCTTGCTGTCTGTCTCTGTCCGCCTGTCGGACATTTTTTGTCATCTTTAGCAGATGCTCATAGTCTCTCGGCACATGCACATGTTATTAGTCTTGCTACAATGTGTCATCAGACTGTTATAATAGCCTTTTGTTTGTGCGTGTGTGTGCGTGCGTGCGCGCGCGCGTGCGTGCGTGCGTGTGTGTGTGTGTGTGTGTGTGCGTGTACACGTGTGTGTGTGCGTGTGTGCACGTGTGTGTGCGTGCGTGTGCACGTGTGTGTGCGTGTGTGTGCACGTGTGTGTGTGTGTGCACGTGCGTGTGCACGTGTGTGTGCGTGTGCGTGGGTGTGTGCGTGTGTGTGTCAGGGTTCTTGCACAAGTATGGAAATTCTAAAAAAATATGGAAGTATAAGGAATCAATTTACAGGCCTTGAAAGTATGAAAAATCCAAAGTTTTCTGCCAAATGTTTGGAAAAAGTATGGAATATTGAAATATTATCAGGTGCAATTCCCATTTGCAATATTATATTAAAAATGTTGACCATCTCAGCTATCAGGTTCAACAGTTTTCTGCAAAATTTTGTGTGTTTGAAATAGACACTGATGGGAGATACCCTAAAAGAAAAAATTGATGAAGTGAGTCTGAAAAACGTATGAAAAAACGGAGATATACATTCTACAGGAGGATGAACACTGATGTGTGTTGGTGTGTATCTACTGAACACTAATCTTTGTTGGTGTGTATCTACTGAACACTGATGTACATGTATGTAGGTGTGTATCTACTGAACACTGATGTATGTTGGTGTGTATCTACTGATCACTGATGTATGTTGGTGTGTATCTACTGAACACTGATGTATGTTGGTGTGTATCTACTGAACACTGATGTATGTTGGTGTGTATCTACTGAACACTGATGTATGTTGGTGCAATAACTCACGTTCTAATAAAGACCTGTATCTTCACAAAAATTTGTGAGGGTGGGGAGGGGTGGGGGTGCCCCGATTAAAGTGTTTCGGTTTTGTATTCTAGCGACCAAAGGCTAAGGTCATCAAAGGTAAAAAATGCCTGGCTCTCAAGTGGTGTTCAACTGGTTAAGATCTGTCACTCATGTATATGATATCATAATCAATTACATCACATGTAGGCTTACATCACAATCATAATTGACAGCGAGTACTTCGTCATGAAGCTGGAATAGTCCAAGTGTAAGAAGTGTGTGTCTGATGGATTATCTATTTAATGAACATTCTGTTGAACATTTTGAATCTAATTTGACTCACCGATGGCAGCAACAGCACCCAGTCAAATTGGTTTTCAGCTCACCTAGGTGAGCTTATATACAATCACGATTTGTCTGTCATCTGTCGTTTATCAACAATTGTGGCACTTTTCGCCAATGTTTGATAGATTAAAACTAAATTTGGCAGATATGTTGCTTTTGGGTCATTCCATATAAGAAGGAACAAAATTTTTGAAATCCGTCAAGTCATAGTTTCAGATTTCCTTCAAACTTTGTCAGAGTAAGCATATGTATGTATTAACAGGAAATTCCAAGTATTATAGTGAAAGGTCAAATACTTTTTGAAAACTGGCCTATCCAATACCCCCTGCCTAAAATTGACAAAAATTTGTAACAAAATTTCTATGTTTGAGGCTTCATATCTCACCGACTACAGTGCTCACAATACTAGGTCTTTTTATTTTAACAGTCTGGTCACCATAGTTCGAGAAAATCACAAGCATTTTGTGCTGACCTGTTTTAGGCATGTATTAGGGGTCGTCAAAAATGCCAAAAAATGTGATTTTTCATATTTTAATCCAAATTTGGTGATGCCGTAAAATGTATTTGTATTTGGTTTACACAAATGATTTCTATCCTGTTAACTAGAGCTACTGCTACTTTAGTGATATTTATTACCTAATGGCAAGATATGCTCCGCAAAAATTTTGTGGGAGCCATACCCCCACCCCTGTTCGCCAAAATGGGGTGACTTCATAACATCTTTTTTCAAAATAACCCCTTTCAATTTTTTAAATATTTTGGTGAATGTTATATATATGGTCAATGGTTACAGGGCCAAAAGGTTCACTCTTACATTTGTTTCCTTTTAGAGCTATGGCAAATACAAAATCTGATATTTTTTCAAAAACTTGTATGATATTTGATTTTGGGGGGTTAATAATTTTAAAAGTATACACTCTAGAAGTATGAAACAAGAGATGTAGCGCGTTTCCCTGCCTTATTAAAAGAAACAACCAGCATTTCCCTTTTACAAAATAGATAAACATGGATTTTAGAGATGTCAAAACCTTACTTTGTTAAAATTTGACATTTTTGTGGGTAAACTACAAGTCATTATTCAACAACATTTTCAATGGGAATAACATATTGCCTGGAGAATATTTAAAAAACAATTTGACTATAAGTTGTTGCTGACTTAGCCATCAATAATTTTCAGTCAAATCATTTTCAAAATATACACCAGGTACAGAGTTTGTCCTGTAAGCTGGTCGAGCTGCAACAGCTCATCACTCAGTCTTGAGTTATCCAGTGTTAATAAAGACTGAGAGATTTCATATCTAGAGAAAATAACTCAACCTTCAGAGCTTTGTATATAATTAGGTCAATTGCTGTAATAGACATAGGTAGTGAGGTGATATTGATTAGTCACATGGTCTCAGTTTTTCTCAGAGATCTGCATGCAAGTATTGCTATCAACAAGAGTTCAGTCAAGCATTTTAAGTGATCAAGATTAGGCAGCATGACCAGTGAAAGTGTTTAATAATTACTGCTTTGAAACATTGACATTGTTGCTGATACACAAATGTTTAGATATTTACTTTAGAAATTTAATAATTCACTATACATTTTAATGATAAATTAGGCCTTTTAATTTGAAAAGTGTAAACTTTGACTAGGACACGTTGCACAATGGCTGAATTACCAGAGACATTTTGTTCAGTTGGACGTCTCACTAATGATAAATGTCATAAGTTTACGGATAAATGCTCTGTAAATGATGTTGTACAATTGACGGCTACAGATAAAACACTTGTTGCAATGAGAAGCGGCCAGAGTGAGGATAGTTTAGAAACAGTGTGCTGTTGCCACAAGAAACACTATCTGCATATATTCCCGATGATGAAGCAGAACACTTCATGTTGTGATCCCCTAAAAGTTCACAAAAAGCTTATTAAAAAGGGACTAGTTAATATAGATCAAGAAATTGTGGCATTAATACAGTCGAAAACTAGAGAGAGAAAACAACCTGGCCAAAAGATTTGCCATCATTGTTTGCAGAAAATTAATAACCTGACAGATTGTAGTGACAGTGAACCGGAATCAATGGCCATAGCAGATACTTTGTACAGTAATGCTGAATGCCTCAACTCTAGTTTCTCAGCAGTTGGAGTTTCTCCCCTAAAGAGTGTCCATTCAGAAAGGAAAGTATCATATGGTAAACGAAAAATCAAACAAATGGCAGAAGCAACAACAAGTCACGTGGCATCCCACCTAGGTTTTCCACCTAATAAATTAGTTGCTGACACTTCACAAACTGAATGTACATGTGATTCTAAGTTAGATGTGGACTACTTGGTATCGAACATGAATGAAAAACTGTCTGTGTCATCACGAAATCAAAAGATACAAGTATTGACTATTACACCTAAATCATGGTCGATAGATAAAACTGTTCAGGTTTTTCAGGCATGTGGTGTTACGCGTTATATGGTGAAACAAGCCAGACAACTTGCGCAGAATGATGGAATACTCGCTGATCGTGAAACCTTTAAAAGAAATAAGCTTGATCAGCATACACTAGATAGTGTTATTAACTACTACCAAGATGATACTGTATCTAGACTATTACCCGGGAAAAATGATTTTGTTACTATAAGAATTTGTGGTACCAAAGAACATAAGCAAAAACGGCTAATCCTGACAAATTTGAAGGAAGTACATGCTAATTTCAAAACAGAAACTGGACTTAAAATTGGTTTCTCTAAATTTGTTGAGTTAAGACCCAAATGGTGTGTAACTGTTTCTTCTAGCGGCAGCCACAATGTTTGTGTATGCGAAAAACACCAAAATGTAAAGTTTATGGTGGATGTTATCTCTGAAGACTATCATAACCTAATTGACAAATCTGTATGTGACAGTAGTTCTAGAAATTGCATGCTGCAACGATGTGAAAAGTGTCCAGGAACTGCATTTCTCAAAACTTACTTAGAGCAAGACCTTTACGAGCACATGGATGAGGATGACATCATTAAATTCAATGAATGGGTATCCACAGACCGAATTGAAATCATGCGCCGAGAAGTATCAGTTGAAGATTTTATTTCTATATTATGTCAACGGATCCAAGAATTAACACCACATTCCTTCATAGCGAAATCTCAAAGTGAATTCTTGAAAGCGTGCAAACATGATTTAGATGACACTACTGCCATTGTTGTTCTCGACTTTGCTGAAAATTACAGCATTATTGTGCAAGATTGTGTACAGGGATTTTATTGGAACAATTCTCAAGTCACGATACATCCTTTGGCATTTTATGTTAAGGCTTATGGAAAGTTGAATGAAGAAAATGTATGCTTCATCTCTGAGTGTCTGAAACACGAAACAAATACTGTGTACTGTTTTCAGGAGATTTTTACAAGATATTTGAAGGAAAAGTATCCCAATATTCATATAATTAAATACTTTAGTGATGGGTGTGCAGGACAATACAAGAACTTCAAAAACTTTATTAATGTCTGCCATCATTATTCAGATTTTGATATTAAGGCAGAATGGCATTTCTTTGCTACCAGCCATGGTAAAGGTGTTTGCGACGGTATCGGTGGCACAGTGAAGCGCTTAGCCGCAAGGGCTAGTCTGCAAACAGCGCTTATACGAAATGCTAGTGAATTGTATGAATTCAGCCAACAGAACATAAGCAAGATCAAGTTCTTCTTAGTTAGTAAAGATGAGATCCAGAGCCATCATACAATGTTGGAAGAGCGGTATCTCCTTGCCAAAACAGTGCAAGGAACCAGGTCATTCCATTCGTTTGTTCCAAATGACACTAACTCTATCACAGTAAAGCGAATTTCAACTGATGATGTTTCATACACTCGGTCATTTTCTAACACACAACCTGGTATGTCATCAGAGATTCAGAATTTAAATATCCCTATGGAACTGTCTTTGAGTGACTATGTTGGTGCATTGTATGACAAAAATTGGTGGTTTGGCATAGTGTTAGAAATTAGTCTAGAAAATGAGGACTGTCTCATTTCGTTTATGAAGCCGCATGGACCAGCTCGATCCTTTAGTTGGCCAAGGCGCACAGACCAGTGCTGGGTTCCTTTTTGTGACATTCTAAGTAAGGTGTCAACACCATTGACAGCAACTGGCCGGCAGTACACTTTTCCACAAACTGATATCGACTTTATAAATGGACTATTTAAATAATTTGGAGGAGCGGTATATGCTGGATCATGTACCGTATCATCAATTATTGCTGAGGTATGTAGTATTATGTACTATCTCTTAACACTTTTATATTATATCATGTGTATTAACCAATGCCTGTCTCAGTTTATTAAATAATTCCATGAAATGGGTGACATTTATGCATACTTTAGTATGAGAGATTACACATATTGGCCTGGTCGCAGTGTGTCAAAATTGTCTATAAATGGCCATAGAAGTCCATGTAGCTGTACTAATATGACCATAATATACCATTCAATGTCCACCTATGATGAAAAAGTATCTAAAATGCTAAAGTGGAGATATTTAAAATTTTTTAAAACAAATTTGTCGCGAAAAATGTCAAATTTTAACAGAGTCAGGTCTTTGGGTCTAGAAAATCGATGTTTATGTATTATATAACCAGGGAATGCTGATTGGTTCTTCTAATATAGCAGGAGAACTGGTTGTATCGCTTGTTTCATGCCTCTAGGCCCTATAATTTTAAAATTATTAACCCCCAAAAATGGAATATCGTACAAGTTTTACAAAAATATCACATTTCTAATATGCCATAGCTCCAAAAGGGAACAAATGTAAGAGTGCAAGTTTTAACCATGTAACTATTGACCATATATCTACCATTCACCAAAATAAAATAAAAATTGAAAGGGGCTATTTTGACTTAATAGGTGATGAAGTTGGCCCTCTTTTGTGAACAGGGGTGGTGCATTGGGCCCCCCAAATTTTTTGATGAGCAAACCTTGCTGTTAGTCAGTAAATATTACTAAGCTAATATTAGCTCTAGTGAACTGGGTAGAAATCATTTAGTTACAGCAACTATAATATACATTTTACTGTATCACCAAATTTTGTTGAAACAGGAAAATTAGCTGTTTTTAATGTTTTTGGTGACCCCTAAAACACACCCAAAACAAGTCAACACATATTGCTTGTTATTTTCCTCAAGTATGCTGACCAGAGCATTAGAATGAAAAGATCTAGTATTGTAAACAGTATATTGGATGAGATATGATGTCTCAAACATTGGATTTGTACTTGAAACTTTTGTCAATTTTAGCATAGGGGTCTTTGAGAGGGCATTTTTCAAAAAGTATTTCACATATCAGTTAAAAAATTGTCATGCTCAACTAAAACATCCATATGCTCACACTGAGAAAGTTTGAAGGAAATCCTTGACTATGAGTTGACAGGCATTGGTCCATCTTATACGGAATGACCCTTTTGGCAATATCTATTTGGTCTATGAAGATGAAGAGGCTATGCCCAAAATAGCAGAGTTATGGCCCTTGCTGTATTTTCAAAGTATTGAAGCCTATTGGGAAAATATGTTTGTGGCAGATTTTGCCATTTATTAAAGGATTAAAACCAAATTTGGCAGATTTGCTCGTTTAGGCGATATCTATGGCGGCTATGAAGATTAAGTGGCCACACCTTTAAACAAGGGCCATAACTTTGGTTCATTAATGCGTTTTTAAGTATTGAATCTTATGGGGAAAATACATTTGTGGTACGTTTTGTCATTTATTGATGGATTAAAACCTTGCAGATATGTTCCTTTCAGCAGTATCTATGTAGGCTAGGAATGTTAAGTGGTCACACCCACAAATAGCAGAGTTATGTCCCTTGCTATATTTTCAAAGTATTGAAGCCTATGGGGGAAATATGTTTGTTGCACTTTTCGTCATTTATTGATGGATTACAACTAAATTTAGTACATATGTTCCTTCAGATAATATCTATTGGAGCTATGAATATGATGTTACCACACCATTAAACAAGGGGCATAACTCTGGTTCATTGAAGTGTTTTAAGTACCCGTAATGATCCTTGTGGGGAACATACATGTTTTCACCAATTGTTGATAGATTAAAATCAAATGTAGCATATATGTTCCTTCAGTCAAATATCTATTTGAGCTATGGATATTTAAGAGTATGCATCTTTATGCAAGGGACATAACTGGTTCATTAAGACTTGAAACTATTGAACCCTTTGGTTAAAATACATTTGTTTTGTCAATTGTTCATGGATTAATAACCAATTTATCAGATACTTTTATGTTGCTTCCGGCAATATCTATTCACCCTCTGAATATAATGTAGCCACGACTTGAAATAAGGGCCATAACTCTGGTTAAGTATTGAAGCCTATGGGCAAAATACATTTGTGCCACGTTTCGTCATTTATCGTCATTTACCCAATTCAGCAGATATGGTCCTTTAGGTGATATTTATTTGGGCTAGGAATATGAAATGGCCACTCCCACAAAAAAGCAGAGTTATCTCCCTTGCTATATTTTCAAAGTATTGAAGCCTATGGGGAAAATACGTTTGTTGCACGTTTCATCATTTATTGATGGATTACAACTAAATATAGTAGATATGTTCCTTTAGATAACATCTATTGAAGCTATGAATATGTAGTGACCACGCCCTTAAATAAGGGCCATAACTCATGTTCATTGAGATGTTTTTAAGTATTGAGCCATATGGGGAAAATACATGTTTTCGCCAATTGTTGATAGATTAAAATCAAATTTTGAAGATATTTTTCAGTCAAATATCTATTTGAACTATGGATATAAAGAGTATGCATGTTTAAACAAGGGCCATAACCCTGGTTCCTTAAGTCTTAAATTATTGATCCCTATGGTGAAAATCCATTTGTTTCGTCAATTGTTGATGGATTAAAATAAAATTTAGCAGATATGTTTCTTCAGTCAAATATCTATTTGGACTATGAATGTAAAGATGCAGCACCTTTAAACAAGGGCCATAACTCTGGTTCGTTAACCCTTAGCACACTGATGTCAATATTCTATTTTTTACTGTGCTGGTATCCAAGAAACAGTTGTACATTTTCAACAATTTTGCTGGAAGATGTTGCTGTCTACGACAGCACCATCTCCCACCAAATTTGTCGAAAAATCAACACCAGTTCATCTTTTAATTTAATTTGAAAATTTAAAATTTTCACACGAGTTGTAATGGTTAATTAAGACTTGAAACTATTGAACCCTTTGGTTAAAATACATTTGTTTCGTCAATTGTTGATGGATTAAAAACAAAGCAGATATGTTCCTCCAGGCGATATCTATTCACCCTATGAATATGAAGTAGGCACGACAAAATAAGGGCCATAACTCTGGCTCTTTAAAGCATTTTAAGTATTGAACCCTATGTGGAAAATAATCTGTGTCACGTTTCGGAAATTGGTAATTGACAAACAAGATTTGTCAGAAATGTTCCTTTAGTACAATTAATCAAATGGCAATAGTGTCAGGGATGGCTGTCCCATTGGTTAATGGTACTCTTCCTTTTGGTCAATCGTGCCGATTTTCTTGCATTTCCCCATCCAAATTTGTTACTGTGACCTCACCACATGTCAGTTTTGTGACAATTGAACTATTGATGAATGGTGTCTCTGATGACTGCCCCATTAATCAATGGTACTTTTCCTGCCTGTAAATAACATCAACGACACCAATATTCCTGGTCCATTGATCAATGATATTTTTCCTGTTGGTCAATAATGTCAAGGATGCCAATATTCTTGTATGTCCTTGTCCAGATTATTTACTGTGACGATTGTTCAATTAGTAAATGTCATCTGTTAACACAGTTGAACAATTTCATAGTGATGTCAGGGATCACTGGCCCATTGATCAGTTGTGCTTTTTCAGTTGGTCAATAATGTCAAGGATGCCAATATTCTTGCATTTCCTCTCCAAGTCTGCTTGTGACCATTGCCCCATTCGTAAATGGCATTTGTTATGTGTGCCCCATGAGCCAATAGAGCTTTCTCTGGTGGTCAGTTACAGTGTCAAGCATTAATTAATGTAAATCAAGTAAATAAATCGATTCCAACACGCGCAATAATGTGGGTGGAGCTTAGTTAGAAATGGGTGGGGCATAGCTAGAAAAAGATCCCGCTATTCTAGCATAAGGTTGCCTTTGTAGTCCCAAAAAGGTGATTAATTAATGTTGGGGTCAAAGGTCAAGAGTAATTAAAAAGGGTGGGATGGCGAAACCCAGAATCATCGGTTTCGTAATGTTCGTTTAAACTGTCTGGCTGCTAAATTTCTGCAGACTACATTTTCCGTGGTGTTTAACTCTGAATATGCTAAATACTTTGAAAATAATTTGACTGAAAATTATTGTTGGCTAAGCCACCAACAACTTTCAGTCAAATTGTTTTCAAAATATTCAGCTGGTCCATAGGTATTGCCCATTGAAATGATTTGTTGATGGTTTGCAGCTGTCAGACAGTTAAAATCAAGTGATGCTTTAAATAAATATGAGAAAAATTAAATTTAAAAAAAACAAATTCAAGGGTTTTAAAATAGTGTTGATTTTAAAAATGGTAGTGCTGAAAGCTGTTTGTGACAGTCATAGACAGTGAAAATTAACACTGGATACATGTTTTATTTTGAAGTTGGAATATTGGCTACCAGACAGTCTGTACAATTGACAAAACAAGGTTTATACGCTTGCTGATTCCCTTAATAACTTAATAACATTAGTCACTTATTAAATTTGTGTTTCTGTTACTTATATTTCTTAGTCAACATTAAAATTGCCACCAAGTCTTTAATTTTGTGGAAAATAGCTTAGATTATTATTATCGACATAAAAAATCCATCCCTTTAAGTTTAAGCGTGTTCAAATTAAGGGAGACAACTTTGTCTTCTCCATTTAATTTTATCTATGATGTTATCTCCCTTGGCAAATCGCTTTGCCATTACGGTCTGCTTTCCATGGTCTACTAACTAACCTTGTGGTGTAGCTAAATGCTCATTACAAGATTGGAATGAAAATGAGATTGAATACATTTCAAGAACATTCCAGCTTTCATAGAGAATCAATCATATGATGTCATAATCAACTACATGTACGTCACATGTAGGCTGGTCATGTCATAATCAATTATATCATGAATGACGAGCTTTAGTCCATCATAAACGGTTAATTATATAATCTGTCAAGTTGTACGAATTGTATGTCTTTGCTATTTAATAAACATTCTGTTGCATATTTTGAAACTAATCTGACTGGGTGCTGCTGTTATTGACATATGGAGCGTTACAGCACCCAGTCAAATTAGTTTCAAGATATTCAACAGCTTACCTGTATAGTTTTATGGAAATTGAGATCGTTAGATCCCAACATGGACAAAGCATAACTGGAGCTTAGCGAGAGAGGGGCGTGGCATGGCTAAAACTGTATTCATCCATTAGCTTAGCAGCTCGGTTGCCATTAACCTGAATGAGCAACTATATCGCTAGATTCTGCTCGCCATGCTGATTTTTCTCTGGCCCTTACTTGGGTAGATATATACTACTTTTAGCCCTTATGCTATAGAATGTTAGTCTTATGTCATTATATGCCATACAATGGACCTTTCCAGTTTTAGCTATACCACGCCCATCTCTAGCACTAAGCTTCACCCACACCATGCTCGTGTTGTGATCGATTGATCCCTGAACTCCATGACTATTAATTTCCAGAAAACGATACAGGGTAAGCTGTTGAATATTTTGAAACTAATTTGATTAGGTGCTGTTGCTGAATGCAACACTGCACAGTCAAATTAGTTTAAAAAAATTCAACCGCATGTTTATTAAATAGCAAAGCCATACAATTCGTACAACGTGTTGGACTATTAAGCATTTAAGACAGACTAAATTGAGTCACTCATGCTGTAATTCATTATGACATCATCCTACACGTCATGTAGTTGATTGTGACGTCATATGATGGATGGATAAACTGGAAAGGCCCATTTTTTGTAAGCAAACTGCTGTAATTAAACATTTAAAGGTGCATATTCAGAGCAAAATGACTGAAAATAAAATTATTTCAATTGTATACTTTTAGAGGCTTAAGCTGTGTCTAGATGTAATGAAACGCAATAAATCTTAAAGCGATGCTAGTCTCATCTCAAATGTTATAGTGCACCGATGGATTATGGTTTATAGATTTCAGATAATTCATATCCTGTCATATTCCCATTTCTGTATCACAATTGTCTGCTTTGTAATATCGCGTAAATGTTGACAGTGATCGCCACCACGTTGTCTCCTCAAGCGATAGTATGTGAGGTCATTTACCTGTATGATTTCTTTTATACTATGCTGCCAAACTATAGCTGGCGCCTCTATGACTGAGCTAAATCCCGAGGCAGACACGCTTGGATTTCTCTGATTGGTTGAAAAGTAAATCATGACAGCCATCATAGGCTATAGAAATGTAGCAACATTTAGCTACTAAAGCCTGAATATCTTTCTTTAGCAGCGTGATGAAAAGATTAACATTACCTGCATAGTTTATGACTGGTGTATTAGATCACCTGAATAGCTATCAAGAGTTCAGATTAGTTATTCTTTAACATATAATGATTTCATTATGTATCAATTAATATAATTTTTTTAAGTTGTGAAATTGAATTAGGGACTCGTGCCTCTATTTCAAATTTGCAACTTAAAAAAATTATACTAATTTATATGGAATGAAATCACAAGATGTTAAGATTATTTTCGTTTCATTATATCTAGTCACACAATTTAAGCCTCTAAAAGTATACAATTTAAAATTTTTTTTCAACCATTCTGCTGTGAATATGCACCTTTAATTGTCAAATTTGGTCAAGAAAATGTATATTTTCCCACAGGAAATGTGCCTGTTGTAGAACAAGGGTAGATAGAGCTTTAATCTGAACATTTACCACTGGAATATTTTGAAATCAAGCACTGTTTAGACTGTCAATAATACAAGGCTGGAAAATAAACACCAGGAGAAATTGTACATACATGTAAAAATAGAATTTGAATGAAAATTATAAAATTAAACAGTGATATGTGTTATTTGAAGCCTGAAATCCCTGTATGGTTCAATTTCAAAACGGGCTCACAGATAAGCTGTTGAATATTTTGAAACTAATTTGACTAGAATCTGTTGCTGCTTATGGCATCAACATCTCCCAGTCAAATTAGTTTCAAAATATTCAACAGAATGTTTAGTAAACTGTAAATTCATCTAAGATATTCGATGCATACACTTCATGATGGAGTTTTCTGTTTTCGTGACGGAGCTACATCATTTTGGTTGTACGGCCATAAATAATTTTTTCCATATCTTGAAAAATATGAATGGTGCAATTTTAATACACTATTTTCCACATTCTTTCCAGCTAACAGTTTTTTGCAGTCAAATGTTTATTAATTGATTTGCCTTGGAATTGTCTGTAGCTCTTTGTTCTTAGTGGCTTTGTTAACCCTTTAATGGTCAAGCCGGTCAAAATGCCTTTGCAATGGTCATGAGAAAAGTCCATTTGCTAGCCACGGGAAGACTATTTTTGAAAATTCGCCACTAGAATGGCTGGCTCATTAACGAGTCAGCCATTCATGTGGTACATTTTCCACAATAGTCTTCTCTTGGCCTGCAAAGGAACAACCACAAAGAAAATGTTTTGGATTTTCTTGATCAATCTTGACAATAGACCTTTCCAGTTTTAGCTATGCCCCGCCCATCTCTATCTAAGCTCCACCCACACCTCGCTCGTTTTGGGATCGATCGATCTCTGACCTCCCTGACTAGCAATTTTCAAAAAACTATACAGACATGTAAGCTATTGAATATTTTGGAACTAATTTGACTGGACGCTGTTGTTGCCTATAGAAGCAGCAACGTCCAGTCAAATTACTCTCAAAATATTTGTTAAATAGTAGAGACATACAATTCGTACAATGTGTCAGACTATTAACCATTTAATGGTCATACCGGCCAAAACCGGCCTCTGTTATGGTCTTGTGGAATAACCATGTACAGACCAAGAAAATACAATTTTTTTTTAATCTACCACTGGAATGACTGGCTCGATAATCGAGCCAGTCATTCCAGTGAAATATTTTCAAAAATTGTATTCTCTTGGCCTCTAAATGGACATTTAATAGGGAGATATACAAATTTTCTTGACCAAATTTGACCGTTAAAGAGTTAAGAGTTAAAGATGGGCCAAATAGAATAATTTTTGACAATATATTATAACATCATTCTATGCAGAGCTTAGCTGATTATGACACCATATGACATCAGATGATAGACGGATACGCTGGAAAGGTGAATTAACACGATGAAAGGATTTAATACTGTAATAGCTTACAATTTCTGAGCTTGAAATTGTGCATTATTTAAACAATTTTTTCCAATCTCCGATCTTGTGTTTTGGGTGGGGATCTTCATAAAACAAAGCATTAAATAGGTCTCCAATTGTCAGCAAACATGTCATGGATTTGATTATGACATACGGTGCTTGAGTTACAGATCTCAGGCCTCCATTCAGAGAAACAATTCCTCTTCTCGAGGGAAAATATGCATTAAATTGTCATGCGGAAGCTATGAAAGCTGCAGACGAGTCGTCAATTGAAAGGTCAAAGACACGGCAAATATTGTTTTCATTACAGATGCTCTGTAACCGCTATGTACTCTAGCTTCCATTGGATTAAGATATAGCTCTGAATCGTCCTATAATAGGTTTTCTTGTGTCTCGGCAGACTGAAGCCATTAAAGGTTGCCTTACAATAGAATCATGATACAAAATGTCCATTTGCAGACCAAGGGAAGAAGACTATCTTTTAAAATTTCCCACTGGAATGACTGACTCAGTTATAGAGTCAGTCAATGCAGTGGTAAATTAAAAAAAAATAGTCTTCTTTTGGTCTGCAAATGGATATTTCTCAAGACCACTGCAGAAGCCATTTTTGGCTGATATGAGTGGTAAAGGGTTAATGCGATCACTCCAGAATATTGACATTTTACTCAGTGAATGTATGTCCATTTGCAGGCCACGAGAAGACAATTTTTGCAAATGTATCACTGTAATTCCTGGCTCGGTACTCAGTGATAGTGATATTGGCTGGAAGGATACCAGGCTGATAGGTTTCAGAACATGTACACAGAATTTTTACCCCTGCAGAAGATGTTTTTGGCTGATGTGAGTGTTACGGGGTTAACCCTAAAATTTTTTCAATAAATTTTTAATTTTCTATTTTAAAATTTCCATTTGTAGGACAAAACATTATTTTTTCTGGTGGGCATCTAGGATTTTCTGAAAATTTCTGCAAATCAGTTAAAAAGTTAAACATCCTCCTTAGTACATGTAACCGCTTGGCCAATTGCCAGCAAACTCGGTTGGAAAGACCCGAGAGTGGTATACTTCAGAACTTATATACAGAATTTTGATTGAATGATTTTTTTGGTGACCATATTGAGTTTTTCCGAAAAATGGTGTGAAATCGTTTAAAGTGCTACTCATTAACTGCTTGGGCAATGTCAGCCAGACTTGGTGGAAGGATTCTAGGCTCGCAAGTTTAGGAACTCTATACAGAACCTTGATTAGTCAATTTTTCTTGTGGGCATCTGGGATTTTCCTAAAAATTTTGGGAAATCAGTTAAGTTGCTACTCATTAATCGCTTGAATAATTTCAAGCAAACTTGGCTGGAAACACCCTTGACTGGTGTGATTCAGAGCTTGTAGACAGATTTTTAATTGTTCAATTTGTTCGGCTGTCATAGAGAATTTTGAGAAAAATGTTTGGGAATCATTTAAAACCCTACTCATTAATTGCTTGCTCCAGTGGCCATCTTGTTCTCCAAAATGACATCTCATGAACTGTTGTACTGCTCAGACTGAAACTCATTAGATTTAATTTCATTCTTTAACTAAAGGTGATTAAAGTATGTTCCAGAGAACTTGATCCTTGATAAAACATGGTTGTCATGGACCGATCAAAATTTTGTGTTTAATGGCCATGTTGGATTTTATTATTGGCTGGGTGGAAGCAGCAATCTGATTGTGCTGTTAACGTTCATCATTAATTTCCCGCTAAATATCGATTGTACTGAATTTCCAATTTTGTATTTTATGTCTTTTTACTTCTGAATTTAAAGTATTGTCTGTTCAAATGCTAATGCCTCTTGTTCAATTTTTACTCATATAAATTAACGATTTAAAAAATAATCAGGATTTCCATATAATGGACCTTTCCATTTTTACCTATGCCCCGCCTGTCACTAGCTAAGCTCCACCCACACCTCGCCGTGTTTGGATTGATCGATCCCCGAATGCCCTAGCTATCAATTTCCTGAAAACTAAACAGGGAAGCTGTTGAATATTTTGTAACTAATTTGACTGGGTGCTGTTGCTGCCTATGGCAGCAACAGCGCCTAGTCAAATTAGTTTCAAAATATTCAACAGAATATTTATTAAATAGTAAAAGCAAACAATTTGTACAACAAGGCATAGACCGTCTTCAAATATGCGTTCGTGATGTACTTATCGACGTCATTCATGACGTCATCCATTATGATGTCATTCTACACACCGCGTATATGATTATGATGTCATATGATGGGTACATACTCTGGAAAGGTGAATTACATGATTGCGCAAGTCTACCATGGGAAACACTGAGTACGTGGCAAGTTTGAGGGAGAAAATTAAAATTTTCTCATAAAATTTCCAGTGGTACATTTTCAAAAATATGCTTCTTGGTCTGCAAATGGACATGAATTTTTACCTCTGCAGAAGATGTTTTTGGCTGATGTGAGTGTTACGGGGTTAACCCTCAAATTTGTTCAATCAAATTTCATTTTCTATTTTAAAATTTCCATTTGTAGGACAAGATAACATTATTTTTGAAAATTTATCACTGGAATGACTGGCTCTGTTATCTAGGTAGTTATTACAGTGATAAATTGTCAAAATAGTCTTCTCTTAGTCTGCAAATGGACATTAGTCAATACCACTGCAGAATTGATTTTGCATAATTTAAATGGGTAAGAGAGAGAGAGCGAGAGGGGGAGGGGACAGGGCAGGGCAGGGCAGGGCGGGGCGGGGCGGGGCGGGGCGGGGCAGGGCAGGGGAGGGAGAGAGAGCGAGCGAGTGAGTCACGGTGGCAATTAGCACATGGTCCCAAGTGCATCCAAAATACAAAACATCTGACATGCTATAGTGCAGCTTAGAAATAACGTATGTTATTATACACCTGCGTGTGTTTATCAATGAAAGGCTTCCAATTGTTCCACGATGTGAAACCCCTATTGGACGATAAAATCTGTATTGGATGCCGCATAAAACTTGTATTGGATGTTAAAGAGCGATAACTCTTTCCTCATTAATTTCTTCGTATTGCATTGTCAAGGAGGTAATTTCTATTGCGATCTAAAGGTTGTCTGCTGCAAGTAGAAGTTTTCGCTATTAATATTAACGATGCTATCCAAAGAAGAAATCGATAACTTTATTGATCAGCAAGTGCCAGAAAATACAAATAATGACGGTTGTTCAGATGTTCAAGTTGTCAGCATCTTTACCTCAAGTAGAATGGTAATTGTGGAATATAGAACCACAGCAGCTAAATCAGTACCTGAGGTCATTTTACCTGACAGTGAGAAATCCTGATGGAAATGTATGAGCCAGACACTTGAAAAGGTGTACAAATATTAGCGGCAGTACATTCAATATAACTGTAAATATAGGAAACAGGAGCCACTCATAATATCTAGCCTACGTTTCCTGATGAATAAAGTTCATTGTATTTCTGAGATTAAAGTAAATTTCTGTTGATTTTTGGTATTTATTTGCTGATAATTGTAATAGGTGCATAATAAATAAGTCATTTTATATTGTTGAGTCCACTGGATTGCTATTGTACTCGTCCACGTTTTGTTGAAAAATCTGTATTGGACTCTACGCGTGCGGCGTCTCATCCAATAGCGATTTCAGCACAACGTGGACTCATACAATAACAATCCATAGTGGACTCAACAATGTAAAATAACCTTATAATGTTTCCAAAACAGAATAAAATGTACTGTTGAATATCTTGAACATAATTGAATTGGAGACATTGTAGCCTTAACATTGCTGGTTAAGGCAGATATTAGGCAGCAATGTCTACCAGTACAATTATGTTAAAAATATTCAACAGACGATTTCTTACTAACTAACGTATGTCTGTTTTTGTTTTGGAAACATGATAACTTATTTCTGAGCTGTACTGTATATCCTGATGAGAGCCGACCAACTAATGATCTCACACACATGCGCACACACACACACACACACACACACACACACACACACACACACACACACACACACACACATGCACACACACGCACGCACACGCACGCACGCACGCACATACACACACGTACACGCACACACACGCACGCACGCACGCACGCATGCACGCACGCACGCACGCACACACGCATACACGCACACGCGCGCACACACACTCATACACACGCGTGCACACATGCGCGCACACACGCGCGCACACACGCGCGCACACACGCACGCACGCACGCACGCACGCACGCACACACACCCAAAAATCCCCGAAAAAGGTATGCTCTTTAACCCTTTAACACTCATATCCACCAAAAACAGCTTCTCCAGTGGTCCTGAGAAATGTCCATTTGCAGACCAATAGAAGACATTTTGATAATTTACCACGGGAATTACTGACTTGATACCCGAGCCATTCATTCCAGTGGTAAATTTTCACAAATAGTCTTCTCTTGGTCTGCAAATGGACACTTCCTATGAGAAAATTGAAATTTTCTTGAACAAATTCCGGGGTTAAAGGATTACGATATAGGACATATTCTGTTGCATATTGTGTCACTCAAGTATGTAATGTCAGGATTGAAATATGGTAGCTGGTCGTCGCAACCAAATGCCGTAGACGCAACTCGAAAGCGCCAAAGCTCTGATAGTAAGATCTGAAGTGTATGTCTGGTGAATATACAATTTAATATACACAGTCTGTCAAATATTTTGAAACTAATTTAAACCATAAGCCTCAACATCTCCCAGTAAAATTAGTTTCAAAATATTCAACAGCTTACCTGGATATAATTACGTTTAAGATTCTGGGTACTTCTGGTTCAGTGTGAAAATCTGCAAACGTCTGTACAGAGTGGGCAGAGTTTAGCTAGAAATGGGAGGGGCATTACTAGATATAAACATGTAGATCTACGGATACCTCAGAAACTACTCATTCGATTTTGGCACAACTTGTAACAGAAGAAAAGGTGTAACATGACACTAGAAATTCACACTTTTCGTCATGATCCCAAAAATCTGGAAAATCTTAAACCTGAAAATCCTAAAAAGCTTTGCAATGTGGCAAAACAGGATGGTGACAGTTTGAAATAAATTAACACGTTTCTAAAATAAGATAAAACGTACTCAGGCAGCAATGACTTTCGATCTAATTATGTTCAAAATAGTGGACAGAACATTTCTTACTAACTACCCAGCCTATTTTTGTTTTGGAAATCAGTTATCTTACTTCTGAGCAGCACTGTAACTCGTTTGAGATGATCTGTGTATTATGACTGTATAGAATGTAGGAATGGGAAGTGGAGAAAGAGTAGAATCTTGGGTTTCCTCGTCTACAGCTCTCTCTACCAACATTGGACATTGGAACTGACACTGCGTAACAGGAAAATTTTATCATCTAAATTGGAAGTTGTGGATGCGTGGCTCTAAAATTCCCATGAAAGTCAAGATGCAATTCTCTGATGCTATACATATTTTCATAATGCTGTACAGCAGTGGGGCAGGAATAGGCTGGGCAGCTCCCATAACCCTCTCAAAGAAACTTGATGCATGTCACCGCAAACATCCGCGAGCCATTACAAATCATCCCTGGGCACAGTGTCTAATGTCAAATGCAGCGCTACCAACTGTTTAATCCTTACCACTCTGCTGTCAATAATCTATCTTTTACTTTTTCTAATAACACTCAGAGAAACTAGTGTACATTTTTCAACAATTCTGATGTTCGAAGACAGCAACATCTTCCAACAAATTTGTTGAAAAATAAACACCAGCTCATCTTTTAATTTAATTTGAAAATTTAAAGTTTTGACATCAGTGTGGTATGCGTTAACGGTGAGCCACTACCTGTGAGGGTAGTGCAACAACGATGGTCTATGTTCAGACATGTTCTTCGAATATCAGAAAATACACCTGCTCTAGCACTAGAACCAGCAGTCGTAGGTGACAACAGGTATCAGGCATGCAAAGGAGATCACAACATCAACTTGTTTAAGCATCTCGTGATCTGACCTAAAAAAAGGTGAAGACTATTAAAGATGAGAAAGACCAATAGGAGCTCAGGACGCTCGCAGTGGACAAGATACAGTAAAGAAGGTCGAAGGAAAACTTCACTTCTGCAGCTGCAAAACACAGACGTCGTCGTTATCATCATCAGTGGAAATGGGGAGAAATTCACTAACCACACTGATTCCTGATTATATTATTATACATTCGCAGGTTGGGGTGAGCCTTCCATGTTTTATGTAGATCAGGTATTCCTCATCAATGGCATCATGTTGTCAGTCTTCTTCCTGTTTGGTACATATCTCAGGTAAGTGAATAAAATCTGAAATGTGATTTGTTAAAAAAACCAATGTTAACATTTACCCTGTTTGTACATCGATCAAGGGGATGGAATCTCTGATTTGTTAAAAATAGAATATTGACATTTACATTTGCTTAGTACATGATTCAAGGTGACTGAATAATGTCTGAAATTTGATTTGTTAAAATTGTAATGTTGACATTTTGATATTTGCATAACTCTTTATGGGTCAAATTTGGTCAAGAAAATCTAAATATTTCCTTATTAAATCCAATCTGCAGGTAAAGAGAAGCGTATTTTTTAACATTTAGCATTGGAATTATTTGCTCGATTATCGAGCCACCCATATTCCAGTGGTAAATTAAAAAAAATACTTCGCATTACCTGCAGGTGGACATTCTTCAAGACAACTGCAGAGGCCAGCTGGGCCATTGAAATTCCTTTCATTGCAGCTCACTGCCTTGCAAAATCAACTCCATATTCCTGAGAATGGTCTGTTTTTATCTTCACACATTTAGGAAAAGATCATCTCCATCAATCCATCTATTTCACCACTGAAACCGTTTGGTGGAACCAAATTTGTTGTGGGAGATACCCATGTGATTGTTGATTGTGAGAAGTCATTTATATTGCTATCGCCCAGGGGTGGGGAGGAAGTGGGTGTGGTTAAAGTTGGTGAAAGTCTGGGTATTTATGATGGCCTGCCATCAACTGCACATTCAAATTTTACTGAAATAGTTTTGCGATAATGGAACTTACTATATTTTACAGGTGAAATAAATTGTTCGAGTTAACCCTTTAATCACCAAGGTGACCAAAATCGGCCTCTGTAGTGGTTTTGAGGAATGCCCATTTGCAGGTCGAGAGAGGACAATTTTTAAAAATTCCCCGCCCGCTGGAATGCGTAGGTCGATAACTGAGCCAGTCATTCCAGTGGTAAATTTTCAAAAAATGGTCTTGTCCTGCAAATGGGCTTTCAATAAGCAAATATTTAAATTTTTTAGTGGAAATTTAACCACGAAACGGAAAAGATAAATTAGACGCGTTATCAGTGTCAGTTACATTTTAGAGTGATAGCCGGTCTCTACTGTTCAAAGGATATCATGTGATGTGTTTTTCAGCATAACACACGCACGCACGCACGCACGCGCACACACGCACACACACACACACATACACACACACACCTGCAGGGTTGGATTTATTAGTCCCCTGCCAGTAAAACCGGGGGGGGGGGGGGGGGACTATAGGTTTGCACTCCATCTGTCCGTCTGTCTGTCCGTCTATCGCAGTTGGCTTCCCGCACTCTCAAGATATTGTACTGAGAATTGCTACATTGCTTTGTTATGAGAAGTTACAGACCAAGTTCGAGTTTCAGGCGTATGCGTACATTTCTTATGGAGTTATGCCCCCTTTGGACCTATGAAATACGAAAAATATTAGTTTTCCACCCTTTTTCTCGCAGGCTTTCAAGATATTCAACTGGGAATTGGTACATTACTTTATTATGAGAAATTACAGACCAAGTTCGGGGTTCAGGCGTTTGCGTCATTTTTTGATGGAGTTATGTCCCCTTTCGACTTATGAAATACAAACATATCAGCTTTCAAGACTGTTTCCTTCTCCTTCACCATATATAACTGAGACGTGGTTTATTTCTATGTTATGAGAAGTTACAGATCAAGTTCAAGTTTCAGCTGCTTTTGACAATTTTTAATGAAATTTTTGACTGTCAATCTCTAAAGATCTATATCAGCAGGTAGGGGACATGTATTGCAAAGCAATACTTACAGAATTCTTGTTATTGTTGGGGCCCCTAGGCAGTAATTGAGGAATGGTGGTCCCATCCCATAGACGGTGGTGCATGTGTCCTCCCCTGACGGAAATTGAAAATTAGAAAATTAGATGCTCTGCGAAGCCATTTAATGGCTTATATTATTCTCAGAGCATCTAATTTTCAACTTTCTGTGGGTATGACCCTTGAAACCCCTGTCTATTGTAGGGGGATACACTGTTATTTCCTGCATTCAGAGGGATAAATAACATCCTTATTTTGCTTCGACTGTGAGCATTAATTTGGACAGAAATTTAACAATGATCTCATCACAGTAATTCTCAGTAATCACTCCTCCGCACACTTTATAATTTTGTCTTCACAGCACAACACTACTTCTTGGTTGAGGCCCCCATAGTAATTTGCAAATTTGATTTTGGTGGAGGCCCCTTGGCAACTGCCCAGCCTGTCCAGTCCTAAATTGTGCCCTGAGCTGCTTGTCTGTACGCATATCTGTCTGTGGTAATTTCAACCTTCTACCAAGCACCTAAATATGTACCCCGTATATATATTTACTCTCGTTTTGTACCTCTCTGTTGTGCCCTCCTTGATAAGTGTGAAAATTTTGTCAATGAGGAAGTCCTCTCTGAATATCCTATCTGGCCAACTAATATGGAAAACCCCATTTTGTCCTGGATTTTTGGGTCTGTATAAAGATCATCTGTCTCAGGAACGAAGCTGTGTCTTTTGGGACCATGAGACTGGGGGTTGGGGTGGGCTCTATGTACACCGTACATCTCAATGTCGTCTCACCTTTCTGCATGTAACACCACACTGAAAGCTGCTGTGGATCATGCTGGTTCAATGGGTTACCATGTTAAAATCATAGTTGGAAATTTCTAGTGTTAAGCAAACAAAGGATCAAGAATATTTACACAGTACTTCTTTCCATCAGTTTGTACACACACATACCGAGGCACACGCACGCACACACGCATGCACGCACGCACACACACTAGTGCAATACATGCAGTCAGTCAGTCCAGTCAGTCAGCCCAATCGGTCGGTCTGTCTGTCCGCAGATGTATCTGAAAAACAAAAAATTAAATTTGGCTACAATTTTAACACAATGGAGATTTTCGGACTAGCCGTGATCCGGATAAAGGAACCTGAATCCGGATTGGATCAACTTCTGGATCTATATATATTTGAGAAACTACATGTTGTTATTACACCACAAAAACATCCATTACCGTTCAATCACTACTTGCTAAATCAATTATTTGCATTTTGCTATCAGAATAAGATTTTTATGCCTGCATACACACCTCCCCATGCCTAATCCTATTCCTATGGACCCTCAACCAGGCTACTGGTTGAGTCCCACCTCCAGCCTACCATCAGGTATAGACTGGCACCAGTCTATACTCACCTCATAGTGACGCTTGTCGCTATGCGCGCTCACGCATGCGCATCAGAGCCCGAATAGGAAACAGATTCACTTTTCAATTATTCTGCATGCAGAGTAGTTGTCTAAAAATATTTATATAAGTTTTTGTGTTTTGCGCTGTGGCAGTGATACCTTTTGACTTTATATCTCGGAACAATATGCCCAATATGAAGTCAATCCTCCCTAAGTTACGTCTAGGAGTATAATTGTGTTTATATGGTATCTTATAGACGAATTTATATATTACCGGTTTTCGCGAAGATCGTTTTTGCTTCGTGGTATCTTGATTGTTATGCCTATCCTAAATCATCATCATCATTGATAATGTCCAGTCCATATATAGAGCCTGTAACAAAGTTATTTCTAGTGCATTATAAGGGTTATATTAAAATCCCTTGAAAGTTTCTGGTAAGGAAATTTGAATTTTCCCGGCGTTAGAACTGAATTGAGGGTGTCTCTTGTGTGAGAGTTTGAGCGGTATGCTTCATTGTTACGTTTTTTCGTTTGTAGGAGTTAGCGAAAGGGTCAGATAAGACTAAATGTTCGTCGGCAAAATGTGATCGTCATCACTCGATTCGCCGGGCACGTTTGTGCGAAGTGTCCTGTACTACTAATGCTATGTGTGTGATTTGTAAAGGGTGGCCGGTTTTCGGTAGCGAAAGCGTTCTTTAAAGATTTGTCGGTCTAACAATCGCTGCCTCTGGTCGTCCTTCCCCTTCCTCCGTTGCTAGCAAGACAAGGGCGGTGTCCTTTGCTTCAACCTCTGTTCCGTTATCGGTAGCAACGGAGGGGGGAAATTCATCGGGAAATTCGGACGCCGTGATGGCGCTCTTTGCTAGGTTTGAGTCGTTTGCCACCGTTTTGATGAAATCACTTGATGAAAGGATCTCTTCTGCAATAAGAGGCAAAAAGGAAGGAGTGCTCATCAAGCTCCGAGGATAGCCCGAAGGCTAGCGGGCGTTCCCGCAAATGGGGGAAGCCGGTCACCCTGTCCTCTAGACAGGTGTTGGAATCGCCGAAAAAAGCAGAAGACAAGAGCATCTAAGCTCTTGAAGGTGTGCTCGGAGGGTGCACCACAGAAAATCCACGTTAGACTAGAAGGTGACGGGCATAACCTTCAAGCAGTGGTGGCGTCGGCGGAAGCTGGCGTCCATAAGGCTAGTACTTATGAAAATGCCAATGTAACGGTGGTTCCGGTGGTTAAAGTAGTCTCGAAAGCGCTCATTGTTGAGAGGTTGTTACATAGTCTTGCTAATTCCGGTTACTTCCGTTTTACGATTCTCATTCTTTTTCCGGCCGGACTTTCCGGTTTAGCGAGACATCCGGGTAGTCAAGATCCGGTTCCGGCTTCGGTAGCTTCCGTTTCCGGAAGGACTTCCGGTTTGGGGGGGGGGGGGGTGATCCGGGTCGGCAAGATCCGGTTACCACTTCCGTTTCGGTAACTTCCGGTCTGTCTTCCAGTTATGTAGGACATCCGGGTCCTAGAGGTCTAGTGTCTACTTCCGTTTTCCGG
This sequence comes from Chaetoderma sp. LZ-2023a, assembly GCA_034401795.1. Taxonomy (NCBI): domain Eukaryota; kingdom Metazoa; phylum Mollusca; class Caudofoveata; order Chaetodermatida; family Chaetodermatidae; genus Chaetoderma; species Chaetoderma sp. LZ-2023a. Next base: position 20,294,118 of record CM067365.1, on the reverse strand, counting down.
TCTTTTAGCGCTTCCGGCCATTCCGGATATCCGGAGTCTGAGGACTCTTTTTATTTTCCGAATTCTGGTAGAGGCGTTTCCGGTTCCGGGGTGGACACTAGTCAGTTTACTTCCGCTTCCGGTATTAGAAGTGTACTTCCGGGTCGGTCAGACCTGGATGTAATTCCGATTTCCATTTCCGGTTTCATGAGAGCTTCTGGAAGAATGCATATCCGGGTCTGTTGGGTCCGACATTGCATTGTTCACCAATTTCCGGTTCCGTTTTTTCAGTTCCCTCTTCCGGTTAGTCTGTACATCCGGATTGTAGGATCTTGATCAGTTCCGGTAGTCTACTTCCGGTTTTATCCATTTCTTTTTCCTTTTTTCCACATCCGGATTTCGTACAGCCGGGGATAGGGTCATTTCCGGTTTTACCCGGCATTACATGTTCATCCATTTCCGGGTTTTCAGCTTCCTCTTCCGGTAATTCTGTACATCCGGGTTGTAGGATTTTGATCAGTTTCCGGTAGTATACTTCCGGGTTTATGCATTTCCGTTTCCCTTTTTCCATATCCGCATTCCTAGAATCTAGTCATCTTCTTGCCTAAGAATTAGTCTTATTTCAGTTTCTGTTTAATATTGGGAATGTTAAATTGCTGAAAATAGTCATTCCAAGTCATTGCCAGTCTTGTAGTCTCTCTTGGAATGGTAGTCTATTCAGACATTTATTCGTTTATCAGCGACAATTTCAGCGTAATTAAAGACTCTCCTGACTGGTTACCGTATGGGATTTTGTTGCAGATTATTTTCTATGCGCATTTCATAAGCCGATAAGTCAGGTGGTATTCTACGCATTATTTCGATACGATTTTTGCTTTCATCCAACTTTAGATGGCCAGTTGTCTTCGGGCCATTCAGCGTTTTTTCTCGCTCCTTTTACCTCTTATGTCGGCAGGTTGACATATTTATTTAACCAAAGGGAGTTTATTTGTGGACGGGATCTCCCTGATTCTTAAGTAAATCGTAGTATAATTTCGTCAGTCGCTGAGAAGAATTAGATTCAGTAAAGGTTTCATAGGATCATTATGAGTGCAGGATTAATGTCTACAAGTACATTATTCGCTTAGAAAGGATAATCAATCGGATAAAGGGGCAGGAAGGAGGAATATGAGTCGGATTCTTCTGCGTTGACATAGTTTCGGTGAGTTCGTTTTGTTTTCATTTTTCAATCTGGATTTTTGTTTGGTTTTCCTTTTATAGCGTAAATTTTGCTCTATTTTGACTGGGTTGCTGCGGGCCTTCGGATGGGGGTTTCGGGGGGGGGGGGGGGGGGGGGGGGCGGGGCTCGGGATTTGCTGGGTATTTTGGGGGCAGTTTGGCTGAAGGTTGTTGGTGATGCCACCGGCAATTTTCGGTCGGATTATTCCCGGATTATTCGGTGAGTCTTGGGTTTTTGCTCGTTGAGGTTGTTGTCTGGGGGTTGGCAGCGGGCCGGTTGGAGTGGGGTTGTGGTTGCGCTGGAGGGGGGAAGAGGGGACGAGAATCTTTGGATTTAAGCATCCACCAACTATTTCGGTCAAAATGTTTTCTAAATCTTTGCAAGTCCAGAGATATTACAGTTGTGATATGTCGTCTGCAAAATTCAGTATTCAATCAGTTAATATCTAGTATCAGTGTTCAATCTTTCTTGGAGATTTCTAACACAATGGCATTTGTTAGTACAAAGATGAAATTATTGATGCTAAGATTATGAATATAAGAATCAATAAATTTATTAAAATCTTTTAAGTTTCTGCCTCGTGGCATAAATATCGAATTGTTTAGGATATCTAATTTATCAGCAAGCCCGAGCGGCTAGGCAACCGTTGATGTATTCAATACAATTTTTTATTAAATCTCCATTGTTATACGATGTTTAAATTAGATAGTCTAATGTGGGCCATAGTTCTCTTATCAGGACCTTGTGACTTGTCATGTATGCTATTCATAGAATTGTGATGACGGTCATCACTAGTGACTTTCCCGTAGTTCATGTAGATCTCGGGCACATGATTTGGCTATATCTTGACTCTAAGCACTCCCAAAGACTTACTATGGGGTTTTGGTTTGCCACAATCTCTGGTTAAATCTCTGTAAATAATATTATCTATAATTTTTGCAGAGTCTTTAGCATTATTAATAAGTTAGGCTATTCTGATATCACCCTTTTTGGTCTCCATTCAGAGTAAGCGGTATTATTAAAATATCCATAATAAACGTGAGTTATCTATTTAGTGAGGTATAAGCGTTATGATATAGGCCAGGATTTTTGGCATATGTAATCTATGTGTTTTCCATGAGCACTCCTCTTTAGCATATAGTAAGTTTGACTCTTCTTTAAGGGGGGACCCTTATTAAAAGGGGCTAGATATTCCTGTGGTCTCCTCTTCCAAAAAGGTTTTCTGTTCATTATTATTAGAAGCTATTAGCTTTAAAGGGGTTGTTGTTTGTCTATGATTGTCAGGGAGTCTATAGAAGAGGCTATTCATTGGAAAGTAGATCCAGGCTTCTGTGCATTGGTCGGATTGTCTGTTAGGCTTCTAAATCTCGATTCGTTCAGTCATGGCCATGGGTTTTTCTTTCATTTTTAGAAGGAGGAATGAGGTTTAGTCTTATGGATTGTCCTCTAGTAGAGCTGTTCACGGCCTCTCTGAATGCTCAGATCTTCTCTTACATGTCTACTTTTCTGGACAGTCAACCCCTCGGGGGTGGGGGGGGGGGTGGATGCTCTGTCTCAGTAGTGGACAGGAATGTTCGCTTATGCCTTCTCTCGAATGATTTTGATTCAGTTAGTTTTGAAGAGGGTCAAGGATCAGGTTTGCGAAATTCTTCTGATAGCTCCCTGTTGGCCAAAGAGGATTTGGTTTTTAGACCTTCTAGATTTTCTGGTAGATTTCCCTCTTCTTCTTTCAGTATACCAGGATCTTCTATCGTAAGTAAGAGGTCTTTGTGTGCATCCAAATCCAATAAATTTTAGTCTGTGTCTGGAGAATCTCGAGTCTGAAGTCCTCGAGAATAAGGTTTCTTCTGATATCAGGAAATGATTGACTCTGCCAGAAGGGATTCGACCCGTTGAGTTTACAAGGGTCGATTTTAAAACTTTAGGTGAATGATGTTCAGACCAATGTTTCGTGCCCGATTCTGGTTCGATACCCAAATTATTAGATTTTTTACCTTATCTGTTTGGGTATTTTCATTTGTCAGTTATTACGTTCAGGGAGTATAGATGTTCTCTGGTGTCATCCCTTCCTTGTCTTCTGTATGCCAATGTCAAGGATACTAAGACTTTTAATAGCTTTATTAGAGGTCTAAGTAATATTCGTCCTCCGATTGCTAAGTCTTTTCCTTCCTGGAGTTGGGTTTTGGTTCTTCAAGTTTTGGCAGGGCGCCATTTTGAACCTATTTCTTCTACCAGTAGTAAGCTTGGTTTTGTTTTTAATTGTCAAAGCTGTTTTTTCTTGTTGCTACAGCCTCTGCTAGAAGGCGTTCAAGAGATTCATGCTCTTTCTGCTGAAAAGGAGAGATTTATAGTTTCAGGAGACGGCTTTGATATCCCAGAAGGAATTTTTTATCTATAACTAGCACTAACCGCTATCCTGCTAGTCCGATCATTTTAAAATCTTTTTCGTCTGTCGCCATCCGAAAAATTTTGGTGTCCTATTAGGGCATTAGGAACCTTCAATCAGCGATCAGATGTTATAAGAATCGATCCATCTCATTTATGTTTTTCCTACGAGGAAAATTTATCTAAGCCGGTGTCAAATTCTTCGATTGTCAGATGGATTTTGAGAGAACACTTAATCCTTGTTATGAGATAGCCTCACCGGATCAAATTAATCTCTCCCTTATTAAAGCAGATGACGTTAGAGGTATGGCTACTTCTTTCGCTCTTTTTGAGGGATCGTCTTTAGATGAGATCATGCAGGTAGCAGGAGGGAAATGTGAATACACCTTACATCCTTTTAACTCAAAGACCAGAGTGCAGGCTAATCATGGTGTGATTGAGCTAAATGCACTATTAGGTTACGTTATTAGCATTTGGATAAGATTGATTTAATTTTATCCTTGTTTGTTAACTAAAAAAGCCGAAGACTATTTACCAAGTACTTCCCACCATTTTCGTTAGGACTATCACTGTCTATGCGTCTGTGAGATAGGGGGAGAGTCTTCTTTTGGTTTTTAGTTATTTCTTTAAGTTCAAGTTGGTCGTATTTGCTAATCACGGTGTGATTGAGCTAAATGCTATATTAGGTTATGTTGTTAACATTTGGATAAGATTGATTTAATTTATCCTTGTTTGTTAACCAAAAAAGCTGAAGACTATTTACCAATCACTTTCCACCATTTCGTTAAAAGACTGCGTCGGTGAGAAATGGTGAGTCTTCTTTTGGTTTTTAGTTATTTCTTTAAGTTCAACTTGTTCTTATTTGCTAATCACGTTGTGATTGAGCTAAATACACTAATATGTTATGTTAATAACATAGGGATAAGATTGTTTGATTTTTATCCTGGTTTATTGATTCTCAAATCTCCCACCTTATGTGGACAGGGGGCACTGACCAAATCTACGGGTTTAGCAAGTAGTGATTGAACGGTAATGGATGTTTTTGTGGTGTAATAACAAACCCCCACAGACCCCCCTTGCGGGTTGGTCTGTTGTTTTATTAACCACTATAAAAACATACTTACCGTTCAATCACTACGACCCGGCCTCAACCACCCTGCGTGGTAAGATTTGAGAATCAGACTTTAAATATTTTGCACTTAAATTTAGAAAAGTGAATCTGTTTCCTATTCGGGCTCTGATGCGCATGCGTGAGCGCGCATAGCGACAAGCGTCACTATGAGGTGAGTATAGACTGGTGCCAGTCTATACCTGATGGTAGGCTGGAGGTGGGACTCAACCAGTAGCCTGGTTGAGGGTCCATAGGAATAGGATTAGGCATGGGGAGGTGTGTATGCAGGCATAAAAATCTTATTCTGATAGCAAAATGCAAATAATTGATTTAGCAAGTAGTGATTGAACGGTAAGTATGTTTTTATAGTGGTTAATAAAACAACAGACCAACCCGCAAGGGGGGTCTGTGGGGGGTTCTATTTTGTTCAAATGTTAACGCAAGAAATGACATGATCCTACACTAAGAATCCACAACCTTGCTCCAGATCCGAATAAATTCGGAAAATAAAAAGAAATTGGATAAGCTGAGTACTTTTTACAATGTGACAAAAGTGGGAGTCAGTGCGCGGCTCTGCTATTTCTGATTTCTCTTGTACGATTCACAATTTTGCATGATTTGCTGATAAATGATGGGATTATCATCCAGTGTTTGTCTCGTCTGGGAAGCGGAAAGCAAGACGTAGGTATCACTTTTCCAATGACGGTGTCAATGTTAAGATCTGCTTATATTTCGGGATTGGTTTAGCCTACTGCGATGAGGATGCATGTTGGTACCAGGGAGATCAGCATGTCAAAGGTCAAGTTCATTTTAATCCCAACAGAACTGTTATTTTTCACCATTAAGTTTTTATGTTTAGCAAATCTTATCAGCTTAGGTTTCCGGATTGCTAGCCTAATAGAACACAACTTGGGCACATGGGTATTTATGCCAAAAGGATGCAGGATGGTGACAGCCAGGTCACCATGTCAAAGGCCAAGGTCACTGACCTTCCTCTTTAACTTTTTTAACATTAAGATTTTCCATTTAGGAAATCATTTATATTTATACCGTATTTCTAAATTGCTTAATACTACCAGAACTAATTTTTGGCACACGGGACCTTATAACATCTGGAAACTGTGTACTGATAGTGACATCACTCGGTCAACAGCCAAGGTTATCGTACCCGTGATATTTGACTTCTGTCATGTCTGTATTTCCAGTGTTAAGTTTTTGCGTTTACCAAATCTTCTTAGCCTATTTTCTAAGATTGCTTAACCAAACTGGAAACAAATTTCAACACATGCCTTTACCAGGAGTCAACATGATGATAGTGAGGTTACTAGGTCAAAGGTCAAAGTTGACCTATGCTTTTCCAACGTTTTGGCATTTACATGTAGCAAATCAATTACATTGATATTTCAGGATTGGTTATTCCTATTGGAACTAAACTTAGATACATGTTTACCTATGAGGGTAGGAAGCAGCATGATAACATTGAGGTCACAAGGTCAATGTCACTTTGACAAACATGAGACAGTTGAGACATTTTATTTGATTCACATCTTGGCTTGTGTAGGTGCTTCTTATGTAATTCAAATATTCCATTATGTTTCCATTTACATTTCTGTTTGACAAATGTTCCTTCATTAAGGAAATTGAATGGAGGAATCCAGTTTTAGCTGTAGCTAAGCTCCACTCATGCTTTGAACATGTTGGGATAGATCGATCCCTCCACTCCATGAATCTCAATTTCCAGAAAACTACAGTAAGCTGTTGACTATTTTGAAACTATTTTGACTGGGTGCTGTTGCTGCCTATGGTATCAACACTGCCCAGTCAAATTAGTTTCAAAATATTCAACAGAATGGTTATTAAATAATAAAGACATACAATTCGTACAACTTGATGGACTATTAAGGGTTTGTGACGAAGTGTATTGCATCATTCATGATGTAATTGATTATGATGTCATCCTACAATCCCTACACGTGACCTAGTTGGTTATATCACCATATGATTGACTGAGAAACTGGATTCCTCAATTGATTTTTTCTATAAATTATGTCATTGTTAGTTAATATTCTCACTAAGCCACTCGCATGATTTGGAATGCTGTTCTTCACATGAGTCTAAGAAGCAAATAGTTTAATGAGTTCTCTGGAAACTAATTCCATTTTATGCGCTAAAGTCCCATAGGAAATTTAAATGTGGTAATGGCTTTGCTTTTCATGAAATGAATGCTGATATCTTTCAAACAACAGTTAGCAATTCTCCATGATAACTAACACAGATTCTGAAGATATCCATATACTGCGGTAACAGGCTTTTAATTACATGTAATTCTCATTTGTCTCACCATGAACTGTTGCAAGGCTATAGCAGTCGCCGTGTGTGTGTGTGTGTGTGTGTGTGTGTGTGTGTGTGTGTGTGTGTGTCTGTGTGTGTCTGTGTGTGTGTGTGTGTGTGTGTGTGTGTGTGTGTGCTGTGTGTGCTGTGTGTGTGTGTGTGTGTGTGTGTGTGTGTGTGTGTGTGTGTGTGTGTATGTATGCGTGCGCTTCTGTCTGTCTGTCTGTGTGCGTGCGTATGTGCATGTGTGTGTGCATGCATGCATGTGCTTGGTTAAGGCAATAGGAATGGATGAATCCAGTTTTAGACCCTGGTCCACATCTAACTAAGCTCCACCCATGCATCGCCCCTGTTGGGATCAATCAATCCCTGTACTCGCTGAATCTCAATTTCGAGAAAACTGTACATGTATTAAATTCACAATGTAGTAAAGACATACAATTCGTACAACTTCACTATGTTATTATGACACCGGCCTACATGTGACGTAGTTGATTATGACGTAATATGATTCACAGAGAAACTGGATTCCTCCATTGAAATTAAACCTTTGTTTGCATGATTGCCTATGGTTTTAGGACCCTGCATGATGATGGTGATGTCTCAAGGTTAGAGGTCAAGGTGACTGTGGCATTGATACAGAACTCTGATTTTTCAATATTAATTTTTTGCTTTTAACAATACTTCTCAGTAGAGCTGGGCGATATTGGATTTTTGTAGACGGTAGCGGTATCTGGGAAAATACCATGGTATTACGGTATATCGTCTAGGTGATTGGGCCTTTAAGGATAAGATGGGTTTTTTCAAATTGGTAGTAATTGCCACGAAAACTCAACCCTTAAGAAAATCATGGCTCATACCACAAACGGAACATCTGACATTACTGATCACCACTAGTATGGATTAAGGGGATCTAAAAGTCACATGAGATATATACACCAAGCATTAACTTCATATTTTATGCCATTCTCGATGTTTTACATAACCATTTAACAAATTTCTGTCATAAAAAGAACATTCGCCATTTGCAAAATGGAATTCCCAAAGCTCAAATCGGATTGGTTAAGATGGAAATAGGTCTAAAAACACGTTCAACTAGGCAAATATAGTTAACTAACGGCAACTTCTCCAGTTGAATGTACTATTTTCGACAGACAAACAATCGGGTCACTTATATATTGTTGGCCATATGAACACGCACTAGATCTGCATTTCCAGAAAATTTGGCGCTGTGATCGGTTACGATTAACTTTGACAGTCTATCTACTATGCATCAAAGCGAACCGCCGCTGAGGGCATGAAGCTAACACATTTCATCCTATTGGATTGCTACAAAGTATATAATATATAATTCTAAAATGGACACTGTTTATGCTATTAGAATGTATAAGATTAAAAAAATTCCAAGTTATTTTATCAATATAATCAGCTAGCTGGTCTGATTGATTTTTTATCTTATTTCTAACATTTTAATATAAAATATAATATAAAGATTTTTAAAATATTGACGGTTAATATCGCTAGTCTAGCGGTAGACGTCTAGCGGTCTAAATCTCGCCCATCCACCCACTAATTCCATTCATATCTCGCGAGATCTCCTTCGATTCGAGATCGAGAAAAGTATTCTCTTTAGATTGCCACTGATCCAACAGGCATTCCTATTGATCTAAGACACCGTCCGTTATGATCCATTCATGATCATTTAACAAATCGAGTGAAGATCAGGGTGGATTACAGTAGTGGTTTCCTTAGATCCGAGCTAAGTTTTATTTGAACAACATTCTCAAAGCAGAGCTCTAATATATCCGCTGGCCGATATTGCTTTGCATAGTGTAATGACATCATCAGAATGGTATGCGAAATGAAGGCACGGCTTGCTGTCAAGATGTCATTTCGCGGAAATAGAAATAATTATTGGATGTTTTAGTGTTTATTATGATCTTTATTATCATGAAACATTAAATAAAATGATTTAATTGCAGATAATATGAGGATAGTACACTGATACACACACAGGAGGATATAAGGTAGTTTATTCAAACTGATGAATTGGCGTGACAATGATAGACATATGACAGAGACTAGTTAAATTTGTTTATGTGGTGAATTTATTTTGTGAAAAATACAAGTGAGGGTATTGGCGGTATTGACGGTAATTATAAATGTGACGATAGCGATAACGGTAATATCGCGGTATTCCCGCTATTATCTGGAAGTCGCCCAGCTCTACTTCTCAGCTTATGTTTGACATGTTTGAGGATTTACTGATCCCTTTGATTAAACTTAACTCTTTAAGCCTTTAACCCTCAAATTTGTTCCAAAAAATTTGTATTTTCTTACAGAAAATGTCCATTTGCAGACCAAGAGAAGACTATTTTTTTTAAATTAACACTGGAATTAAATTTTCAAGAATATACTTCTTTTTGTCTGCAAATGGACTTTTCTCAAGACCACTGCAGAAGCCTTTTTTGGCTGATATGAGTGTTAAAGGGTTAATGGATAAATTTAGTAAAAAAAAGTTAATATCTGCCTATTGAATGTCTATTTACAGGCCAGGAGAATACAATTTCTGAAAATTTATTACTGGAATGACTGGCTCAGTTATCAAACCAGTCATTACAGTGGTAAATTTTCAAAATTTTTATTCTCTTGACATGTAAATGGCCATTCAACAAGACCATAACAAAGGCTGGTTTTGGCTGGCATGCGCGTTAAAGGGTTATGCGTGGATACATGGATGGCCTCTACTGTTACGAATCATTATGATACCATTGAGGTCATAAGGTCAAAGGTCAAGGCCTCTGATACTTATCAGCAATGAAGATGAGAGGAGAGATCTAATTCAGCAGAATTCTTGTTGAATTTGTTAAATCATTCTTCTTGGGGCCTTAAATTATATATGTTAGCAACACTATTCATTAAAAGTACTTTCAATGGCATTAAAGTTCAATATTTGACAGATGCATGCACTTAGAATGGCAGCTGCAAAAGTGTGTTTAGTTTAGGAAAAGTGATTTGTCAAGGAGATTTAGATAGAAATTTTAAGTTTACTATATACATGTACAGTTGTAGGTTTGTTTATAAATAAATGTGTGTGTGCGTGTGCGTGCGTGCGTGTGAGCGTGTGTGCGTGCATGCATGTCAAGGACCGATCTACCCACTAGACAATTAGCTAAATGCTATTGAACTTAAATCTGGTTAAAGAAAACCAGAATTGGTTAATTCATTGTCTGAATCCTGACTAATTCCAGCGTTACAATTACAAAGCGAAAATTCTTGTTTTAAACAATACGTTGTTGAATATATTGAAACTAATATGACTGAATGCAAACATGTGCATAAGTGACATTGAAGTAAAGATGTGACTAAACTATTTACTATTTGGCTAACAAAAATGGTATTTGGCCAATCTATTGGCTAGAACATTGCAAAAGCCAGATCTGTCCCTGCGTGTGTGTGAATGCACATGCATGTATGCGTGTCTCGACATGGCTCACATTCTAATAAAGAAGCAGTGTTTCATGATACCATACCAAATTTTAAGGTGTTTGTTTGAAACAGGCACTGTGCTACAGAAGGAATTCCCCAAAGCTCATTTTCACGGCAATCATGCAAGAAAATTATTGAATTTGTTGAAATTAATTTAACTGGAAAGCAGCAATGGCTTCCAGTCAAATTAAGTTCGAAATATAGAACAGAAAAAGTTTTATGTGGTAAAGAATATACTTTTTCCGGGATTTGTCGGTGAAGGGGTTATCTCTGTGATTTGAACAGCTGTCCTTAACCATTTAACCCTAAAAAATTGGTCAGGAAAATTTCAATTTTCGCATCCCAACAGAAGACTATCTTTGAACATTTACCACTGTAATGACTGGCTCGGTTATCGAGTCAATCATTCCAGTACATGGTAAATTTTCAAAAATAGTCTTCACTTGGTCTGCAAATGGACATTACTCAAGAAGCCAGTTTTGGCTGATATGAGCATTAAAGGGTTAAGCAGCAATGGCTTCTAATTGAGTCAAATTAAGTTCAAAATATTCAACCGGAAAAGTTTTATATTGTAAAAAACATAGTTTTTCTGCGATTTGTCGATGAAGGGATTATTTTTGTGTGAATTGAACAGCTGTCATTGAAATTGGTGAGGAGAATTTCAATTTTCTCATAAAAAATGTCACGTAGATTACGCCGATGTCAATATTGTATCTTTTACTGTGTGTCAATGGCAAAGAAACTGGTGTACATTTTTCAACAATTTTGGTGGTAGATGTTGCTGTCTATGACAGCACCTGTCCATCTTCCACCAAATTTGTTGAAAAATGAACACCATTTCATCTGTTAATTTAATTAGAAAATTTAAAGTTTTGGTGTCAGAGTAGTAAGAGTTAAAAACAAGAAAAATGCCTAAAGGAGCTCATAAAACACAATAGAGAAGGTGAAGTGAAGACTACTTTTGACAATTTGCCAGTGGACTGACTGGCTCTGTTATCGAGCCAGTCGTTCTAGAGGTAAATTTAAAAAAAAGTTCTTTTCCTGGTCTGCAAATAGACATTTCTCAAGACCGCTGCTGAAGTCGTTTTTGTGTTAAATGGTTAATTCACCTTGAGAAATATAATATGTGTATAATGTGGAATTAGCAGATATAGAAATATACCGTCGGAATATAAATGCTGCTAATCTGTCTGAGCCTAAAACCATGCGTTTAACAGCTTAACACTAAACTGGCAGACAAAGAGCAAGCCACAGTGATCCACTCCAGATTGGACTACGTGGCAGAAGCATCAAGACAGCTGGCGGACACAAAGTTTTACAAAAAGCTCTCATCTGACCATACCACTGAACACGGCGAAGAGATCAACATCTCTACCACCACCAGACTCATTCCAAACCCACCAGTTACCACCAGATCCTACCTACTCCCTAAAATCCATAAGGATAAGAAAGATGGCCTCACCTCAGGTAGACCAATTATCAGTCGTATAGGCTGTCCAACTGAACTAATTAGTAGTTTTGTCGATGAACACATTAAGGTTCATGTCACCAAAATTTATTCTTACGTTAAGGACACAACACATCATTTCCAAACTGGAATCGTTTGGCAAACTCAAACAAAATTCACTCTTAGTCACAATGGATGTCCACTATGCACCAACATCCCCAATAGAGAAGACCTCCAAGCCACATGTACAGCCAAATTCACAAAACAACATGGTTTGCCGGGCACCCTTACAATAATAGGATTCTGCAACTTGCGTAAAGCTGGGTGGTATTGACATTTACATGACGGTATCGGTACTATAGAAAAATACTGCAGTATTGCGGTATACCATCATCTGGGGGTGAAGTGGCATGCCACAAAATTAGTGCGATTGTTTTCGCTTCCTTTTCACTTCCATATCTAATCAACAGTAAAAATAGGTCAAATAAATTAGTCTGCTTCCTGATATAGAGTGAAATAAACATTATGGCTATTGCGAATGTTTAGTTTCATGATTATTAGGTATATTTTTTTTAGTGATGCTCAACTCGCTAACTATACTCCGCTATTTGACATTGTGCACTATTTTCAATCTGGTTCTGACTATTAATACTTGTGACCAGCAAATGGTCAAGTTTGATTTGACAGTCGAGTGTGTTGATAAGCAGAGTCCAGACAAAATCTGTGAATAGTTACGCATAGCCACGGTTGTACCCTCTTAACTTGTATATTCAGTTGCTCGCGAAAACTGGCCTATGCATATGCATATAACACGACATTGAATATAAGCCGATTTCAAAGCTTCTGATAATTATGAGTACCCGATATGCAGACTCGTTACTCATCATTCTTCACGTGAACAATGCGTGTACATGGCTATTTTCGCGAAATTTCTACATATAGCCAGTTGGAAAATGAAATACAGAACTCTCCTACAGAGCAAAAATTATTGGTAATTGCCAAACATGCGATATAGTTTACTTATTAAACTGCAAGGTCTGCTGACAACGATATGTAGCAGAGACTCGCAGACCCTTTAAAATCACTATCCACAAGCATCTACGCTCCATCAACAACGTGTACAGGCATGAAAGATATGACACACTAGTATCACGTCATTTTAATAAAGCCAGACACACCAGAAATGACATGCAGTATAGTATTATCCAAGTTCTATCATCGGATTCAACAGAAAGACAGAAAGGCAGAAAGAATGCCATTGGATCCATCAATTCCGCACAATGGAGGAGCCGTAAGGCAACAATCTAGTGGTGTAGGAGATTTGCCTTCAGTTATCAGACGCACCACTTGGATACTCCACATCATTAAAACCTCTTAACACTCAAGCCGCCCAAGCAGTAGTCTTGATAAATTTTAGAAACTTTACTACTGGAATGCCTGGCTTGGTAACCCGACTGAGTTATTCCAGTGGTATATTTTTTTTAATGTTCTTGTTCTGGAAATGGGCATTTTCTATTAGAAATATAAACTTTCTTGAATAAATTTTAGTGTTAAATAATTAATGCTCAAATTTGCTCGAAAAAATTTCAATTATTTTGTTTAATTTTCTGCTTAATTCACCTTTGGACAGGGACGTTTATTCTAATGATGAGTTTACAAAAATAGTCTACTCTTGCATAGACCACCATGCCCACTGCGGAAGCCATTTTTGGACAGCCTGCTTGTTGCGCTATTAGATACCAGGGTTAATGTGAGCATAGAGTGTTGGTTGTTGCTGCTTCTGCTGTTGTTGTTAAGCCATTTTTCAATAACTCTGGTTCCACTGCCGGGAGTTTCTCCAAACTTGGTTGAAAGCTTGACCGTCGGCTTTCAAAGATGTATAACAGTCTGGAAATTTTTGATGTCATAATCTAATATGCAACAGCTTTCAGCAACATTGTTTTCAAAATAGACATTTTTCAATAACGTTGATTCTATGGGGCAGATCTTCTCCAAACTTGGGTGGAAGCTTGCCCATGGGATCCCGAAGACATATGCCATTGCTAATCTTTTAGCTTTTAGCAACATTGTTTTCATAATAGACGCTTTTGACCTCACGGTGACCTGATTGAAAAATATATGAACAATGTGCGTATTGGATAAATTTGGCCTGCGTTTGGACACAATTCTGGAAGCCAGTAGGATAACATGTCAAACGCACAAGAGAGGCCAGCCTGACAGTATCATATCAGTAAAAAAATTAAAAAAATAGATTTTATGTTTTCATAACAGACAATTTACAAATCCTGCAAATTACCTCCCTTGCTGTATTTTAAATTAGCATTTAACCTGGTTAACACTTGAATGGTCAAGCCTGCTAGAACTGACCTCTGCAGTGTTGTTGAGGAATGTCCATTTGCAGGCCTGAAGAGAAGACTAGTTTAGAATCCTTACCACTGGAATGCCTGGCTCGATAAGCGAGGCAGTCATTCCAGTGGTAAATTTTCAAAAATAGTCCTCTCGGCCTGCAGATGGACATTCAATAAGCAGATATTTAGATTTTCCTGACAACATTTGACCACTAAAGGGTTAAATTATAAAATTATGTCCTAATGTGTATTGATGATGTTCATAGCTACATTCATAAGCACAGCTAACACCCGAGTCATGCTCACTTAAAGCTAAGAAATAACTTAGCATATTTCCAAAAACATATAATCTACTATTGAATACATTGAACATAATTCACCCTTCCAGAGTATCCGTCTATCATCTGATGTCATATGACGTCATAATCAGCTAAGCGGCGTAGAGAATGACGTCATAATCATTACTTCATAAATGATTCTATTTGCCCTGTCTTAAACACTTAATAGTCCGTTGTGCGAATTGTATGTCTCTACTATTTAATAAACATGCTGTTGAATATTTTGGAACTAATTTGACTGGACGCTGTTGATGCTTAGCGCCCAGTCAAATTTTGGAAACATTTTGGAACTAATTTGACTGGACGCTGTTGATGCTTAGCGCCCAGTCAAATTAGTTCCAAAATATTCAATATTTGATATTGATAGTCAGGAAGTTCAGAGATCGATTGATCCCAACACGAGTTGGGTGTGGGGCGGGGGGAAGGTGGAGCGTAGCTAGAGATGGGCGGGGCATAGCTAAAGCTGGAAATGTCCATTGGATTGGTAGAATTGGGTTGGAAGAGACATTGCTGCTTCAACAGAATATTTCTTACATTGTGTTCAAAATTATACTAACTAACATGTTTCTGTTTTTGTTTTGGAAACATTTTAACTTACTTATGAGCTGTACCGTATAATTACATTGTAATTCCACACTATGTCCATTTGAACATTAATCTCTGTCCGGAAATGTCTGGATGCCTGGGGTATTTTCTATAAAGATAATCTCCGCTTGTGACATGTACATTTCCTGATTACATCGATCACCTTTAATTTATAGTGAATAACAATGTAGTCTATTATATGACGATGTGAGACCCAAAGTCTGAATGATCTGGACTGGAAATTTCCGTCCCTTTTATACCCTTCCTGGACGATCCTGTGGATTGAGTCGATCTTGACTATATATGGGCAGAAAAGAACCAGATTGGCAGTTCCCCCATTTGAAATTTTTTTAGGTTTGGCGGTATGGTCAAACATTTTACCGGTTGACCTGTGTTTTACCGGTTGGGGTCAAATTTACCGGTTGTGACTTTTTTACCAGTTGTGCCTTTTTTGGCGGTTCCGGTTCTGCCATTTTTTTGCTGGTTTGGGCAACTTTTTTGGCGGTTGTGGTCATTTTTACCGGTTGTAGGTCATTTTAGGGTTTCTGTAGGTCAAGTTCGTGGAGATGTTGCTCCTTTAGTGGAGATTTTTGACTGTTTGTGTGGGTAATGATCATGTGTAGTCATACTTCATGGCGTTTCGTTTCTTGAGCGGATCTCCTCAGAGGTGATGTTTTGTCAACTGGGAGTGGGCATTTTTGGGCTCCCCTTTTTTCTGATATGGCAACTATGGTGTGGGTGTTTGGATTGATAGACAACCTTTAATTTATGTATGTAGGAATTCATGAACCAATTTCCTTAGTCAATCATATGACATCATAATCAACTACGCCACTTGTATGCTGATGTCATAGTCATGAAGTCATGAATGATTTGATTAAACCTGTCTTTAATGCTTAATAGTCTGACACGTTGTACGAATTGTATGTTTTTGCTATTTAATAAACATGCTGTTGAATATTTTGAAACTAATTTGACTGGACGCTGTTGCTGCAACAACACCCAGTCAAATTAGTTTCAAAATATTCAACAGCTTACCTATTTAGTTTTCTGGAAATTGATAGTCAGGGAGTGCAGCGATCGATCGATCCCAACACGAGCAAGGTGTGGGTGGAGCCTAGATGGAGATAGGCGGGGCATAGCTAAAACTGGAAAGCTCCATTGTCAGTCCGTCTGAGAGTCTTTTATGGATAAGGAAACTTCATTCAAAATGAATACCATTAGTTATACAAGTGTTTTGCAGAGTGACTGTAGCGGTGTAAAACCTATTCATATGTGGAGAAATTTTCTGAGCAAGGATAAACTCTCCACTAACGGTTGTTTCCGAAATATGTTAAGAATGAGCTTAACATCCCATACACAAGAATATTTTGAGTTTGCATGATGCTTCGATGCAACACCTTTCATAAATCTCACGACTAGACGCAACCCCAGAAAAGCTGATAATGCATTACGCGCCGTATTAATGCCACTATACGAAAGTCCATTGTCATATAATGCTGTCAGAAACTTAAGAACATTTTCAACCTCACAATCATGAACGTATAAACCTGAATCGTCGCAAAAGTTTATCCACTTATGTATATAATGTATATATTGTTTCTTAGTAGACGACCTCCAGGAACATAATATAATTGAAATAGTTTGTTCCGAAAGACCTTTGTCCTCTAGCGACTTCCGGACAAGAAACAGGCCATGAGGCTCAGTTTGTGACCAAGAGGGTGAACACCCTTCTGGAAAGGAAGTGTCAGGAGATTGTCCCTCCATCTCAAAAGAAATGGCTCCTTTATTAACAACGATTTCAGAACTGGGAACCAACTTTGAGTTGGCCAATTTGGCAGAACCAGAATTCCCTTTGCCCTGTCCATTTCGACTTTCCTCAAAACACGGCCTATCACACTGAACGGCGGAAAAGCATAAACCAAAAAATCACCCCAGTCCAAGGAAAAAGCATCGACAGCCAACGCATCGGGGTCAGGTCTCCAAGAAACATGGTTTTAGTTGAAAATTCAATCTCGATGCAAACAAGTCGATATTAGGCATAACAAAATGCTCTGTAATATCAGGAAACATGTTTTCATCCAACTTCCATTCTGTTTTATCATCAAATACTCTTGATTTAAAATCTGCTATTGAATTCTCGCTTCCTGGGACATGCGTTGCCGTAACCCAAATATTTCTACTCTTACACCAAAGCCAGATTTCTTTTGCTAGTTCATTGGACTGGTCAGATTTTGAACCATCCATATGATTCATGTAAGCCACCGCTGTAATGTTGTCCATTTCCAGTTTAATATGTACATTTTCCATATTTGCACAAAATGATCTAAGCCCCATGAAACTAGCCTTCAGCTCCAAAACATTTATATGAAACTGCCGCTCATAGTCAGACCATCTATCGCCAGTCGAACCGGCTATAGATACACCATCCTGTTCATAAAACTCACTACCCCATCCTGAATTTGACGAATCCGTAGTAAGAGTGTAACCAAATTTGCCATGGTCTATTTCTCGATATTCAGAATTAACATTGTCAATCCACAACTGAATTTCGACCCGGGCTTTCACAGAAAGTTCCATAAAATTGTCATAATGTCCTAGTGATTTCCGCAAAGCCTGTGATTTGTCAAAATCTAATTCTCTATAAAATAACGGCCCATATTGAACAGCGGGAAAAGATGACACTATAAGCCCAATAAGTTCAGCTACCATTCTAGTTTTCAGTGACTTAGATTTCAGAACCTCTTTACATTTGTCAACAAGATTCGTTTTGTTCTTAAGTGTCAATCTCACTGTCATGCTGTCCGAATTTAGCACAAAACCTAAATGTTCCAATTCTTGATTTGGAACTATAACTGACTTGTCAAAGTTTATATAAAATCCCAGCGATATGAGCAAATCTTCCATAAACTTAACTGTGTCAGTACACGCCTGATAAGATTTTCCCATCAGAAAAATGTCATCAATATATCCACTAACTACATGACCTAATGTCCTCAAATGGGCAAAAACAGGCTTCAGTAACATAGTAAACACTCTAGGGCCAACCGAGATACCATTCAGAAGAACAGCAAATTGAAAAGATCGCCTTTCCATTCAAACCTAAAAAAACTACGAAAATCTCTAGCTATGGGCACAGAAAAATATGCATTTGACAAATCTAAAGATGCCATAAAGCATGAAGGCCTCATCAAAGAAATGACTATCAATAGTCTCCATCTTAAAATGTTGATATCCAAAAATTTAAGCGGCCCGTGATTAGTTAATTTGAACAGGCGACTCCTCAAAATCTATAAAGTAACCTGCTACTGTTTTCAAAATAGCCTTGTCCGATGTTAAAGTTTTCCAGCGATCTAAATAATTTTTACTATGACCTGCTATGAATGTTGACGTATTACTATTACAATATTTAAGGCTGCCTATAGAAACATTTACCTTATCAACTTCTATTTCATAACTCTTGGCCGACGTTGTTGGTAGCCTCTCCTCAGACGGCTTCTGAACAATTGCTGTTGCTGCTGAGGCTGCTGTTGCCCTAAAAAAGCCAACTTAAATTTAGTGATCCAACGACCCCGGTATGGATGAAACCGAGCACGTCCTCTCAGCGAAAACCTGCGTCCAGACGCGTGAACATTTGACAGATGTGTAGAAATCCGGTTGTTATCAGTTATTTCCTTTAAACATGTGCTCAAATCATCACCATATAAAAGATCAGTAGCCGTAACATCCACCGAAGATAAGTCTTTGAACTCCACATTTAAATTCATTTTGTGATCTCTACGCCTCTGATTTAATTCCCGATTTGCATGCGTAAGAAATGCTAGCGCGTCAAGCAACTTCCCTGTCATTGTGGAAGTTTCTGCGGGCGTTAAACTCTCGCTAGATCTCGCGGCGCGCACAAGAGTTTTGGTAGACGTAGTAACCGCTATTAATGCACCGATTAGCGGATGTTGCACCCGCTGCAACTTTGCATCCCTGATTTGTCGTTGAGCCGACAATTTGTCCCAGATTTCAGGGTTAACTTTCGTTACTACGAAAGAGTCACAGTTTTCCGGCCTAATATAGAAGTCAATTCTCTCTTTCAATTTATTATTACCCACGCCTGGAGACATTACGTCATCATCTGGCCCATTGTTCTCGCATTCTGATTCAAGAGCATTGTCTGGAAATTCCAAATTCACTTCAGAACAGTCCAAATTTTCGTTCAAAATTACTTTCATGAAAATCGCCATTTGTTTTGTCAATGTCTCCACACTTGCCTTAAGGCTTTTAAACTCTGACTCTTCAATTGCAGTGCCCTCGGATGGACCTGCATTGTTTGAATGTCTTTGTATTCCTGGCTCATTAGATGGGATGCTTCTTGCGTCTGAAACGGGTTTCTTACCCTTAATGGAGGATGAATTATGGCTCTCTCCCCCTCCTTTTGTCATATTCAGAGACTACTAATAAGCCGTTAGAGCCAGAGGGAACATTATCCGTTACATAATCACTTTCTATTGAAACATTTGTTAAATTATTACTTGCCACTTCCACCAAATCTTTCTCCACCGAATCCAGAACCGCAAGGGAGCTGTGAAAATCGATACTGATCGTTTTTCCCGATCACGAAAAAATCCAAAAACTATCACAAAGTTACTCCACACACCAAATCTACTTTGATAGGAAACATTAACTGTCTTAACACTGCTTCACAATAAAGTATAGGCACAATTTTTATTTCAAATTTACAACACGTTCATCTGTTTCCAGTAACTTATTCACGAGCTGTAAAAAACATGACTGATACATTAAAAAACTAAACATGCACTGATTATTAGAGCTACGCATGCGCATCTCAGGCAACCCATATGGAAGCGATGTGACAGAATGCAACCAGAGCAGTATAATAGTGTTGCACTTTGACAATTAAGAAATAAGTTTGCCTAATTTAGTCGTGATATATTTAATTATCTCCCAATCATTAAGAAATGTAATGCGATTTATCTACATACACGCACCAGCACAGAGAGCCTTGGAATTCGCCATACTCGGAGCCAGTAAATACAAAGCCAGGAGAGGACGTCATTGCATAAATCTGCCAAGCGTGCTATGAGGTGACCAAGAAAGCAGGACTCGGTACACTCAAGTCAAGAATGTACCAGAGGAAGCTAAGGATTTCGGCTGAGGACAAGACACAGTGGGCAAGAGTGAAGAAGGACTGATTGCAGCTGTAGGATGTTTCTAGTATTACAGCCGCAGAATACAGTAATCATACATACATGTACGCACCTCTCCTTCCTCCCCGTGCTTGACATGATATTAGTGTAAGCCACAGAAAGCCACTCGAAAACAACTTTGAAATAATTATGGCATTGAAATAACTTCCGCTGGTCTAGGAGATACTACCATGTGTCTTTATCACTAGATTGTAATTATGTCAAACATCTGTAATTTTAGTCATAAATGGTAATGTGTAGAACACACAGACAAAATTAATTTGTGACTCATTATTGGCCAATCATAGTTGTCATGCACTTTGTTTCTTCCAATCAGGTAGTGCATGATGTATATTTTAATCTTACTGCGATTTTGATTATGGCATCAGTTAACATGTGACATATTTGATTATGACATCAACTAACATGTGACATATTTAATTATGACATCAACTAACATGTGACTTATTTAATTATGACATCAGCTAACATGTGACTTATTTGATTATGACACCAGCTAACATGTGACATATTTGCATATGACACCAGCTAACATGTGACGTATTTGATTATGACATCACATACATGTGTGACAGATCAGATCATTCCATTGCTCAGATAATAACGTGACTCGCTATCAGTTTAAATGGAATGGCAATATCGAAAAAGAGCAGTGTGTTTCATGATCCATGATCTTGTGACGTGGACATCAGCGATTCCCACATGCCTCCTCTTGGCATATGATACTATATTACTATACCGTACTTTCATGAATATTATATTCCCAGCTTTATACAGGTGTATAACATGCACTTGTAGTTAAGAAAAATCACAAACCTTATTTCTTGAAGGAATGAATATTGGTAACTATCGCTAACTGAAAAATAATAATATTGGCTTATCCACTATATATATATATATGTAGTTATTTTTATTATCCCCACGTTTAAAAAAAACATCTGGGATATTATAATCGCCTCCGTCCGTCTGTCCGTCCGTCTATCACACTCTCTCCTCCCAAACCATTGGGTGGAATTAAATCAAATTTGGTATGTGGGTTACCCATATGATTCCACTTTGCAAGACGATATTTAGATTTGGTTTCACCCCCAGGGGGCAGTGGGGGTGGATGGGGTTCAAAAGGTCAAATCAGTTGTAACGCAGTTCCTCTGAAATCATTAGATGGAGCTCAACCAAATTTGATATCTGATTTACCCATATCATTGCGGAGTGCAAGAAGCCATTTAGATTTGGCTCCGCCCCCAGGGGTTGGGACAGTGGTCAAAATGTCAAATTTTAACCTGTGGAAGTTGATTGTAATGCGCATCTCCTCCGAAACCATTGCACAGAATTCAACCAAATTTGGTCTGTGGGTTACCCATATCAATGTGGAGTACATGAGCACATTTACATTTGGCCCCACCCCCAGGGGTGGGTGGGGTGGGGGTCCAAAGGTAAACAAAATGATTGTAATGCAACTCCTCTGACACTGTTGGATGGAATTCAACCAAATTTAGTATGTCAGTTACCTATATCAATGTGGGATGGATGAGCACATAGACATCTGGCCCCGCCCTCAGGGGGTGAGGGGTGTCAAAATGTCATGAAATTGATTGTAATGCAACTCGTTGAAATTGTTAGACGGAACTCAACCAAATTTGATATCTGAGTTACCCCTATGAGTGCGGAGTACAAGAGGCCATTTAGATTTGGCTCTGCCCTTGGGGGCGGGAAAGGGGTCAAAAGATCACATTTTAACCTGCGGAAATTGATTGTAACGCATCTCCTCCGAAACCTTTGGACGAAATTCAACCAAACTGGTATGTGAGTTACCCATATTAAGGTGGAGTGGATGAGCACATTTACGTTCGGCACCGCCCCCAGGGTTAGAGCATGGGGTAAAAAGGTCATGAAATTGTTTGTAATGCAACTCCTCTGACACTTGGATGGAATTCAACCAAATTTAGTATGTCAGTTACCCATATCAATGTGGAGTGGATGAGCTCATTTACATTTGGCCCTGTAAACGGGGGTGTGTGGGATGGGGGTCAAAATGTCATGAAATTGATTGTAATGCAACTCCTCTGACACTATTGGATGAAATTCAACCAAATTTTGTATGCGAGTTACCCATATGATTGCAGAGTGCAAAAGGATGTTTACATTTGGCTCCGCCCCAGTGGGTGGGTTGTGGGGTGTGTCAAAAATTCAAAGCGGTGAACGTGGGAATTTGCGATGGCGCGTCATCGACCAATCAATCTAGTTATGTTTAAAATTAGCTTATTCCATACTTTAGCCATAATAGAATGCCTGAAACTATCTTTGAGCGAGAAATACATTCAATATACACACAGAGGAATCGTCATTCATGTTCTCGCGAGATCTACGCTAATGAGAGCGAGATAATCGTCATCATCTAATTATCATAATGTAACCAAGTCATCCCAAACAAAATCGGTCAATGAATAAAAATCTTGCCAATAAATATACTACGTAATGCATTTGCTGATTAGGAAATAGTGAAATTATTGCTCAAATTGTTTTAAAAACATCTTCTGTACATAAAATATATTAATTTGCAATATTGGCATTCGCAAAGTTACAAAATCTGTTCTTATTTGGGAGGCCACCGTCCAGTATTTATATACCGGTAGTACAGCGGAATGCGTCCAATCACAAAAGAGGTTTAATTTGACCCACAAACATTTGAAGTGATCTAATTTTATTTAATTTCTTGTAAAATTTTGGCTCATTTTATGGTGATCGGACATACGACAATACGATGACCTGTCAGTTTGAGTTTTATTACAGCATTTAAGAATGATACACGGTTTACAAATATATTACATAAGAATACAGTTCTTACAGACAATATAGACTACGACATTGGATATTACAATACGGCTACAGGAAATCGTGGTTACCCTTTGCTGATATCACATTTTTAGGATGAATTTTACGTCAGGTGGCCAGCCGCTCTGACCAAAAATTCTGAGCCATGAAATGAATGTTCGAAGAGTATATTAATATATAGTACTATGCCATTCTTGCTGTGAGTAAAATGAACAAAAACAGCATATAAAATACACAAAAGTATCATTATAGATACTATTTTAACACTATATTATTATCTTAATAATATATTATATTAGTCAAGGGAGTGCCATGAATGTGCCTCGAAAAATAATTCTAAATTTATACATTATCATCTTGTTTTAGTCCTTGAAGGTGACGTTTTCAAAATTGCCTGGGATCCCTATGTTTCAAATGGGATCCCAAGATTCTAGCTTAGGACCCACAGAGTAATGGATCCATGGGAGCTTCAAAATATATATATATATATATATATATATATATATATATATATATATATATATATATATATATATATATATATATCAGACTCTGTTGAATATTTTGAAATTAATATTACTTATTACCTAAGGCAGCAATGGCTTTCAGTTATATTATTTTCAAAATATTCAACAACTTTCCTATTTGTTTGCTTTGATATTGAGTTACGTGGAATTTATCTGTGAAAGGGTAGGGTTAACTCTTACCACTCTGATGTCAACTTTTTAAATTTTCAAATTAAATTAAAAGATGAACTGGTGTTAATTTTTCAACAAATTTGATGTCGTAGAGAGCAACATCACCCTCCAAGATTGTTGAAAAATGTACACCAGATACTTCATTGTCAAGCCAATAAAAAATAGAATTTTGACATCAGAGTGGTAATAGTTAAAGGGGAATCACAAACAGTGAATTTTCAAATCATGCCAAATTATCCTTTTGTATATTTTAAATCAACTAAAATATGCTATTTGTATATTTTCTAATTCCGTAATAGTAAATATCACCACGGAAAGTCATTCACTTCAGTGTGTCATGAGAATCACTGAGTGATGTCATCGTGTGAATGATTGTTGTGGTATGATGTCATCGGCTGAGTAATATTTTGTTCCGGATTGGTATTGATTGATAACAACACAACAACAGCTCATTCAAACACAGCCATAGTTAATGAGATACAAGAGGAACACTCAAGTGTTTGTTAATGGTCTCACTGCTGCAAGCCAGCAGACACTAATTTCAATGGACAGTAATTCTGGACCTGCTAAATACTTTGATTTATCCACCAACATCTTTCAGTTAAATTGTTTTCAAAATATTCAGCATATCCAGAGTTAAACTCAATGGAAAATGTAAACTGTAAATTCAGCAGGCAAACAGTTAAACTAGAACATGGATTTGGACCTGCCCTGTTTTCCTGATCATGGTTTGACCATGAATGGACCATGCTGGTTAAATGGCACCACAGCCATGTTTGATGGTCAGCGACAGACCATGGTCAGCCATGTTTTGACTGGTGCCATTTAACCTGCATGGTCAACCATGGTCTGAAGGTTGGTACCATTTATGATGCATATTTGAACATTGGCCATTAAGTTCAAGAATCGTTCTCCAGTAATAATTTTTTAGATATTAAGCAACATAACTCAGACCATGATATCACTGTCAATAGGAATAACATTGAAATTCTGCAGTAACTATGGTCGACCATGATATACATTACATCATGATTCTTTAAAATATTGGTGGCATATCTAACAATGAACTGATCATGATATCACTAGGCTTGCACGATTATTCAATATTATCGAAAATCGCGATTTAAAAAAAAAAAAATCAAAATATCGCCAAAATTTTACTGTGTATTTGTAGCATACGTGTCTATTACGTCAAGCTGTTCAATTTATTTCCAAAACCAACATCTCTGAGAAAGAGGTGGGATTATACTAGGAATAGGTAAAAAAAGGTTGAAGTTCATTCTCTAAAATTGCTTTAAAAGATGGACACTAATACGAAAATTCAACGCAATCTCCCGGTATAATTTCTTGCCGCCTTACTGTATACCTCAAAACCATGATCGCGGGAGTGAAATTATTACCTGGGAAGGTATAAATATTGCATGTTTTGTAATAAGCATGGTTTATAAAATCAAAAGTAATCCAAAATTTAACATTAAATGGCGTCGCGGGAATATATAAATCACGTGATATTGCTTGCTCTCCTGTTTTTGGAGGCGAGGGTGGTGCATTCACAAATGTGATAGCTAAATGAGATAGTATACACGCTTTAGCAAGCAAGGTGAACTATCCGAGATGTTTCTGAAGGCTAACTATTATTATTAACCGGGTATTCGGTAAATGCGGAGCAGATCTAAACATTAGATGTCTATGGTTTTAAAGTACCTTCCTAATATCATGTGATTTGTATATTTTCACAAAGACGACATGAAATGTCAAATTTTAGGATTAATATTCGTGTAATAAATGATGATTTTAACAGAGTACGCAATATTTAGGTTGTCCAATGTAATAATTTCACTCCCGCAATGATGAATATGGTATACATGAAGCCAAGGGGTAAGGCGGCAGGAAATTATTAATTGTGTCCTATTTTCATGTTATTAATGATCGGTTTTAGTTTAAGCATCTTAGCGACTGGATTTCAAATTTTTGTTGAAATTTACCAATTAGAAGTCATCCGGCTAAAACTGATATGAAAACTCAGAGCAAAACCGATATGGCTACATAAGCCACACCACGTAGTCCAACTCAACCCAAGACCAATTCACCCCGTGAATTCATATTCATGTACCTTAAAATAGGCTATGCGATATATCAAAATATCGCAATTTTTTCACCACAATCTATCGCGATACCTCCTAGGACAATATTGTGCAAGGCTAGATATCATGAATAGGAATATAACATAAATTCTTCAGTGACCATGGTCGAGCATGATATATCATGATCAATAAAAGACTGATAATTGTTAAAAATACTGCTGACATATATATCTGACAATAAACTGCCCATCAATGACTATCAATGTCAATACAAATAACTTTGAAATTCTCCAGTAAACCATGGTCGACCATGATATATCGTGGACAAGGAGGGAATTTGAAAATTGTTAACACATCGTGTCAGATCTGACCATGAACTGACCATGATTTGATTGTCAAAATTGTGAATAGGTATAACACTGAAATTTTTAAATGACTGGTCGACCATGATATATCATGGTCAAGGACGGGGCTGAAAATGTCTAAAATGTCAGATCCAACGAATTGACCATGATTTCATTGTCAATAGGGATACCACTGCAAGGACCATGTACGACCACGATAACATGGCCACCTGACCATGTTTATGGTCACTGGGACCACGGTCAATTGAGTCGAAAAATCATGGTCAACCATGGTCGGCCGTGATATCATGGTCAGAAAGAAATCGGGGTGATATCCTAATCGATAACTGTATTAGATGGTAAGTTTCTTCTAACTTGAAAAAATGTGTGGTGTACTCTGAATCCACATGGTTGGCAATTCACGCAATGCCATCATACTGTGAGCTTTATGGCATGTAAAGATCATAAGTTTTAAAAAGCGGAACACAAGAAGGGTCATTCCGTTTGCATAAAACAAGTAGTTATATCGTAAAGCCCATGTTTAAGCTACTGTGTAAAGATTTCCTGCAACATTTATATATAAATCTGATTAAAATGGTGTTACAAAAAGCTATGTTACTATAATTTTCTGTGAGTTAATTAAACCTATGACATCATAGGTTGAATCCAATCCGACAAGAATAGGGAACCATGATAACGGCAGTCTGAAGACAGAAGTTCATGCATATGCATGGCGATATCTCTATAGGTGATAGCGCTGTCAACATCATCTAAGTATGTGCCAATTGAAGTGATTAAGACGTTTATAACACTATCACAAATTTATGGAACATATTTGTTATTTTCATACATTAGTTGCCGAACCTTAAGATGGCCATTTTCTTTGAAGCTGCCTGCCAATTACACGATGTTATAATATCTCAGGAAGTTTTGAGGCTAGTATGAGAACATAAGTACCTAAAGATGGACTGGTTGTGTGTAAGAACTATTTAAACTCTCTTATTAATAGATGAAACTTTAATAACCTATCTGCCGTAGTGCCAGTGAGGGTGTTGATTCAAAAGTGGCATGTACTGATATATCTATACTATCGCATCATTCATTTATCTCAAGATCAAAACTTGAATGTCAAAATCGACACCATCAGAGAAATAAGACAAAGGACTGCTATTATATATTCTTCAACGTTTCCGCAAATATAGTTTATATATTCCTAACACCGCTGAAGTGACACACTTTATAGAACGCAATTTCCAATTTTTAACTCAGGTAGTGTGATGGCATTGGTTGACAGCGATTAAAGCATTCAACCTATGACGTCATATGCCTCATGCGGGAATAGAAACTCAACTAATGTATCACATATTTAAATAATGAAGATATATATTTGTAATTTCAGCACAGCGCTTGCAATTATATTTTTGAAAACATTATGGTCTGTAGATTCATTTTATACAAAGTAGTTGTATAGAGGGTCTGGCATTCCCCTTTAACAAAAACTGTAATGCTGATAGAGTTTGTGAAAATGTGTCAACAGTTTTTTGGTTTATAAAATATATCCATGTGGATTCACTTCAAAGCTTTTATCTAAATGGAAAGCTTGGGACAGACCTCTCTTTGAATTACTTTATAGGGAAATCTGTCCATATTTGCTGGAATTATCTCCTCTAATTCCTTAAGACGTGTCAAAAACAAGACATTTTGACTGGACCTGAAGCCTAAGCTTTCACTCCAGTTTGGTGAAGATGCATGGAATTATTGCGCTGGACACACGCATGCACAAACTCACACAGGCATGCATGCACAGCTATTTCAACAGTCGATATATCGTAGAGGGACTAATAAAAGGTAAAACTGACATGCCCTCATCCATAGACAATTCTCTCAGGGGAGGACTGCGATCATTAGAGCAGGTATATAATAAGGGTATGCATCCCACCCTGATGCAAAGTGGCGTTCCTTGTTAGCTCACCTCGCTAGAGTGAGCTTATGGTCTGACGACCATCTGTCCATCAGTCCTGCATCCGTCAACTTTTGCTTAAAAATGTTACTCCTCATTAACTACTTGGGGGATATCAAATTAATGTGGTATGAATGATTCTATGGGGATAAGCTTTAGAACTTGTTTACAGAATTTCGATTGATCAATTTTTTCAACAGCCATCTTGAATTTTCCGAAAAATGGCGGGAAAAGGTTTAAAGCGCTACTCCTCATTAACTGCTGGGCCAAGTTCAATCAGACTTAGCTGGAAGAATAGAACGCTGGTATGTTTCAGAAGTTGTATACAGAATTTTGATTGGTCAATTTTGGCGACGGCCATCTTGGATTTTCAGAAAATTACTGGAAATCACTTGAAAGCCTACTCGATAACCACTGGATCCATTTCAATCTAACTTGGATGGAAGAACCCTAGCGTAGTATGCTTCAGAAGATATATACAGAATTTTGATTGATCCGTTTCTCATGCAACCATCTTGAATTCTCCGAAAAATGTCCTCATTAACTGCTTGAGCAATTTCAACCAGTTTTGGCTGGGAGGATACTTGGCTGGTAGGTTTCAGAACTTGTATACAGAATTTAGATGGGTCAATTTTTCCGGCGCCCATCTTGGATTTTATGAACATTTTGATTGGTCAATTTGTTTTGTGGCCATCTTGAATTTTCTGGAAAATGTCTTAAAATCCTCTACTCATTAACTGCTTGGGCGATTTCAACCAGACTGGCTAGAATGAAGCTAGGGCGGTAGGCTTCAGAAATTCATTTTTTTCGGCAGCCACCTTGGATTTTCTGAACATTTTGGGAAATCGGTTAAAAAGCAGCTACTCATTAACTGCTTGGCCGATTCCAACCAAACTCAGCGGGAAGAACCCTAGGCCAGAGCTTGTATACAGAATTTTGATGGTGGCCATCTGCATCTAAAATGCTACTCATTAATTGCTTTGGCAAATTCAACCTATTGTCCAGTGTTCCCACTATGCGTCACTTTGCACGTATATATGCAAAAAATATGCTCCAGGGCGCATAAAGTTTAAACCTCTGCGTCCCAAGTGATGCGCAAGGGGCACACAAACAGTTCTGCCCTAAAACTGGCAATTCTAAGGTACATCACTAGTTGCGAGTTCTGGCATTTTTCGTCGTGTAACTAGCTCCTCTTAACTTCACCACTTAAAACGTTTATTCTAATTCTAACTCGCCAATGTTAAAAGAGAATTGTACTCTCAGGAGTTCAGGCATTTTCCGTGGTGCACTTGGCTCCTCTTAATTTGGCCACTATGAAAACCTATAATATATGTATCCTCTATTCACTCCGTTGAAGCGGTGGATAAAGCATTTTATGCAAAATATTGGTTTGTAAATTTTCTTTAACCCTCAAGGCTCAATGGGCCATGATTATGCAATATCAGCACAAGATCAGATATTTTTTATACATTTTTATTCAATCCTTGTCTTATGAGGCCAAATAAAATAAGTTTACTTGTCGATCTTTTCCCCAAAAAATACATTCAGATATATAACCAGATTTCGTACACGCAGCAGTAACTTTATCAATCTGTCTGGTCTCCCCAGACAATGACCTGACAGTTTGCAACTTCCGAGAATAAAATAAACAAACGTCAAAATTTGATCGTTTTTTGTCGATCACTAAAATAATACAGGCGGTCGCTTAACCCTTTCACCATAAACTTGTTATGTTTATCTAGAGCCACATGATGGGACCCACAGATTTTAATGTGGGACCCTTAGATTACAGCTTGGAACCCCAAATTCCAATCTAGGGGGTCCCTGAGACCCCCAAAATCCAGGTGCCAGTGGGAACACTGCTATTGTCATAGCCTCTAGAAATTATATTCAGAATTTTGATAGGTCAAAGTTTTCCTGAACCATTTAAAAACGGTACTCCTTCAGTCAATATCCTGATTTCAACAAAACTCTGGAGTACAAGAAGGTAGAATCTCCTCATTTGCCACACATTTCATATTCAGACTCCGAGCCTGTCATTCCAGTCGTAAATTTTCAAAAAGAGTTCTTTTGGTCTGCAAATGGACATATTCTATGATTTTCTTGAATAAATTTGAGGGTTAAGATTGTGTTGATTTTGAGATCAATAGCTCGGATATGTCGGTCACGTGATCACTAAGTGCATTGATAATGCAGACCACAATGGTGTGAAGCAGCACCTAATTACTACTCCAAGAACAATCTAAGTTTTACCTTGGGATTTTTTCCTTGATTTATAATCGAAGTGGAGATTGAAATTATGGTATCTCAGTTTATTATCTTTCCTGTGTGGGATGTTGGTAATGAATATGTCCATTACAGGGGCGTGGTTATAACTTGCAGCCATGGAAAGATGTAACAGTGTGACTCCTGATAGCCACCAGACAATAATTTAAATGGGCAATAACGCTGGACGTGCTGAATAATATAACAGCAGTTTAATTGAAAGTTGTTGGTGGCTTAACAACTTTCAGTCAAATTGTTTAAAAAATGTTCAGGATATCCAGAGTTAAACCCCATGGAAAATGTTGCATGTAGAAATT
The DNA here is from genome assembly GCA_034401795.1 of Chaetoderma sp. LZ-2023a. NCBI lineage: Eukaryota > Metazoa > Mollusca > Caudofoveata > Chaetodermatida > Chaetodermatidae > Chaetoderma > Chaetoderma sp. LZ-2023a. The sequence continues at coordinate 20,263,170 of CM067365.1, read as the reverse complement.
CAACAGGAAGACAGTTAATTTTCAAACTAAATTTAGCCGATGTTGAAAGCGTTCGCCGCGTTTAATGAGACGGGAGCATTATCAGTTCAGTCAGAAAATTTCCTTTGTCTTTTTAGACAAGCTTCATATATTAATGTTTGAGTCAGTCAATACTCCTAGATGTGTTTTTTTAAGTGTTCATTTGCAGGCCAAGAGAAGCGGTTTTTTTTGCAAATTTATCACTGAAATGACAGGCTCAATATTTTTCCGAACCACTCATTCCAGTGGTAAGTTTTCAATAATAATCTCTTAGCATGCTAGTGGACATTAACCCTTTCACTAATGAATTCTCCATACATCAATCTAAAAAATAAGCCAAACAAACAGGAAAGCTGTTGAATATTTTGAAATTAATATTACTTGGAGCCATTGCTGCCTTTTCAACAATGGCTACCATCCATTTTATTTTCTAAATATATTTAAAAATTATGTTATTCGTTCAGAATTAACTTTTTCAGGGATTTCTTGTTGAAAGGGTTAACAGAAAAATCCCTGAAAAAAGTAAACTCTACTATATAAACCTAATTCTGTTGAATGTTTTGAAAATAATTTGACTGGAAGCCGTTGGCTGCCTAAGGCAGCAATGGCTTCCAGTCAAATTAATTTCAAATTATTCAACAGTTTTCCTGTATGGTTGCCTTGTAAATGAGATACACATGTATGGAGAATTCATCAGTGATTGGGGTAACTAAGCAAGAATTATGATTTTTCTTAATTGATGTTGACAATTGGCGGATTAACCCTGGGACTCCAGGAATCTATGAAAGTAAATTTTAATTGACCTTTCCTGTTTTAGCTATGCCCTGCCAATCTTTAGTTAAGCTCCACCCACGCTTCGTCGTGTTAGGATCGATCGATCCCTGAGCTCCCTGACTATCAATTAAAAAAAAACTAGGAGTAAGCTGTTGAACATTTTGGAACTTATTTCAATTGGTGCTGTTACTGCCTATGGAAGCAACTGAGTGCCCAGTCACATTAATTTCAAATTATTTAACAGAATGTTTATTAAATAGTAAAAACATACAATTCATACAACAACGCTATCATCAATTAAGCATTCGCGACGGACTTATATATGTAATTCATGAAATAATTGATTATGATGTCATCCAACACATCACATTGTTGGTTATGATGTCATATGATTGATGGATAAAAAGGAAAAGCTCTCCACTGTAGCTATGCTTAATTAGTAATCAGAGGAAATTAAACAACATTTTCACCACCTGTCCTGTTGATGGATTGAGTGTATTTCCACCTGTCCTATTGATGGATTGAGTGTATTTGCCCCTGTGGTAGTGCTCTCTGGAGATTTAATTAACATCTGTTAGCTTCTTCAGAGATTCCAGTTAACCCTTTAATGGCTAAATTTGATTATGAAAATCAAAGTATTTCCTTTATTGAAGACTCTTTTTGAAAATTTATGATGAATGGGTATCTCGATTACCTCGGTAACCGAGCCAGTCAGTCCAGTGGTAAAAATCCAAAAATTGTCTTCGTAGCCTATAAATGAACATTCCCCAAGACCACTGCATGGGCCTCTTTTGGTCGGCTTCATTAAGAAAGGATTACTCAGAATTCCTGGCAGCTATATCATGTATATAGCAAACCTTTATAAATATTTAATGGTAAAAGTTTCCTTTGCGCAATGAATGTCCATTTGCGGACCAAGAGAAGACTAAAAATAATTACCACTGGAGTGACTGACTCGTTCAACATGCCAGCCATTCCAGTGGTAAGATGTCAAAAATAGTCTTCTTGGCATGCAGCTGGATATTTCTCAAGACTACTGCGGAGGCCGGTTTTGGCTGGCTTGACAATTAAATAGTAACAATGTCCAAGAAAATTTCAAATTCCTCATGGAAAATGTTTATTTGGAGAGCAAGAGAAGACTAGTTTTGAAATTTCACCATTGGAATAACTGGTTTGATTATTAAGCCAGTTTACTGGGACTGCAAATGGTATTTCACATAACTGCAACAAAGGCGGGACAGTTAATTCGTTAGTAGAAAACAGTAGTGAAATTTCAAGTCTATGTCAATCACAAAACAAGGAAGACACATTTGAATATTTTTAAGACTAATTTTACTGAAAGCTATTGATCCATACATTTCCTAGTAACAGCTTTCAGTCATAATTGTTTCAGTATATTGAAGATTAATAATCACAAATAATGTGTTGCATTTGATCAATAAACCTTCCACTTTATCCATCTATCATATGACATCATAATCAACTACGTGATGTGTAGAATGACATCATAATGAATGATGTCATTATGACGTAGAGAAGTATGTCATGAAGGCATAATTGAAGACAGACTATGCATTGTTGTACGAATTGTATGGCTTTACTATTTAATAAATATCATGTTGAATATTTTGAAACTAATTTGATCAAAGGTATCCTAGAACATAGTAAATGATGTATAAATAATGACCTTTTCTGGAACAATAGGCCCAGGTAACCTATGGACTTGTTAAAGCGATGCTAATCTCATCTCAAATGTTGTATTGCACCGATAGAATATGGTTTATAGATTCCATATCATTCAAATCCTGTCACATTCCCTGATCTGTATCGCAATTATTTGTTTTGTAATATCGAGTGAATGTTGAACAGTGATCGACACCATTTTGTCTCCTCAAGCTATTGTGCGTGATGTAATGTCAGCTCCAAAGCATCACATTCTTTATTATGTAATGCTCATCCCATTGACTATTTTGAAAATAATTTGACTGGAAGTTGTTGCTGCCATCAAATTGGTTTCAAAATATTCAACAGCTTACCTGTAGGATTGCTTTTATACCACATTGCCGAACTATAGCTGGAGCCTCTATGACTGAGCGTATATACTGAGACAGAGTCACACTAGGATTTTTCTGATTGGTTGAAAAGTAAATCATGATATCCATCATAGGGTGTCGAAATCTACCAACATTTAACGACTAAATCCTGAATATCTTTCCTTAGCGGCGTGATAAAAAAGCTTAAAATTACCTGGATAGTTTATGGCCGGCGTGTTAGATCACCTGAATAGCTATCAAGAGATGGGATTAGTTATCCTTTAAGTATGATGTCGCTGCTCGTGATTCGCAAACCGGAAGTGTGTATTTTGCTTTATTACATCATAAATACGTGTTTATGACATCATCATTTGTTGTTGAACAAAAATATTGTTTTGTGTATTTAACAATCGAGCTGAACCCGGAAATACACCATCACTTAACAAGCCTATTGAATATTCTAAAACTAAGTTGCTACCTATGGTCTAGACTTTGTGACAGACTTGTGACAGAATTTGTGACAGACTCGGTAACAGAGTTTGTGACAGTCCTCGTGACAGACTTTGTGACAGACTTCATGACAGACTCGTGACAGACTTTGTAACAGATTTCGTGACAGACTTCATGACAGACTGTGATTTCCGTGATGGAGATATTTATCACTTTGCGATGTTAGCTAACATGTGACGTATTTGATTATGCTTTGAGATGCATTACATGAGACTGACAGATCACTCGGGCTCTATTAAGGCCATTTGAAGTCTGTGAATTTTCTTCAGACGGACTGTTTAAGTAACAAAAAGACTACATATTGAGGAAATTAGACATGCAATCAGATTCTTGAATGTCAATGATAATTACATCCTGGCATTAGTGAAATGGATCCCTGATTGAATTTAGTGGGTCGCTGGCCAAGGTGAATGCCAAGATTACTGGTAACTGAAAATGCCAAGCCCTTGCTGCGGGTTGCCTCTGCATGAAATATGTGTTTTACCTTGACCGCTAAACAGACATACTCGGCTCCAGCAATGTACCTCAACATTTAACATGGTCGATAGAATATCGGGGGCTGCGGCTGAAGATGGAAAAGTAGGTCACACTGGCATACTTTTGTTACTCTTTATACATAAGCCTACACCAATTTTAATTACTGTTCACGAAAAAAAATTTGAAATGACAGCCTGTAATAAGCTTTTGTGACAGACTGATGAACTAACTAACTAAATTTAACTAACTGGCTGACTGGCTGGCTGAATGATTGACCTGGCTGGCTGGCTAGTTGGCTAGCTAACTAAGGGTCATCATGATTTACTGAGCTGCTATCCACATGACCAGTTGAACACCTGTCATGCTTGTCTAGCATCCAGCGACCTCTCTGCATTAATGTAAACAAGCAGAAATGTGTACAATACTCATGTCATTCACGTTTAAGAAGAATTTTTAATTATGTCACTGCGAATTTAAATTCAATATTCTGACCCCAAATTTATCACACTTCTTCTGTAACCCATGAGCAACCTTCAACTCATGTCTAGTCAAGATATCCGCAGTAGAACAAGAGTTATTATACCAATTACCGGTATTAATCCTCTACTGCTAAAATTGTGGGACGATAGGTTCACATGTTCTCCATCTATCTGTCTGTCTCCATCTGCCTGTCATAGAAAGTTTTCCGCATTTTTTTTTTGCACTCCTTAAGATAGTCAGCTGAAAATTGGTACATTGCTTTGCTATGAAACGTTGCAGATCAAGTTTGAGTTTCAGACGTTGCCATCAAATTTTGATGCAGTTACGGCCCACTTTTGCCATATTAAATTTGAAAAATGTCAGTTTTCAGTACATTTTTTCGCACTCGATCAAGGTATTTAACTGAAAATTTGTACCTGACTTTGCTATGAGAAGTTACAGATCAAATTAGAGTTTCCGGCATTTCCATTAATTTTTCATGGAGTTATGTCCCCTTTCGACTTCTGTCCTCTTTATCCCCCCGGTCTGGAAGAGGGGGAGATATAGCGATCAGATTTTGGGAGTGCAGGGATTGACTCATCCCAACACCGGCAAAGTGTGGGTGTAGCTTGGCTAGAGATGGGCAGGGCATAGCTAAAATTGGATTCCTCTATTGCTAAGTGTACTAGTGCTTATGACAGCAAAAGCTTCCATTCAAATTAGTTTTAAACTATTCAACAGAATGGTTATTAAATTTTTAATCCATCAAAGAAATAAAATTTGTACACTTGGCAAACTTTTAAATATTCAGAATGGAGCTAGATACATCATTCATTATGGATTTTGATCATGATGTCAGCTAACTAGTGATGTAATTGATTTAATGTCAGATACTTGAGTAACAGATGGTACCCCTCTGCATTTAGCTAAATTATGCACGAAGACCTGCAATCATGATCCCTGATCCACCGTCCAAATCTCAGAGTCAATTTTTAGCTGTGGGTAGCGGCTCAATAAATTGCAATCTATCTTAGTTAGTCAGTCAGTCAGTCAGATAACTTGAATCGAAGGATATCCACGGGGTCATGAAGAAGTGTGACAGATCTGGGGTCAAAAGGTTAAAGGTCATGGCGACCATATTAAAAAATTATTATTCTGAAAAACATTCTGTAAGTTTTGCAATAATGCATACATGTATCCCCTACCTGGTGATATACATTTTCAGAGATTGACCGTCGAAAGGGGACATAACTCCATCCGAAGACGGCATATCCCTCCGGATCCAAACATTTCATTTAAACATACATCAAGAGTGGACATACATGCAACGTTAATTGTAAAGGACAATATTTAAAAAAAACTAATCAATGAAAAATGCAACCCTTCCTAAAACCTAAATTCCTTTTTCACTAAGTGTGAAGCAGTTTATGTATCGGGTATAAGATATTTAAAGGGTGATAACTCTGTAATGAATAATTATTTTGCTGCGCAAAAAGCACATGCCCATCTGCACATGATACTGATATTGGCGACAATAATTTAAGTTAATCGAATTGAGACCTCTACAAGTTCGTTGACAAGAAATGATTGTCAGAGATGACCGGACCGACAGAGGGACATACATACATTTTGGACAGGTTTCAAATTCACACTCTCATGCAACTACATCTAATAGGGGAATCTCATGCCGATTGAGTGAGCATTGATAGTTAAGCACTACGACTCTGATGTCAATATTCTATCTTTTACCATGTCAATAGCAAAGAAACTGGTGTATAATTTAAAACAATTTCGGTGGACGATGGTGGTGTCTATGACGGCAACTGATCTTCCACCAAATTTGTTTAAGAATAAAGACCAGTTCGTCTAGTTTAATTTGAAAATATAAAATTTTTCCATTAGAGTGGTAAAGTTAAGCATCCAAGATGCTGTTGGCATTTTAATGGTCAAATTAAGTTTCAATTTCTTGAAGATGTCATTAGTAGAATGACAAATCGCACCTTTTTTGATGACATTCATCTTTGACCAGTTAACATTTGCCTCTCACACCAAAATCAAAAGGGTCTTCGATACATCAGTGTGTGTGGCTTCACAGCAGACACACATGCACACAGCAGAGACACGTAACCACCTACCACCCATGTAACAATTAGGTCAGTCTAACCTAATTTTTTGATAAAATAGGTCAAAGGTAAATTTTCCCATTGGAATCAATAGTAAGCTATTCAGGAACAACTGTCATCTTTAATATATACATTAACCAAGCTTGGAGTATGGACGCATTGTGGATGCATTGTGGGATAATGGTATGTTCCATATCAAAAGTAGGTCAGTGTGATCTACTTTCCACAGTTCTATGAATATCTTAGGAAATCTTAAATGGAGGTGTGGCTTCATGGTTTTTTTTGTATATGGTGACTAAGTGACCTGATGCACATTTGGAGGGGTGTATGTAGTGTAGTTTAACGGGGTGTCATATATCAAAGTACATGTAGGTCAGCATGATCTAGTTTTTGCGGTTCACTGAACATTATAGCAAATTCTTGACCGGTTAGTTTTTATATAGTTTCTCATGTACACTAACCGTATTTGCATTGTACTCAGGTGACCACTGGTTTGTGGGCAGAGTTCAGTTCTGAGCTGCCATATCAGTGTGAGTTTTCACAAATCAGTGATAACCTGCTTTTGAATAAAGCACATTAGCCTGCTGTATAAGCCACATGCCAACCAGTTTGGGAATGTCAAATTTGACCTAGATAGGCTCATCAGTTAAAATTCTTTTCTTGGCATTAGTTTCAAGGTTACCTGGCTGTACATGTACCATACAATAACCAAACTTAGAGTATTGGATGTATCTTGGGTGAAAAGTGCGTCAACGAATAATATTATATCACTGTAAGCTACCTTTCATAGTTAACTCTTTTACACTCATATCAGCCCAAAACGGCTTCTGCAGTCGTCTTAAGAAATGTCCATTTACAGACCAAGAGAAGGCTATTTCTTTTAATTTACCACTGAAATGACTGGCTCGATAACCGAGCCGGTCATTCCAGTGATAAATTTTCAAAAATTGTATTCTCTTGGCCTGTAAATAGACATTCAATAAGAAAATAGTTAAATTTTTGTGACCAAATTTGACCATTAAAGTGTTAAATAAATATAAAATAAATAGTTATTCCATCTGTACCTTCAAAACTCATCCATCTACGGCCAGCTAAAGGTGTGCATATCATAGGGGTTGACTACCTTTCAGGGGTGCAACTTTACAGGGAAATTTAGTTCGCTGTGATGCGGGTGGGTTTAGGTGGGCTGGGGTTTGGTGGTGTGTGTGCGTGTGTGTGTGCGTGTGTGTGCGTGTGTGTGTGTGCGTGCGTGCGTGCGTGCGTGCGTGTGTGTGTGCCTATGCGTGTTTAATTCTCTCTGATGCAGTGTACGTGTATCACTAAACAATTATTCTAGTTTCCTTATTATATGGAACCAATAATAAGACATTCTGTGAGTACATTTTGTATTAATTTCAGTGATTTAGGCCAAATATGTTTTCATCTGGTTGAAATTTAAACTACATTGTGCATGTCATGTGTGTAGGCTAAAAAACCGTAACTATCTCACTGAGTATGCAATCCATCGGACAATAATTTAAATGTGCATTCTACCTCTGGACCGGCCGAATATAGTTGTAAGTTTTCAAAAAATAATCTCTTGGTCTGCAAAAGGGCATTTTCTATGAGAAAATCAAAATTTTCTTTTAACAAATTTAAGAGTTAGAGTTAAAATGAATGTTGTTGAATGGAGCAGAAGTTTGCTTGTGGGATACTAGTGAGTACAGCTCTTAAAAAGCTAATATGTTTTTTAAAAAACCCCAGAAACATGTTAGGTAGTACTTACATGTAGTGCTGCATTGAACACGATTTTGAACATAATGGACCAGCTTTCCAGTTTTAGCCATGCGCCGCCTGTCTAACTAAAGCTCCACCCACGCCTCGCTTCTGTTGGGATCGATCAATCCCTGAACTCCCCGACTCAATTTCCAGAAAACTGTACAAGTAAGCTGTTAAATATTTTGAAACTAATTTGACAGCACCCAGTCAAATTAGTTTTAAAATATTCAACAGAATGTTTATTAAATGGTAAAGACATACAATTCATACAACGTGTCAGACTATTGTCTATTAAGCGTTAAAGACGGACTAAATCCAGGCATTCATTCTATAATTAATTATGACGTCATACTACACGTCAATTAGTTGATTATGACATCATATGACATCAGATGATGGATGGATAAACGGGAAAGGTCCATTGGATTGGAAGATACAATTTTTTTCAAAAATTCAACAGTTCTGAGCTGTACTCTATATATCCAATTATATAGACACTTATGAATACGATGCAGTGGCAATTTCCTCTGGTGTAATCTTGCTCATTCCCGGACAGATTAAGCCACACTTGGTCATGATGAGATACTGGAAGCGAATACGAAACGTCTTGTTTCTCCATGAGTAGATGATAAAGTTGAAAAAGCTGTTTGCGACCGCAAGCCACCAAAGACTGAACTCAAGCCAGTTTGGAAGGTCATACATGACGCCACCTAGTGCTTGGATTATGAGAAGTGTACAGATTGGTAACCATGAGATATAATAGAGGCCGACGACGAAACCGATCGTTATTATCATGTTGTATTGTGAATGTGCATATTTGGAACCGACGAGTCCGACCTGGGTCAACATGTTATTGTAGTGTCGTCGAGCAATCTTGAACATATAGATGTATGTTGCTAGCAGAACAAGCGAAGCAGGTGTCACTATTACGAAATAACAAATGATTGACAGTACAGTATCATGAACGAAGTCTAGCGTGCAAATGAATGCATGTGGCGTATAGATATACGATCCCCAGCCCAATATTGGGCTTAGAAAGAAGATCATTGGGACCAACGATGATAAAATACTTACGATCCATAGTCTTGTCATTGTTACAATTAATGGATAATGAAGAGGCTTTACGATGTAGATAAAACGCTCTACGCTCATAATCATTAATGTTATAATAGACATAGTACAAAAACTGCAGTTTGCCCATCCAACAAAGTTACACGCCATCTTCCCATAAGGCCAATAACCAACAATGCCAGGATGGATTGCGAAAGCGCTAACGAACATTCCAACAAATACGTCGGCCATTGCTAACTTGATAAGTAGATGTTGAACGGTTTTCGATAAATATCTCATCTGTAGGATTATTATTATGTTAAACACGTTACAAGTGATAATCAGAATTGTAATCGTGACTGTGATGATTAAGTTCATCGCTGACATGAAGATTTTCGGAGGATCACCGTCTTTACTGATCGATTCATTCATGACGGAGTTATTCTCACGAATTGTGGTTGTGATAATGTCACCTTCCTGGTGTGGCATTTTGTGATTATAAGTCTGTGCGTTTATCGAAGATAAAAATGTCAAGACCACAACTAAGTTATATGGGAATAATGGAAGCCTTGCACTGTATGATCCAGTTGTTGACAGAACGTGAATTAAAAATTTAGTTACGGCTCAATTTTAACGCAATTCAAAAGATGATATAATCTTGATTAGCTTCTCAGCATAATCTCAGTTCCTAAAGATGATTAACCCTTTGACACTTATATCTTTTCAAAGAAATTTAAATTTTCTCATAGAAAATGTTAATTTGGAGACAAAAAGGAAATTTTCTGAAAATTTCTCAATCCATGGAATGCCTGGCTCAGATATGGAGTTATTCCGGCTGGCACTGCTAAATTTTATAGTCTTCTCTTAGTCTGCAAATGGACAATTGGACCTTTGTCAAGAACAATGCAGAGGCAATATTTTCTCACCTTGCCCTATTAAATGATTAATACATATCCTTGATGTTGCACATTTTCTTCACTATTCCTTTCTCTTTTCTCCAAATTCATTTTAGTATCATATCGCTAAAAAATGGGTTGTCTCCAAACCACAAGTTTACGCTTTTCAACCACTTTATCCATTTAACTGCGTCACTATCAGATCTCACCTGCAGTTATCTACCTGTTGAAAAAAAATATAAGTTATAATTAATCAATGTTGTGATCATGAATAATCAGGTTGGATGTATCTTTGTGTAACAGTTTATAAGTTTTGAGTGATATTTGCATATATGTTCTGTATTCTTACATATCTGATAATAGAGTGATTTATATCTAGCTATGGCCCTTCCTTCCCTAGCTAAGCTCCACCCCCAATTTGCCCATGTTGGGATCGATCGAACCTTTCAATTTTTTCTCATAGAAAATGTCCATTTGCAGACCAAGAGAATCCTATTTGTTTTAAATTTACCACTGGAATGACTGGCTCGGTTATCGAGCCAATCATTCCAGTTGTAAATTTTCAAAAAGAGTTCTCTTGATCTGCAAATGGACATTTCCCAAGACCACTGCAGAAGCCGTTTTTGGCTGATATGAGTGTTAAACGGCTAATTACTTAGCTACATCATTCATTATGCATTTAGCCTACATGTGACAATTCATTGTGACATCATACTTGAGTCAAGTAGATCGGATTCATCTATTATATTAACACTTTGAACCTGACATGCCTGATAGGTCAGAACTCAATTCCAGCCCTGTAGTAATCGAGAAAGTTCAATGATGGAAAGGACATAATTCCCGCTCTACACATACCCATGAGTATAGGCTGACATGAATAAGTACATGTACGTATGTATGTATGACTATTAACCATTAAACCCGCATATCAACCAAAACCGGCTTCTGTAGTGGTATTGAGAAATGCCCATTTGCAGACCAAGAGAAGACTATTGGTGAAAATTTACCATTGCAATGACTGGCTTGATAACCGAGCCAGTCATTCCAGTGGTAAATTTTCAAAAAACCTCTTGGTCTGCAAATGGACATTATCTATGTAGGAAATTGAAATTTTCTTGAAGAAATTTGAGTGTTAAATGGTTAACAGTGCAAGTGTCCATTTGCAGATTAAGAGATTATTTAAAAAAATTTATCACTTAAATCACTGACTGGCTCGATTTATAAGCAAGACAGTCATTCCAGTGGTAAATTTTCAAAAATAATCTCTTGGTCTATAAATGGACATTTCCAAGAACACTGCAGAAGCGGCTTTTGGCCGGCTTCAGCGTTAAATAGTTAAACCTTGGTTAAAACAAAAAAAAATGGAATGAAACATTTATTATTGATTTTTCTAATTCTTACTAAATTGAAACCCAAACAGGTGTCTTGCTCAGTGTGAATGGTACAATTGTCAAGAAAATCATAAAATGTGATTAAAATAAAAACACAAGAGTAGTAATTGACCGACAGGTAGACAGACAGACAGACAGGCAGACAGACAGACAGACAGGCAGGCAGGCAGGCAGGCAGGCAGGCAGACAGACAGGCAGACAGACAGACAGGCAGGCAGGCAATGGACAGACAGGCAGGCAGGCAGATTTATGCTAGTTATGAGCCACAGCTTTAAAAATGGCTAAATACAGTCTGATGATGGACTACTAAGCATTTAAGACGGACTATATCATGTTATTGATGATGTAATTGATTATGACGTCAGCCTGCATGTGACGTTCATTACGATGCCATAAGATTGGCTGAGAAGCTGGATTCATCCATTGCTGGTACACACTTACACCACTACCTCAAACATGTTGATGAGCTTAAAAGAATATTAAACTTATTTATAACTATGGTTCTTATAACGTCAGGAGGGGGGATGAGAGAGATGGGTCTTGTTATAAGCCTTTATACAATATGGTTGATGCCAGTAGGCACCTTTCTGCGAAGTAGGGGTATCCAATAGGCATTCGTTCTCCTTTTTTGGTGTATTGGCGTCTGTATTGGAGTCAACTCTCAAGACCTGTAAATGTAGTAGTACATGTGTTCCTTAAAGTCCTTAGATCTATGATTAAGAAAGTTGACGTTACACGCTACTGGTGAGTCCTATTGTCATATGTATCCCTGAAGTGTTCCTGTATTCTAATTTTGAATTTACACTTAGTTTCACCTACATATTGGTAATAGCCTCCACACACACGCACGCACGCATGCACACACGCACACAAAATGCACTTAGGCATGCTTATGGTTATGAGTAGATGTGCATGCGTCTGTGCCAACACCACCCGCGTGCCATTACGCCCGTGAATAGGTGAGCACAGTATTAAATCCTGTTTTGATTTAGGCAGGTGATGAGGTACACAATGCTTGATATTTTGCAGTTGCTAATGGTTTTAGCTGTATAGAGCATTTCTGCTACCTCTGTTAGAAGTGTGAGTTTGGAGATCGAAGGCAGTACTGGCTCCTGTTGGAGGTCGTTTTGGTTGGCTAGAGCCATATTTTTGCCTGAGAGATAGATTATTTATAACGTAGAATGTCACGACTGGATTTGTATACATGACGGTTGTCCTGAATTTTTTGAGACGAAAGGTGGATGCCTGACAATGTGTTGGTGTCCCCTATTTATAGGGCTTTGGATCCCACTCATGGCACATGCCCGGTAATTGTTCTCCCTTTGGGTCCCATACTTTGGGTACTTTCCCAGGCGCATGCATCTCCGCATGCAAACCGAGGGACAGAAATTTTGGGTCCTTGCCTTTTTGGCTACAGTGTGTTTCGCATGCATTGTGCATGCATGGTTTATGAGGGTCCCAACATATGTATCTGGTCCTTGATGCCTTTTTATTAATATTTAATACCATTTTTTGGCTTATTGGTATGGGTTTAGTCAGATTGACGTTTTGTCATGTGAGAGGAGAGAAAAGCAGGTATTTAAAATAGATATGGCAGGGGGTGAGTGGGTCATCACCCTATTCCAAGATCCAGCGTTTCACTGTGTGTTTAAAGCTCATCAGAGGCTTTACATACAAGTACGATTTATAAGCCGTAGAGACACAGGTTTTGTTTATTGTTTTGCCATGATTTTTTGTTTTGGCAATTCTTTAATTTTGCTAGAGACTGCGAAAAATGGCAAAAATGCTGCATGTTGCGCCATTCTGCTTAATATCGAAGAACTTGAGTGGATAGGCCAATGCCGTAGTTAGCCCATGATGTCATAACTATCTGACATCATTTAAACGTGTGTAAGTGGTGTCATCATCCAGTGGCATGGTGAATTGGACTGGACAAAGATTCTTAAAATGTCGGGAGGGGAATGAGAGGGATGGGGTCTTGTTATGAGCCTTTATACAATATGGCTGATGCCAGTCAGGCTCCATTGTTTGGAGTAGGTGTTATCCAGTAGGCCTTTTCTCTCATTTTTTTGGGTGTTGCCATCCACATTGGGCTCACCTCTCAAGACCTGTGTAATGCGGTAGAACATGTGTTCCTATCTATGATTAGGAAAGTTACAGGTTATTGGTGAATCCTATTGTCCTATATACCTGAAGTATTCCTGTATTCTATTCTTGAATTCATGCTTGGCTTTACCTATATACTGCAAATGGCGGTGGAGCCACACACACCCATGCAAGATGCACTTAGGTATTCTTATGGTTATGCGTAGATGTGCATGCATGTACGTGCCCACACACCTGTGTGCCATTACACGAGTACACTGTATAGGCAGGTGATAAGTTACACGATACTTCGTTTTCGCAGCCAATGGTTTTGGCTGTGTATTTTGAATTCACGCTGAACATGTAGTCCTATATATTGCTAATGGCAGTGGGGGCCCAAGCACACATGCATGCACACCCACACAAAATGCACTCTAGTAGTGCATGCATTCTCATCTCTAACAATGTATTCAGTTGATAAATTATGACATACAAATGTGGGTAATCAATAGACCCTTTTCAGATCTATGCAAAGGCATTAAAGAAATATATATTCTATTTTTTAACATAACATCTCAATGTATTCCCCCAGGTTATCGATGGCTATATTACATGACTTGTCAACCAATATCCAAGACATGATCCTGATTCAGATATAATGAGTAGGCATATTTTAGCCTCATGATACGTAATAAGCTGATACGCTTCAAGGCTGTAATATGATTAAACATCAATTTCATTTGTGCCCTATAATGTTGAAATCCGAATACACGCAGAACATGAAAATTCTATGTGAGTGAGCTGGAAAACTTTTGAATATTTTGATATAAATCTTGATGATAAATTGCTGTCTGGAGCAGCAACATTGTGCACATTTAACTTTAAAATTTTAACAAGATTAGTATTTATATTGCAGCGAATATGGTACCTGTATATGAATGGTCTTTAAACTACAGTTAAACCAGTCATTTGAGCTAGAATGACATCATACATCACTGTGCAATGACTCGATGACAGCCGCTTTCTCAATTATAGTATAATGCTTTGTTAAAATTGTAATTCTCCTTTCCAGAGTATCCATCTATCATCTGACGTCATATGATGCCATAATCCTCAAAGTGTCGTATAGGATGATGTCATAATCATTATGTCATAAATGATTATATTTGGCCCGTCTTACTTTTAATAGTCCGACACATTGTACGAATTGTATGTTTCTACTATTTAATAAACATGCTGTTGAATATTTTGAAACAAATTTGACTGGATGCTGTTGCAACAGCCCCCAGTCAAATTAGTTCCCAAATATACAATAGCTTATCTGTATAGTTTTCTGGAAAGTGATAGTTAGAGAGTTCGGGGATGGATTGATCCCGACACGAGCGAAGTGTGGGTGGAGCTTAGCTAGAGATGGGCGGGCCATAGCTAACACTGGAACAGTCCATTGGAAGGTTGTCATTAGGCAAATGTGTCTAATGCCCATGTCACATTCTGTTATTATAATATGGAATCTTTGTTACATTTAGAATCCCTATAAACAATATGCCTTACCTCTGAATTAGATACGGAAAGCTGGGTTCAATCATGAATGTCAATGGTGGCGGGAATCAAACCATGAGATCGCTCTTTATGTCTCAGGCTAATACATGTTTGTAGCAGCAGTTTATGCCTACAAGTGGAGAATTCAAAATGTTGGTGAAAGGTCAGATGGCTATTGCGACGTTATCAACACATATTCTTCATGGGGACACGTGGAACCATTAGTTGTAAACAATGTCGATCAATCTGGCGAACACTGTTGGAGTTCCCTGTTCTTTGGGAACCAAAAGGTTGAAAGTCAAGATCAATAACAAACCTTATTTGTATGTCAGCAATAAGTTGTGACTGGTCAAGTTTTCTTTCCAAAATATCTTTGACAATGTGAGGAAATTGTCTTTGAACTTTGAATATATATTACTTATCTTATTTATCCTAATTTTACAGCGCGAGGGTTAGTGACCACCACTGGAGGTGGATGATTAAGTCAAGTATTAATGCCAGGTATACTGGTGTTGCTTTTGAGAATGGTGCAGCTGAAAAGTGTTGCTGTCTATGACAGCAACACTTCATCTGCGACATTCTCAAAAGCAACGCCAGTTACAATGACTAGAAAAAAACATGAGGGAAGTATATTTGGGAGGGGTGGGAGAATTAGGATAAATACTGATTCTTTTTGTCCGTTAAGTGTTTTTAGCTCACCTGGCCTGAAAGGCCAAGTGAGCTTATGCCATGGCGACCAGCCGTCCTGTGTCCGTCGTCTGTCCATCCGTCCGTCAACTTTTCCTTTAAAACGACTTCTTCTCAAGAACCGCTCAGACGATTTCAATTATATATGGCAGGAAGCATCCTTATGGCATAGGGATCCAAGTTTGTTCAAATGAAGCCGATCGGCCAATTTGGCCGGTGGCCATCTTGGATTTAGGCAGATTTTAGGAAATGTGTTTAAAAATCTTATCCCAAACCGCTTAGGGGATTGATGCAAATCTCATGAAATATGATCCAGAGCAAGAGCTGAACCAAGGTTGTTCAAGGGAACTTGATTGGTCAAATGGTTCGGCGGCCATCTTGGTTGACCTAGTTGTTGCAAAAATTACTTCTCCAGAACCGCTGAAGGGATGGGGCCGAAATGTGGAAGATATGATAAGTGCCTAAGGGCCATTAAAGTTTGTTCAAGAGAAGTTGATCTGTCTAAAAACATTGCCGCCGTGGGCCAATCAAAATATGGCATGTTTGGCGGCCATATTGGAATTTTTTATTTGATGGATTTTGAGGCCGAAATTGGTTTTGTATGTGTTTTGGGGTACTCTGATCACAAATTTACAAATTTCGAAACTGTCGGATATACGGTTTGGTGGCCATCTTGGATCGTTTCCCACCAAAAGCTCCTATACTAAAGCAATGGGAAATTTTTAATGTTTTCTTCTCGAGAACTACTTTGCCGATTTCAATTATATTTCGCACGAAGCATCCTTAGGGCATAGAGATTCAAGTTTGTTCAAACGAAGCCGATCGTCCAATTGGGCCGGCAGCCATCTTGGATTTTGGCCGATTTTTAGAAATGTCTTTAAAAATCTTCTCCGAAACTGCTTGTAGGATTGATACAAACCTCATGAAATCTGATTTAGGGCAAGAGCTGAACCAAGTTTGTTCAAGGGAAATTGATTGGTCAAATGGTTCGGCAGCCATCTTGGTTAATGTAGTTGTAGCGAAAATGACTTCTTCTCCAGAACCGATGAAAGGATGGGGCCGAAATGTGGGAGATATGATTAGTGCCTAAGGGCCATTAAAGTTTGTTCAAAAGAAGTTGATCCGTCTAAAAACATGGCCACCGTGGGCCAATCAAAATATGGCATGTTTGGTGGCCATATTGAATTTTTTTATTTGATGGATTTTGAGGCCGAAATTGGTTTTGTATGTGTTTTGGGGTATTCTGAGCTCAGATTTGCAATTATCGAAACTGTCGGATATACGCTTTGGTGGCCATCTTGGATCATTTTCCCACCAAAAGCTCCCATACTAAAGCAATGGGAAATTTAAAATGTTTTCTTCTCGAGAACTAGCTGGCTGATTTGAATTATATTTGACAGGAAGCATCATTATGGTGTAGAGATTCAAGTTTGTTGAAACGAAGCCGATCGGCGAATTGGGCCGTTGGTCATCTTGGATTTTGGCAGATTTTTAGAAACGTCTTTAAAAATCTTCTCCGAAACCGCTTATGGGATTGATACAAACCTGATGAAATATGATTTAGGGCAAGAGCTGAACCAAGTTTGTTCAAGGGAACTTGATTTGTCAAATGGTTTGGCAGCCATTTTAGTTGACCTAGTTGTAGCGAAAACAACCTCTTCTCCAGAACCGCTGAAGGGATCAGGCCGAAATTTGGCAGATATGATTAGGGGGACCAAGGGCCATTAAAGTTTGTTCAAGGGAAGTTGATCAGTCAAAAAACCTGGACTCCATGTGCCAATCAAAATATAGCATGTTTGGCGTCCACATTGGATTTTTAGTTGATGGATTTTGAGGCCGAAATTGGTTTTATGTGTGTTTTTCGGTATTCTGATCTCAAATTTGCAATTTTCAAAACTGTCGTATAAGCGGTTTGGTGGCCATCTTGTTGATAAGGGCATTCTAGTTGAATTGCCTATGGTCCAAGTGAGCGATACAGGCCCCTTGGGCCTCTTGTTATTTAATAGTGGCATTAGGGCAATACAGATTTTATAGAGACTATATTAGTTTAGCTGAACGCTCCATGCTTATATATATACACGTAGGAGACAATTGCGTGACGCTCTAGAATTCCTGCCTAACAATGATTTACCATATGAGTAAATTGTTATGTAGTTGTCACAGCATCAGAAATTTACAGTTTCTCACATGGACTGACAGAATGACGGCAAGTTTCTTGTGGAGTTACATGTAGGGATATTTTTCTAATAGACAGTTGTTCTAAACTATTTGATCTTTTACTAGCCACTCATTCCAGTGATAAAGCTTTAAGAAATTACTGTATTAAGTCTTTTCTCTACCTGCAAATAGACATTCCGTATACAAAATGTTTAATTTTATGACCAAGCCTCACCATCATTGATACTATACATGTACCTACAATAGCAAAAGTTCCCAGTCAAATTAGCGAAAAAAATATTCAAACGATGTTTGTTAAATTGTAAATTCATCAAAGACATACAATTTGTACACTTGGCAAACTATTCCAGCTTCATGACATTTATCTCTGTCAATTATGATTGTGATGTCAGCCTACATTTGATGTAATTGATTATGTCATTATATGTTTGCGTGACAGATTGGAAGGATCCATTAAATGGCAGTTCACTGACTGCTCTATTAGCTTCATTACAGTAGTACTAAGCCATCATGTTATTGACGTGAATGGAATCTAGTACCCGTGATTGTTGTGTATGGCTGGTGAATTAGGCTCATTCTACAGTAGGACTAATTAAGGGGATACTGACTTGCTGTTATTATCTTCACTACATTTCCGCTATGTAATTTACTTCTCTTTGAAGAAATTTGTAATTTCGCATCAGTTAATGGACCTTTCCAGTTTTAGTTATGCCCCGCCCAGCTCTGGCTAAGCTCCACCCACACCAGGCTCATTTTGGGATCGATCGATCCCTGAACTCCCTAACTCAATGTCCATAAAACTATACAGGTAAGCTGTTTTAAATATTTTGAAACTAATTTGACTGGGTGCTGTTGCTGCCACATTAATGGTCTACCATCAGTAAATGGCCAGGCATTATGTTGACTGACCTTTGTTGTATGCCAACAAAGGCAACCAATGTGCTGGCTGTGACCACGGCTTGACCCTACAGCCCTTCTCTTGCTGAATTCAAAATCAGAATGCAGAGTAATCTTTTATCCAAAAATCTGCACTTTGAATAATTCATATTTTACATACCTCCCACACCGGAAAGTTAAAATATACATTCACTAGAATGTGATTTTTACTCATTCCAAGGTAGATTACACTCAAGTCCCTAATAACTCTTAATCTTGACGCTATGACAAGAAGAATTTGACTATCATCACTCCTGCTTAGAGCAAACTGTCATTCCGGTTTGGAATTTCAGGCCATTCCAATTTTACAAACTGTACTATACAGGTAAACTCTTGAATATTTTGAAACATCACCCAGTTAAATTAGTTTCAAAATTCTCAGCAGAATGTTTATTAATTAGTAAATCCATCAAAGACATTCATACACTTTGCGGACTAATCCAGCTTGGTGGTATAGTATTTCTGTCAATTCTGATTGAAACGTCAGCCTACATGTGACGTAATTGATTATAACGTCAGATACTTGACTGACAGGTCAGAGCCCTCCATTGATAAAAATATTTGAAATCCTCTTATGACTGACACCCTAAGCATCTAACCCTTTAATGACGAAATCTGGTCAAGAAAATCAAAATATTTACTGGTTGCATGTCCATTTGCAGGCCGAGAGAATACTATTTTTGAAAGATTACCACTCAGGAATGACTGGGTCGGTTATTGACCCAGTCATTCCAGTGGTAAATTTTTTAAAAATAGTATGCTCTTGACCTGCAAATGGACATTCCTCAAGAGGACTGCATAGATCTACATCGCCATTACAGGATTATGCCACTAGGCTTAAAATGTAAAAGATTTGTTACCACAGATAAAGGCTCCTAAAATCCTGCTTAATGTATTACTATAGATGTCTGGGAAAATAGCTTCGTTATACAGACAGAGCATGTTAAGGGCCATAACGACTTCCTGTTTTTGACATGGCTACATTTTTTTCTTCCGTAATTTACTTAGTTTTGTAGAGACTTTCAGTGACTTTACATGAAATAACAAGCAGTTTCTAGGAAATATCTCGGGTTTATCATTAATGTCGTCTGCCTTCAACCATGATAAAAAAAGCTGCTTTATATAATTAGATCTTATTTGGACTTATGGATCCTTTGGCAGACTATATTATAGCTAACATTAGGAGGTAATTAAAACTACAGTTCCCCCCCTCCCCCCCCCCCCCCCCCCCCTGATGTTCAGCAGCAGTTCTGTACATAGTTAGATAACAACATCTTTAACTCTTTAACCGTCTAATGGTCAAATTTGGTTAAGAAAATCAAATTATTTGCTGATTGTATACATGTCCATTTGCAGACCAAGAGAGGAGTAATTTTGCAAATTCCCACTAGGGTATCGAGCCATGCATTCATGGGTTAAATTGTCAAAAGTCTTCTCTTGGCCTGCAAATGTGCATTCACCAAGACCATTGCAGAGGCTAATTTTGGCCGGTATGACCATTAAATGGTAATGGTCAAGATAGGTCAAGAAATCGAGAGTTTTGCATAGTCAATGTCTATCTGCAGGCCAAGAGAAGACTATTTTTGAAAATTTACCATCAAAAATATATTCTTGTCTTGTCCGGCAAATGGACATTGTCAAAATGTGACTGCAGAAGTCGGTCTTGGCCATTTAACCCTTTGACTGACAAATCCCTGAAAAAGTATATCCTCTGCAATATAAAACTTATTCTGTTCGATATTTTGAAATTAATTTAACTGGATGCCATTGCTAACAGCTTCCAGTCAAATCAATTTCAAAATATTCAATATTTTTTCTGTGTGGTTGCTTTGAAAATGAGACGGGGAATTCACGGATGAAAGGATTTGAATGGGTTAATAAAACTAGAAAAAGCTCATATGAGTTAAGATCTGGAACGATCCACAACAAGATCGAATGTGACCAATGTGAGGGGACATACATAGGCGAAACCAAAAGGCCTCTCAGCACCAGAGTCAAAGAACATCTTAAAATCAATTCCAACTCAGCTGTGGCAGAAAATACAGAATCCACTGGCCACGTCATCCCCGCCAGCAGTGCCTCGGTCATCAACATTGAGACCAACTTAATCAAACGGAAGGTTAAAGAGGCCATAGAAATCTACAAGCATCAACCAACTATGAACAGAGATGTGGGCTACCATATACCAGCAGTCTACCAGTCCATGCTGTCACGTGACTCCACAAGATCTGGCCAGAGTGACTTTGCCAGCGACCGTCAGTTAGTGCTGAAGAAGTGACCGAAATGGTCACAAAAGCTACACTCAAACAATTTCTACATCACGGAGAGGTAACTAATTTTTTCTTATTTTGAATCATCCTGGGATCGGGACCAACATTTTTGGAAAGAGCCACAACTTGTATAATTTGAAAATTTAAGGGTGGGCGCCCTTCACCTCATCATGAAGGGAATAAAAAATCAGCTCAGTTATGAAGCAAATATTTACGGCTAGAATGTAAAACCCTGTTTTATAAAGATCCATTCATTAGTAACGGAGGAGTAAAGATTGTAAAGGCAATGAATCGAAAAAATGGGCTCTAATGATGTCGAGAATGGCCCATAGAATACCATTCTCAAGTTTTACCAAGATCCATTCATCAGTAGTGGAGGAATAGTAATTAAAAAGTTTAAGGGTGGTGCACCTTACTAAAACCTGTCACGGCAATAAATTCTATATTGGTCACTGTATTGATGGCAAGAGTTACCAATAGATTGTCCCTCTCAAATTTTATTGAGATCAGTTTATCAAGAATGGAGTAGCGATTTTAAAATTAATTTTCGGAAAACCCAGTAGGACAGTGATCGAATGGACCTTTCCAGTTTTAGCTATCGCTAGCTAAGATCCACCCACACCTCGCTTGTGTTGGGATCGATCGATCTCTGAAATCCCTGCCTATCAATTTCCAGAAAACTATACAGGTAAGCTGTTGAATATTTTGAAACTAATTTGACTTGGTGGTGTTGCTGCCCATGGCAAAATATTCAACAGCATGTTTATTAAATAGTAGAGACATACAATTCTTACGTGTCAGATTATTAAGAGTTAAAGACGAGCTTCATAGAATCATTTTTGATGTAATGATTATGACATTGTCCTACACGCCGCTTAGCTGATTATAACGTCATATGATGTCAAATTATCGATGGATACTGTGGAAAGGTGATTTGAAAATCAAGTTCTGTAATAATGTCATGATTTACCTTTAGAATATCCCTCTCAAGTTTTATCAAAATCTGTTCAAGAATAATGGAGGGGTGTTTGATCTTAAGATTGAAGTGTGGGGCTCCGTACTAAAATCTTGCAGGGCAGAAAATCTTGCAGAAAATCTTGCTCTGTAGTGATCGATGTTAAAGGAGTTACCCATAGAATACCCCTCTTTATAGCGAGTGAATAACAGGGTACTAGCCATTTTAAAATTTAAGCGTGGGCCACCCTACCAAAACCCAGGAGGTTCAGTGAATTGAATTAAAGATTGTGCTCCATAATAATGTCAAGAGTTAGGTACATAGAATATCCATCTCAAGTTTTATCGAGATCTGTTCATCAATAACGGAGAAGTTGTGATTTTAAAATTTAAGGGTGGAGTATCATGCTAAAAACAAGCATGGCAGTGAAGCGAATATCAGGCTCTGTACTGATGTCAAGATGTAACAATAGACTATCCTTCTCAACATTAATCAAGATATGTTCATCAATAATGAAGGAGTAGCGATTTTAAAGTGTAAGGGTGGTGTGTGTGTAGTAAAAACCACCAGGGTGATTAAAAAAAAATTTGACTTCTTAATGATGTCGATAGGTATCACTCGAATACCCTCCCTCAAGTTTTATAAATTTTTAGATTTATCATTAACGGAGTTAAGTAGCGTTTTAAAAAATTTACGGGTGGATTTATGCCCGACTAAACCCATCAGGGTAGTGAGTTGAAAATCTGGCTTCGTACTGATATTGGTACTTATGCCTAGAATAGTTTGAGTGAGATTGGATGACAACTGAATGAGGAGTAGTAAAATGAAACAAAATGGCCACCGTGATCCCCAACAACAGAATACAAGAATTGTAACTTTGTGTGGTGCTAGTGTCCATTCCTGGCTGGTCAGCTGCTATCTAAATGACCTTTTAACCCTTTAATGGATAATGGTCAAGCCTCCAAAAACCGCTTCTGTTGTGGTCTTGAGAATTGGCCATTTGCAGACCAAGAGAAAACTACTTTTGAAAATTTGTCATTGAGTCATTCCAATGGTAAATTTTCGAAAATAGTCTTTTGGGTCTGGAAATTGACATTTTCATTGAGTAAATTAAAATTTTGTTCAAGTAATTTGAGGGTTAGGGTTAATAAGCAAATATTCGATCTCCAACCAACTTCCCACAATGCATTGCACTTACTACTGTTTAATATTAACTGGAACCTGTACCAGGAACAGTGTTTCAGTTAACGTTGCACTTTAGTAAGCGCACTAAATTGTGGGATTTTGTCTGATGACTGAATTGAGATATTTCGGCCCAATTTGACCATTAACACCTCTTGTGTCAAGGTCAGCACCTCAAGGTGCACAAGATGATGCATGTATTAGATGATTAATTATCTCTTATATTGATAAGATTTGTCCAGAAAATTGAAGTCATTGCTTGAGTGAATGCATGCCCATTTGCAGGCCAAGAGAAGACTGTTTTTGTCAATTTATCGCTAAAAATTACAAAAAAGGTTCCTGTATCCAGCAAATGAATATTTCTCAAGACAAGTGGAGATGGCTTTTTGACCAGCTTCCGCATGGACAAGAACATCAATTGTTGCTTAATAAATGTCCATTTTCAGGCCAAGAGAAGACCACTATCAAAATTTAACACTGGAATGCCACCCAGTCAGTCATTCCATAAAAAAAATAATCTTGACTTACAAATTGATGTTCCTCAAGACTAGTACAGGAGCTGTTTAATGGCCAGCTTGACCATTATACAGTTACATTGACTAAAGAGGGTTTAAAGAACTAACATGGTAATAATTAAGAACTTACTTGTATTTGTGATATTTAAGTTGATTCGTCACTCATTGATCCCAGAACATCAGAGAACTTAGATTACTTTATGATCTAAACCAAGGAATAATATTTCTCTAAATACGCGGTGAAGTTTTATTGCAAAGACGACAAATTTGCTCATCGTTGCTGCACGATCAATACTTAGAGTGGACTAAAGGTAGAATCTGCTCATATGTCTGTCTTGTGTCATCCGCCTTAGTGTCATCTCCGTCATGTAAAGATAAAATAGGATCCACTGTCCATGTCGAAAATACTGTTACATATAATTATATGGCATGCAAAATATGCTAAAATGCAGAGATTTTTGTCCCGGTTAAATAGTAACACTGATGTTAATATTCTATCCTTTACTGTGTCAATTGCAAAGAAACTGGTGTACATTTTTCAACAATTTTGGTGGAAGATGTTGCTGTCTACGACAGCACCATCTCCAACCAAATTTGTTGAAAAATGAACACCAGTTCATCTTTTATTTTAATTTTAAAATTTAGTTTTGACATCAGAGTGGTGAGTGTTAACAAGCGGTATACACTATGTCAAACAGTTTTGCCAAGCTTTCGCGCATACATACTAAATCTTCTCAGGCTTTCTCAGTCTAATGATCATAAGAGTTATATGTACATGTATTAGAAAAAGTTTGTTTGTATTTCATATGGTTCCAGGCTATTCTGAAGGACAGGCATCCTCAAAAAGGTGTTCCCAAAAGGCAATTTCTGTCTATTTTGAACAGATAATTGCAAAAATCCCCAGCATCCTTTGTCGGTAGGCTTAGTAGATACTATATGCCCATAGTGTATGACATTAAACGTGTAATGCTTATGAGATAGTATGTGTAATATGATATATATGATGTCACCTAACAAGTAAATACCTCTATTTTATTTTAGTGAGTCTGACCTCCAAACTTATTGTTTCACATATTTTACTTTTGTGAGTCTCACCTCCAAACTTATTGTTTCACTTATTTTACTTTTGTGAGTCTGACCTCCAAACTTATTGTTTCACTTATTTTACTTTTGTGAGTCTCACCTCCAAACTTATTGTTTCACGTATTTTACTTTTGTGAGTCTCACCTCCAAACTTATTGTTTCACGTATTTTACTTTTGTGAGTCTGACCTCCAAACTTATTGTTTCACGTATTTTACTTTTGTGAGTCTGACCTCAAAACTTATTGTTTCAATTATTTTACTTTTGTGAGGCTGGCCTCCAAACTTATTGTTTCAATTATTTTACTTTTGTGAGTCTGACCTCCAAACTTATTGTTTCAATTATTTTACTTTTGTGAGTCTGACCTCCAAACTTATTGTTTCACGTATTTTACTTTTGTGAGTCTGACCTCCAAACTTATTGTTTCAATTATTTTACTTTTGTGAGTCTGACCTCCAAACTTATTGTTTCACGTATTTTACTTTTGTGAGTCTCACCTCCAAACTTATTGTTTCACGTATTTTACTTTTGTGAGTCTGACCTCCAAACTTATTGTTTCACGTATTTTACTTTTGTGAGTCTGACCTCCAAACTTATTGTTTCACGTATTTTACTTTTGTGAGTCTGACCTCCAAACTTATTGTTTCACGTATTTTACTTTTGTGAGTCTGACCTCCAAACTTATTGTTTCTCTTATTTTACTTTTGTGAGTCTGACCTCCAAACTTATTGTTTCTCTTATTTTACTTTTGTGAGTCTGACCTCCAAACTTATTGTTTCACGTATTTTACTTTTGTGAGTCTCACCTCCAAACTTATTGTTTCATGTATTTTACTTTTGTGAGTCTGACCTCAAAACTTATTGTTTCACGTATTTTACTTTTGTGAGTCTGACCTCCAAACTTATTGTTTCACGTATTTTACTTTTGTGAGTCCGACCTCCAAACTTATTGTTTCACGTATTTTACTTTTGTGAGTCTGACCTCCAAACTTATTGTTTCACGTATTTTACTTTTGTGAGTCCGACCTCCAAACTTATTGTTTCACTTATTTTACTTTTGTGAGTCTGACCTCCAAACTTATTGTTTCACGTATTTTACTTTTGTGAGTCTGACCTCCAAACTTATTGTTTCTCTTATTTTACTTTTGTGAGGCTGACCTCCAAACTTATTGTTTCAATTATTTTACTTTTGTGAGTCTGACCTCCAAACTTATTGTTTCTCTTATTTTACTTTTGTGAGGCTGACCTCCAAACTTATTGTTTCAATTATTTTACTTTTGTGAGTCTGACCTCCAAACTTATTGTTTCTCTTATTTTACTTTTGTGAGTCTGACCTCCAAACTTATTGTTTCACGTATTTTACTTTTGTGAGTCTGACCTCCAAACTTATTGTTTCACGTATTTTACTTTTGTGAGTCTGACCTCCAAACTTATTGTTTCACGTATTTTACTTTTGTGAGTCTGACCTCCAAACTTATTGTTTCACGTATTTTACTTTTGTGAGTCTGACCTCCAAACTTATTGTTTCTCTTATTTTACTTTTGTGAGTCTGACCTCCAAACTTATTCTTTCACGTATTTTACTTTTGTGAGTCTCACCTCCAAACTTATTGTTTCACGTATTTTACTTTTGTGAGTCTGACCTCCAAACTTATTGTTTCACGTATTTTACTTTTGTGAGTCTGACCTCCAAACTTATTGTTTCATGTATTTTACTTTTGTGAGTCTGACCTCCAAACTTATTGTTTCATGTATTTTACTTTTGTGAGTCTCACCTCCAAACTTATTGTTTCATGTATTTTACTTTTGTGAGTCTGACCTCCAAACTTATTGTTTCATGTATTTTACTTTTGTGAGTCTGATCTCCAAACTTATTGTTTCACGTATTTTACTTTTGTGAGTCTGACCTCCAAACTTATTGTTTCATGTATTTTACTTTTGTGAGTCTCACCTCCAAACTTATTGTTTCATGTATTTTACTTTTGTGAGTCTCACCTCCAAACTTATTGTTTCACGTATTTTACTTTTGTGAGTCTGACCTCCAAACTTATTGTTTCACGTATTTTACTTTTGTGAGTCTGACCTCCAAACTTATTGTTTCACGTATTTTACTTTTGTGAGTCTCACCTCCAAACTTATTGTTTCACGTATTTTACTTTTGTGAGTCTGACCTCAAAACTTATTGTTTCACGTATTTTACTTTTGTGAGTCTGACCTCCAAACTTATTGTTTCACGTATTTTACTTTTGTGAGTCCGACCTCCAAACTTATTGTTTCACTTATTTTACTTTTGTGAGTCTGACCTCCAAACTTATTGTTTCACGTATTTTACTTTTGTGAGTCTGACCTCCAAACTTATTGTTTCTCTTATTTTACTTTTGTGAGGCTGACCTCCAAACTTATTGTTTCAACTATTTTACTTTTGTGAGTCTGACCTCCAAACTTATTGTTTCTCTTATTTTACTTTTGTGAGTCTGACCTCCAAACTTATTGTTTCAATTATTTTACTTTTGTGAGTCTGACCTCCAAACTTATTGTTTCAATTATTTTACTTTTGTGAGTCTGGCCTCCAAACTTATTGTTTCAATTATTTTACTTTTGTGAGTCTGACCTCCAAACTTATTGTTTCACGTATTTTACTTTTGTGAGTCTCACCTCCAAACTTATTGTTTCAATTATTTTACTTTTGTGAGTCTCACCTCCAAACTTATTGTTTCACATATTTTACTTTTGTGAGTCTGACCTCCAAACTTATTGTTTCACGTATTTTACTTTTGTGAGTCTCACCTCCAAACTTATTGTTTCATGTATTTTACTTTTGTGAGTCTCACCTCCAAACTTATTGTTTCACGTATTTTACTTTTGTGAGTCTGACCTCCAAACTTATTGTTTCACTTATTTTACTTTTGTGAGTCTGACCTCCAAACTTATTGTTTCACGTATTTTACTTTTGTGAGTCTCACCTCCAAACTTATTGTTTCACGTATTTTACTTTTGTGAGTCTCACCTCCAAACTTATTGTTTCATGTATTTTACTTTTGTGAGTCTCACCTCCAAACTTATTGTTTCATGTATTTTACTTTTGTGAGTCTCACCTCCAAACTTATTGTTTCACGTATTTTACTTTTGTGAGTCTCACCTCCAAACTTATTGTTTCACTTATTTTACTTTTGTGAGTCTGACCTCCAAACTTATTGTTTCATGTATTTTACTTTTGTGAGTCTCACCTCCAAACTTATTGTTTCATGTATTTTACTTTTGTGAGTCTCACCTCCAAACTTATTGTTTCACATATTTTACTTTTGTGAGTCTCACCTCCAAACTTATTGTTTCACATATTTTACTTTTGTGAGTCTGACCTCCAAACTTATTGTTTCACGTATTTTACTTTTGTGAGTCTCACCTCCAAACTTATTGTTTCATGTATTTTACTTTTGTGAGTCTCACCTCCAAACTTATTGTTTCACGTATTTTACTTTTGTGAGTCTGACCTCCAAACTTATTGTTTCACTTATTTTACTTTTGTGAGTCTGACCTCCAAACTTATTGTTTCACGTATTTTACTTTTGTGAGTCTCACCTCCAAACTTATTGTTTCACGTATTTTACTTTTGTGAGTCTCACCTCCAAACTTATTGTTTCATGTATTTTACTTTTGTGAGTCTCACCTCCAAACTTATTGTTTCATGTATTTTACTTTTGTGAGTCTCACCTCCAAACTTATTGTTTCACGTATTTTACTTTTGTGAGTCTCACCTCCAAACTTATTGTTTCACTTATTTTACTTTTGTGAGTCTGACCTCCAAACTTATTGTTTCATGTATTTTACTTTTGTGAGTCTCACCTCCAAACTTATTGTTTCATGTATTTTACTTTTGTGAGTCTCACCTCCAAACTTATTGTTTCATGTATTTTACTTTTGTGAGTCTGATCTCCAAACTTATTGTTTCATGTATTTTACTTTTGTGAGTCTCACCTCCAAACTTATTGTTTCACGTATTTTACTTTTGTGAGTCTGACCTCCAAACTTATTGTTTCATGTATTTTACTTTTGTGAGTCTCACCTCCAAACTTATTGTTTCACGTATTTTACTTTTGTGAGTCTGACCTCCAAACTTATTGTTTCATGTATTTTACTTTTGTGAGTCTCACCTCCAAACTTATTGTTTCATGTATTTTACTTTTGTGAGTCTGGCCTCCAAACTTATTGTTTCACGTATTTTACTTTTGTGAGTCTGACCTCCAAACTTATTGTTTCACGTATTTTACTTTTGTGAGTCTGACCTCCAAACTTATTGTTTCACGTATTTTACTTTTGTGAGTCTCACCTCCAAACTTATTGTTTCATGTATTTTACTTTTGTGAGTCTGAACTCCAAACTTATTGTTTCACGTATTTTACTTTTGTGAGTCTGACCTCCAAACTTATTGTTTCACGTATTTTACTTTTGTGAGTCCGACCTCCAAACTTATTGTTTCACTTATTTTACTTTTGTGAGTCTGACCTCCAAACTTATTGTTTCACGTATTTTACTTTTGTGAGTCTGACCTCCAAACTTATTGTTTCTCTTATTTTACTTTTGTGAGGCTGACCTCCAAACTTATTGTTTCAATTATTTTACTTTTGTGAGTCTGACCTCCAAACTTATTGTTTCTCTTATTTTACTTTTGTGAGGCTGACCTCCAAACTTATTGTTTCAATTATTTTACTTTTGTGAGTCTGACCTCCAAACTTATTGTTTCTCTTATTTTACTTTTGTGAGTCTGACCTCCAAACTTATTGTTTCAATTATTTTACTTTTGTGAGTCTGACCTCCAAACTTATTGTTTCAATTATTTTACTTTTGTGAGTCTGGCCTCCAAACTTATTGTTTCAATTATTTTACTTTTGTGAGTCTGACCTCCAAACTTATTGTTTCACGTATTTTACTTTTGTGAGTCTGACCTCCAAACTTATTGTTTCACTTATTTTACTTTTGTGAGTCTGACCTCCAAACTTATTGTTTCACGTATTTTACTTTTGTGAGTCTCACCTCCAAACTTATTGTTTCACATATTTTACTTTTGTGAGTCTCACCTCCAAACTTATTGTTTCACATATTTTACTTTTGTGAGTCTGACCTCCAAACTTATTGTTTCACGTATTTTACTTTTGTGAGTCTCACCTCCAAACTTATTGTTTCATGTATTTTACTTTTGTGAGTCTCACCTCCAAACTTATTGTTTCACGTATTTTACTTTTGTGAGTCTCACCTCTAAACTTATTGTTTCACTTATTTTACTTTTGTGAGTCTGACCTCCAAACTTATTGTTTCATGTATTTTACTTTTGTGAGTCTCACCTCCAAACTTATTGTTTCACGTATTTTACTTTTGTGAGTCTCACCTCCAAACTTATTGTTTCATGTATTTTACTTTTGTGAGTCTCACCTCCAAACTTATTGTTTCATGTATTTTACTTTTGTGAGTCTCACCTCCAAACTTATTGTTTCACGTATTTTACTTTTGTGAGTCTCACCTCCAAACTTATTGTTTCACTTATTTTACTTTTGTGAGTCTGACCTCCAAACTTATTGTTTCATGTATTTTACTTTTGTGAGTCTCACCTCCAAACTTATTGTTTCATGTATTTTACTTTTGTGAGTCTCACCTCCAAACTTATTGTTTCATGTATTTTACTTTTGTGAGTCTCACCTCCAAACTTATTGTTTCACTTATTTTACTTTTGTGAGTCTCACCTCCAAACTTATTGTTTCATGTATTTTACTTTTGTGAGTCTCACCTCCAAACTTATTGTTTCATGTATTTTACTTTTGTGAGTCTGACCTCCAAACTTATTGTTTCACGTATTTTACTTTTGTGAGTCTGACCTCCAAACTTATTGGTTCGTGAAACATGTGCCCTAACAAATCAATGACTACCCAAAAAGGACACAATTTTTTTGTGCAGCGCGGCTCTCCTTCCAAGGAGTTTGTGATCCGGAGTTAGCAACATGGATCTGGATTGGATCAAATTTGAGATCTATCAATCTCTCAGAAACTACCAATCCCACTTAGTTAAAATTTTAGCACAACACTGTCGAAATTCACCACAGCAAGCAGCAAAGCTGTGGTTAAAGCTGTGGTACATTTAAATGGCCACAGCCAATATTTGCCGTGGAAGAAAATTGCAGGTCTATCTACTTAAACATGATTTTACCATAGATACAAGGTACATGTATCAATCATATTGCCATATTAACCCTTTCAAATCCCTGAAAAGTACATCCTTTACAATGCATAACATATTCTGTTGAAAATTCTGAAATTAATATTACTGGAAGTCATTGCTGCCTCAAACATGTCTTCCAGTCATATTAATTTCAAAATACTCAACAGCTTTCCCATTTGCTTGCTCAGAGATTAAGGTATGGGGAAGTTATCTTTGAAAGCGTTAAAGCAAGTTTCTACAATTTACCAAAATAATAACAAAGATTATAATTAATGAAATTGAAAAAAATATGCTGTATACAGTGCTGTGGTGAAGCAGTTCTGTCACAGCGTTTTTGTGTTATGGCAAAACTTGCCCAATTTCAAGGACTGGTGCAGATGTTCTGATGCAGCTTAACAGAGAGGGCATATGGTGTTGTAAATAATCCATCTGCTCACATCATTGCTGGATACATGCTGGTCTGTGATGACGAATGAAGATTCTGTCAGTCATATGTATAATTAGTCACCACCTTATCGACCAGCAATGGTACTCTTTTATCTATTCATTAATTAATTAACCATTGCCACACAGATGTACAAAAGTATTAATCCATTAATTATTAGCTCACCAGGCCTCAAAGGGCAAGTGAGCTTATATGTTGATGACAAACCCTCGTCTGTCCATCCATCCATCCATCCATCAATGATTTATATAAACGACTTCCCAAGAGCCACTAGGCCAATTTCAATTCCAATCAAAATGTAGCATTTTTGGTGGCCATATTGGATTTTTTTATTTTATGGACTTTGAAGCCGAAATTGGTTTGTATGTATATCAATCAGCTTTTGAGTATGCTGGTTTCAAATTTGCCACTTTCAAGCTGTCGGATAAACTGTTTGTGGGCCATCTTAAATCTAAGCCATCTTGGATTTTGGCATATTTTTAGAAATGTTTTAGAAAATATCCGAAACCGCTTGTGTGTGCATGCGTGTGTACGTGTGTGCGTGCATGTGTGTGTGTGTGTATGTGTGTGGTGTGGATTGGGTGAATGGGGTGGGGTGGAAGGTGGTATGGATGGTGGGTGGGTTTGATTCCAAGATTCATGAAAAATCATCTATGGCAACAGCTGAACCAAGTAGTTCGTTCTCGAGAGGGAGTGTGATTGGCCAAATGCTTCAACATCCATCATGGATGAACTTATTTTCACGAAAATGACCTCCTGAAATTAATTTTGTTTAGGCTTTTGGATATGGTGATTTCATCTGGGGGTTTTTTTCCTGCCAAAAACTCCTGTACTAAAGCAATAGGAAATTTAATGTCTTCTTGAGAACCAATGGACCGATTTTATCAAAATATCAAAGGATGCGTCCTTGATCTTGTTGGTTCTACGTATAGGCAATGACCTTTCTAGTTGAAATGCCTATGTTCCATGTGAGCGATACAGGCCCCTTGGGCCTCCTGTTAGCTGTCAAGATTGGTCCAGAAAATCAAAACTGCTTGCTCATTGTGTGTTCATTTGCATGACAATATTCCAATGATCAATGCCATAAAAACGGGTGTGAAAAAGAATTGCAAATTTCCCTCCAATTTGTTGGTTAAGCTAGGATTCCATTAACGAGTATGCAGATCCATATCCAGAGCTTGAAATTAACTTTTTTTCTTCGTGATCCATGCAGATCAGTACATCAGAAAGGTTACTGATCTGTGACAATTTCTACTGATCGTATGGTAACCATAGTATGACAGCATTTTTGCTGCATGATTATTTGACAAATTTGCGTAAATCGGTTTGCATCGGTAAATAAACATTTAGCAGTATTAATGGTTAGAAGTCACCGGTTTGAGAGGTCGCGGAAATGATACGTCAGTTCTCAATTCGCATCTTCCTGGAACTATCTAAATTACTTCCGCCATTTTTGTTTATTTTTCCGTCGCTTCGATCAGTTTTCAAAGTCATGAAATGACTAATATCGAGCGTATTATTTAGGAAGTCGTCTTGAAACATTCTAGTTTCATAGTTTAGTTGTCAAATATATAATTCTAGAGCCAGGGATGTCCAAAATCAGGCGCAATGCATCGGCAATTTTGTCGTGTCGGATAAAGATTTCTTGAGGAAATCTTCGAAGCTGTGATTCAACATTTTTCAGCGAGTACCCAACAAAGCCGATGGACTGCATTTTGGACTCGGAACTGGAAAATGACTATTTATTATAATGGTGACCAAGTACGGTACTGTAGGTCCGGAGTTTTGACAGGACTCATTTATTTTACATTTTTATTGCGTTCTCACGTAAACACTTCCATGAAAAATAATATTTATTTGGCCGATTTTGTAACTTATCAAGGTTTTAAACACCAGATTCAGACAATTGTGTGAATCATCTCCGCTGAATCAATTTAACTCTTTAGTGGAAATAAAATTACTATTTTATGAGACAGAAAATGTACAGATCCACTTGAATCAGTTGTCATTATACCGCAATAATCCGGCACTGATCCGAACACCAAAAATGCCTACGGATCACCGGGTCAGTGGTTAGATTTGAGCCCTGCATATTCAAAATTGTTTTCGCCACAATTGCAAATAGATAGTATGATTCTATATGTCTGTATGCGTATGCGAAACCTGTCCATATCCGAATCCAATCGCTACATGTAGTGATTTCATACGGATACGGACAGCATTCGGATGTGGGATTCCTTAAAAATTATGTTATTGTGTCATTCATGGGCTTTCCCCAAATCGACGTGCTGTTATTCTGTGTTCCAAAATAAAAGCTAAATTCATAGTA
Organism: Chaetoderma sp. LZ-2023a; assembly: GCA_034401795.1. Classification (NCBI taxonomy): domain Eukaryota; kingdom Metazoa; phylum Mollusca; class Caudofoveata; order Chaetodermatida; family Chaetodermatidae; genus Chaetoderma; species Chaetoderma sp. LZ-2023a. The sequence goes on along the minus strand of CM067365.1, from coordinate 20,229,273 downwards.
AGCGCACTGGAATGTGAAATGCTGATAGAATTATTTAGAAAATATCCATGCCTCTTTGATGCCAGCAATCCATATCATATGGATGCTAATTACAAACACAGACACGTAGCTGGTAGTAGTAGCAGTAGCAGTAGCAGTAGCAGTAGCAGTAGCAGTAGCAGTAGCAGCAGCAGTACACATGATTGGCCTAGAATTGAATAAAATCAGTTTTTGGATACGCATACGTACAAATGGAATCACTCATTCGGATACGCATACACGTTATTGGAATCTACAATATAGCTTTAGGCCAAACCAATTTAATGAATTGTTTTACGAAAATTGCCACCAAAATACACGATCGGAGATGGGAAAAGAATGTAATTAATGCACAATTTCAAGGCCAGAAGCTAAAAGCTATTACAGTATTAATCCTTTCATCATGTTAATTGTCAAGATTGAAGAAGAAAATTCAAAACGTTTTCTCAGCGAGTGTCCATCTCCCGGCTAAGGGAAGATTTATTTTTGAAAATTGCGCCAGCAATTCCAGTGGTAAATTTTCAAAAACAGTGTTCTTGGTGAACAAATGGACTTTTCTCATGACCATTACAGAAATTTTGAGTAGCTTGACCATTAAAGGGTTAACAAAGCTACAGAGAACAAAAAGAGTTACAGAAAGGGTCAGGAATTCCGAGTGATAAGGATTTGGATGCGAAAAATTGCAAGATGGAAAGAATGTCGAAAATAATGTCTTAAAATTACAGCATTAATTCTAGATAAGGAAAAATTAAGTTAGGGGTTTTTGTAAATAAATTAAATTGTTAGGACCTTATAGGGTTAGTAGTGTGAAGACAAGTGTTTCTGAACGGTACATTGTTAAGACCTTATAGGGTTAGTAGTGTGAAGACAAGTGTTTCTAAACAGTACATTGTTAGGACCTTGTAGGGTTAGTAGTGTGAAGACAAGTGTTTCTAAATGGTACATTGTTAGGACCTTATAGGGTTAGTAGTGTGAAGACAAGTGTTTCTAAACGGTACATTGTTAGGACCTTATAGGGTTAGTAGTGTGAAGACAAGTGTTTCTAAATGGTACATTGTTAGGACCTTATAGGGTTAGTAGTGTGAAGACAAGTGTTTCTAAATGGTACATTGTTAGGACCTTATAGGGTTAGTAGTGTGAAGACAAGTGTTTCTAAATGGTACGTTGTTAGGACCTTATAGGGTTAGTAGTGTGAAGACAAGTGTTTCTAAACGGTACATTGTTAGGACCTTATAGGGTTAGTAGTGTGAAGACAAGTGTTTCTAAATGGTACATTGTTAGGACCTTATAGGGTTAGTAGTGTGAAGACAAGTGTTTCTAAATGGTACATTGTTAGGACCTTATAGGGTTAGTAGTGTGAAGACAAGTGTTTCTAAATGGTACATTGTTAGGACCTTATAGGGTTAGTAGTGTGAAGACAAGTGTTTCTAAATGGTACATTGTTAGGACCTTATAGGGTTAGTAGTGTGAAGACAAGTGTTTCTAAATGGTACATTGTTAGGACCTTATAGGGTTAGTAGTGTGAAGACAAGTGTTTCTAAATGGTACATTGTTAGGACCTTATAGGGTTAGTAGTGTGAAGACAAGTGTTTCTAAACGGTACATTGTTAGGACCTTATAGGGTTAGTAGTGTGAAGACAAGTGTTTCTAAACGGTACATTGTTAGGACCTTATAGGGTTAGTAGTGTGAAGACAAGTGTTTCTAAACAGTACATTGTTAGGACCTTATAGGGTTAGTAGTGTGAAGACAAGTGTTTCTAAACGGTACATTGTTAGGACCTTATAGGGTTAGTAGTGTGAAGACAAGTGTTTCTAAACGGTACATTGTTAGGACCTTATAGGGTTAGTAGTGTGAAGACAAGTGTTTCTAAACGGTACATTGTTAGGACCTTATAGGGTTAGTAGTGTGAAGACAAGTGTTTCTAAACGGTACATTGTTAGGACCTTATAGGGTTAGTAGTGTGAAGACAAGTGTTTCTAAACGGTACATTGTTAGGACCTTATAGGGTTAGTAGTGTGAAGACAAGTGTTTCTAAACAGTACATTGTTAGGACCTTATAGGGTTAGTAGTGTGAAGACAAGTGTTTCTAAACAGTACATTGTTAAGACCTTATAGGGTTAGTAGTGTGAAGACAAGTGTTTCTAAACGGTACATTGTTAGGACCTTATAGGGTTAGTAGTGTGAAGACAAGTGTTTCTAAACAGTACATTGTTAGGACCTTATAGGGTTAGTAGAGTGAAGCCAAGTGTTTCTAAACGGTACATTGTTAGGACCTTATAGGGTTAGTAGTGTGAAGACAAGTGTTTCTAAACGGTACATTGTTAGGACCTTATAGGGTTAGTAGTGTGAAGACAAGTGTTTCTAAACGGTACATTGTTAGGACCTTATAGGGTTAGTAGTGTGAAGACAAGTGTTTCTAAATGGTACATTGTTAGGACCTTATAGGGTTAGTAGTGTGAAGACAAGTGTTTCTAAACGGTACATTGTTAGGACCTTATAGGGTTAGTAGTGTGAAGACAAGTGTTTCTAAATGGTACATTGTTAGGACCTTATAGGGTTAGTAGTGTGAAGACAAGTGTTTCTAAACGGTACATTGTTAGGACCTTATAGGGTTAGTAGTGTGAAGACAAGTGTTTCTAAACGGTACATTGTTAGGACCTTATAGGGTTAGTAGTGTGAAGACAAGTGTTTCTAAACGGTACATTGTTAGGACCTTATAGGGTTAGTAGTGTGAAGACAAGTGTTTCTAAATGGTACATTGTTAGGACCTTATAGGGTTAGTAGTGTGAAGACAAGTGTTTCTAAACCGCATATTGTTAGGACCTTATAGGGTTAGTAGTGTGAAGACAAGTGTTTCTAAACAGTACAGTTGGTGGTCTCTCTGACCAGCAGTACACCTTTCCCATATTGACGTCATTATGCCGGGATTCCCATAAATCAATGCTCGGAGCAAAACTGCTGGCTTGTAAAGCCATCAACAAGAAGCGGACCTGCATGTAGTTAATAACTATTGCACTAAAATACACCTCAATTTAAACCGTTCTTATGATAAACTAAAATCACTAAGTTATTTACGCCATACATCATTGGAAATTGTTGTTACCTAAACACTAATGTATTATTTTTTATATTTTTGTAGAATTTTCACTGGATTATTTGCGTATATAAAATACACCATTATACATAGATTCATCAAATCAAGTGGAAAATATGGGCTATTTTAAAATTACAATCAACTGTATTGAATTTTACAAAACTATAAAAACGAATACAGGAATGTATAGAAAATTGGCTTGGCTTTCCAATGTTGTATTATGGTGTTAATAAACCAGATATAGGAATTATATTATAGCAGTGATTTTTAAATAGAATGCTTTTAATTATGACCATTAGAGCCTTGTGAGATCAAGCGTGGCAATGCCTGTAGACACTAGCCTGGAGAACAATAGCCTCAATCACCAGCGGCCAGCTAGTTGAACAGATAAACCCTTTTCATTCTGAATTAGCACAAACCGGTTTCATGGGATTATGGCACGAGGCCTGCTGAGTATTTTGAAAGTTATTTGACTGAAAGTTGTTGCTGCCTATGGCATAACAACTTTCGTCCTGATTGCTTTCAAAATAATCATCAGGTTCTCATTTTATTTCTTTAACCACATTGTGACAATGTATAGAGAATGAAATGGGTAATAATCTCTATTTAATCTTAATTCATAAATGTATGTAGCAAGTAGTAGCAAGTTTGGAATTGTTCTTTAGAAATTGTTTTAGACACGCTTTAAATGTTTCTAACTTGTTTTATGTTTTGTTTGCTTAGATACAGCTAGTTATAAAATGAGCATGAATGTAGAGAATGAGGGAGAGAGAATGAGTGAGAGATTCAGTGAGAGTAAATTTTCGAGTTATTAAAGTTTAGTATCAGTAACATTTGAAGCACGATCTTGCTTATTATTTATTAGAGTGTCTTCGCCTGTCGCCTCATCCTGAAGTGTAGCGGAGCTATTGCCAAACAGCTAATACCCCCCCCCCCAGTGTAACCCATTGATACGTGGCAAATAGCATCGTTACAGTTGTATGACTTCAATAATATTATGAAATTAGTTCTTCATATAAACTGCTTAAAGTGCGGTGTCTCTGATTCCAATAGTAAAGTAATGCTGTTTGTGCGTCGACTATCGCGGTTACCAGCCAGATGTAGTATGCACGATGCATTGTGGGAAGGGATTTTCCAAAAGTATGCTAATGTGGGAAAGGTCTATTAGTGCATACAGTCTCTTTTGGTTACAGTGTCTAAGACATGACTTCTCAAAGGTGAAACTGAGACGATGGAATTTCAGGGATGACACAGATGATAATTAAGTTCCCTCAATTATACCCTGTTATCAACGCTTCTTTTGTTCGAGGCGTTTATTTCTGGATATAATTGGGAGACTCAGACAGGGCTTAAAGTCATATGGACCATGAATACTGACTAAATAAAACAGGAGAGAACTTAGGTTAGTAAAGCCCGTGTTCTCCTGATTCACTGTTTATAGCTGTCTGCTTGCAAAATTTCTGCAGACTACATTTTCTATGGCATTTTACCTCTGGATATAATGAATATTTTGAAAACATTTGACTGAAAGTTGTTGGTGGCTAAGCCACCAACAACTTTCAGTCAAATTATTTTCAAAATAATAAAGCATATCCAGAGGTAACCCCCATAGAAAATGTGGTCTGCAGAGATTCCGCAGGCAGACAGTTAACACGACATGTTTGAAATGAAGCTAATAAGACACATTCTTATTGCACAAAGTGAGAGTGAAGGTCTCTAGTAACTTGGGGACAAGAGAAGCGTGCCATCTGCATAAATATTTTTACCCCCAAGCTTTTGCAAGAGCTCGTTATTTTATGTTCCTGCTTTCATCAGTGCTTCTATCAGGCCTTCCATGTTTATGTCTCTGCATGCAGGCTTTGGTTTTCATTCGCGGGTAGTTTGTGCATGTCAGGCTAGGATGGACCTGTTATTATAGGTGGATAAATAGAAATTTTGCTCATTGGCGATCAGATCTGTCCATCCACCCTCCTGCCTGCCTGGCCGCCCGCCTATCTGTCCTGCTTCATTGTCGTCGGCGTCGTTGGCGTCGTTGGCGTCGTTGGCGTCAAGTTTGTGGTTTACCGCCACATTACCTTAGATCTCGGGATTGTGTCAGCTTATTGGGAGTAAATTTGGAAACATGTTCTACCTATATTGTGTAGATGCAGCACAATGATATTGAGGTCAGAGATCAAGTTAGGTTTTTAGCTCACCTGGCCGGTGGCCATCTTGGATTTTGGCCGATTTTAGGAAACGTATTAAAGAATCAATAAAGAAATCAATTCAAAACTCATGAAACATCATCTAGGGCAAGAGGTAAGAAGTTTGTTCAGGAGGACTTGATTGACCAAATGGTTCCCGCGGCCATCTTGGATGACCTAGTTTTCCTGAAAATGACTCTAGAACCGCTGAAGGGATCAGACCAAAATTTGGGAGATATAATTAGGGGCTACGGATGAATAAAGTTTGTTCAAGGGAAGTTGATCCGTCAAAAAACATGGCTGCCGTGGGCCAATCAAAATGTAGTGTGTTTGGCGGCCATATTGGATTTTTTTATTTGATCAATTTTGAGGATGAAATTGGTTTTATATATGTTTTTGGGTATTCTGAGCTCAAACTTGCAATTTTTGAAACTGTCGGATAAACGGTTTTAGGGCCATCTTGGATTATTTTCCCGCCAAAGGCTCCCATACTAAAGCAATGGGAAATTAAAAATGTCTTCTCGAGAACTTATAAGGCCGATTTCAATTATAATTGGTAGGAAGCATCCTTACGGCATAGGGATCCAAGTTTATTGAAATGAACCCAATCGACCAATTTGGCAAGCGGCCATCTTGGATTTTGGCCGATTTTAGGAAATGTCTTTAAAAATTTTCTCCGAACCCGCTTGGGGAAGCGATTCAAAACTCATGAAAACTCATCTAGGACAAGACCTAAGCCAAGTTTGTTCAAGAGGACTTGATTGACCAAAGGGTGTAGTGGCCATCTTCGATGACCTAGTTTTTCAGAAAACGACTTCTCCAGTCTCCGCTGTAGGGATCAGGCCAAAATTTTTGAGATATGCTTAGGGACTAAGGAAAGTTGATCCGTCAAAAAACATAGCCGCCGTTGGCCAATCAAAGTGTAGCGTGTTTGCATGGCGGCCATATTAGATTTTTTTTTATTTGATGGATTTTGAGGCCAAAATTGGTTTTATATATGTTTTTAGCTATTCTGAGTTCAAATTTGCCATTTTCGAAATTGACGGATAAACCGTTTGGTGGCCATCTTGGATTATTTTCCTCCCAAAGGCTCATATAGTACTAAAGCAATGGGAAATTTAAAATGGGTTCTCGAGAACTACTATGCAGATTTCAATTATATTTGTCAGGAAGCATCCTTAGGGCATAGAGTTTCAAGTTTGTTCAAATGAACCTGATCGGCCAATTTAGTCAGCGGCCATCTTGGATTTCGACCGATTTTAGGAAATGTCTTGAAAAATCTTTGTTTCTGAAACTGCTGGGGGAATCGATTCAAAATTCATGAAACGTCATCTAGGGGAAGAGGTAAGCCAAGCTTGTTCAAGAGGACTTGATTGACCAAATGGTTCTGTGGCCATCTTGGATGACCTAGTTTTTCTGAAAACGACTTTTTCTCTTGAACCACTGAAGTGATCAGGCTGAAATTGGGGAGATATGCTTAGGGACTAAGAGCCATTAAAGTTTGTTCAAAGGAAGGTAATCCATAAAAAAACCCATGGCCGGTGTGATCCAATCAAAATGTAGCATGTTTGGCGGCTCTATTGGATTTGTTATTTGATAGATTTTGAGGCCAAAATTGGTTTTATATATGTTTGTGAGTATTCTGATTTCATATTTGCCATTTTTTAAACTGTCGGATAAACGGTTTGGCAGCCATCTTGGATATTTTCCCTGCCAAAACCTCCCATACTAAAGCAATGGTAAATTTAAAATGTCTTCTTGAGAACTACTGGACTGATTTCAAGTATATTTTGCAAGAAACATTCGTAGGGCATAGAGGTGTGCCTCTTGTTTCATTTGGCTCCGCGATCCGACCCTGTAAATCTGGATTGGTCACATTTACTTGAACTAGGTTTGGAAATCTGGTTAATGAATGATGCAATATGATGAATTGGCCACCATAAAGTGTGACGATTTTCTGCAATATTCTGTCAGTCATGTCAGTGTGCCACTTATAACTTGTTTTTTGCCACCCACGTGATACGCATCCTAGGCTTGCACGATTTTTGCTTTGAAACATCGCGATCGATTTAAAAAACAACGCAATTTTTGATTAAATCATTGGTCCAAATTCCCAAAAGTATAAACCAGGATAACATGACAAGTCACGAAAATTGGGACTTGGAATTTCTAGAAAAAGTTGAAATAAATGATACAGAAATAGCACGAAATTAGAACACAATTTCATGCAATAAATTCTTACCATCCTACGTCTATGCTTAATGTATACCATATATCCATCATCGTGGGAGTGAAATTATTAATTGGGACCGCCTAAATATTGCGGATAGTTTAATAAACATTTATTTCATAAAAAATTGGCATAAAATGTCGTCGAGAAAAGATATAAATTACGTGATGTATCGGCTTCCGTTTATAGTCTCCCTTTGTACCCATGTGAAATAAAATCCCTCTTAGGCAAATGGCCAGGGCAAAAAATGCTTGGGTATTCTTGAATATCAAAGCTCTCAAAAAGGACAAGTTTAGGTCATTACCGGAGTAATGCGAAGATGCTAATATTAGTACCAGGGGAGATACTGCGCAATCCACATACATAGGATGGTAGCTTTGAGTAGGTAGGAGTGTAACGGCGTAAACTTGTAAACTAGTGATGTTTATACTTACTTTCAGAATATACAATTTACATTTAAGAGGAATCAAAGCACAGTTCAAAATACAACAATCTTGAATGCTGTTGCTTTATTTTCTTTAATTAGAAATGACAACCGAATCAAAAAGGAAAAATTATTACACCGCCTGAAATTGCTAACTCTAGAATTAAAAAGAATTATGTTCACTGATTATTGCCTAACACTGCAACTAAGTATATACTTGGTATTTCATGACATACTCCGGGTCTGCAGCCAAAATTATATAGCGATTCGATGGAGTAACTGGCTGGTTTTCTCACTGACATAGGTGTTACCTCGCTATTGTTAGCTTGTTTATTATAGTGCTTTGTGTTGCGATTAGTAATTATTCGACACGTGCGTGGCACGGCGGGATATAAACACAATGAAGACAGGCATGAATCGATTATAATTGTACTCATATACTGATAAAATGTGACGGAAAAGTACACACTTCAGATTTTAAACAAACAGGATTTTTGACGATTTTCCGATTTTTCCTCAATTACATCGTAAAAATCGCGATTTAAAAAATAAATCAAACTTCATGATTAAATTGAAAAACCGAGCAAGCCTAACGCATCCATGCATGCGTGCGTACACACTACTTATAATTAACCTTTCCAGTTGTAGTTATGCCCTGGCCACCTCTAGCTAAGCTCCACCCACACTTCGCTGTGTCGGAATCGATCGATCCCTGAATGCCCTAACTTAATTTCCTGAAAACTATACTGGTAAGCTGTTGAATATTTTGCAACTAATTTAACTGGTTGCTATTGCTGCCTATGGCAGCAACAGCGCCCAGTCAAATTAGTTTCAAAATATTCAACAGAGTATTTATTAAATAGCATATACAATACAACAACGCATAGTCCATCTTCAAATATGTGTTCGTGACATGCTTATCTCGTCATTCATTGTGATGTCATTCTACACGTGACGTAGTTGATTATGATGTCATGCGATGGATGGATAGAGTGGAAATGTCTATTGTTTATAAACCTTTCGTGGCCAGCAGGGCCTAGGAAGAAGACTTGGGCGTGTCTATTCATCTGTCCACCCATTTGACGTAATAATATCATCTATGTGCATATGGATAATTACTATGGCAGAGATATTCTATGAGTATTTTTGATTGTGTTTTTCAGTGGCAGTATTATCGGTGGCCTCATCACAGCCATTTGTTTCTTCTACAATCACGGAGAGGTATTTGAGAAACAATTTAACTCATTAACCCTTTCACCGATGAATTCACCAAATCTGAATTTTCAAGGGTACTATACAGGAAAACTGTTGATTAATTTGAAATTAATTTGACTTGGTCAGCAACGGCTTCCAGTCAAATTAATTTCAAATTAATCAACAGAATAAGTTTTATATCATAAAGAATACTTTTTCACGGATTTGTCAATGAAAGGATTAACCCATTAACACTCAAGAAAGTCAAAGATGGCTTTTGCAGCTGTCTTAAGAAATGACCATTTGGAGACCAAGAGAAGAATATTTTTGAAGATTTACCTTTGGAATGACTGGCTCAGTAATACAACCAGTCATTCCGGTTGTAAATTTTCAAAAATAACGTTCTTGGTCTGCAAATTATGTACATGCTCTATTTGTGAGAAAATTTAAATTTTATAGACACATTTGATGGTTGAAGGGTTACCCTACCCGTCTGATGTATATGTGTTCGTGACATACCTATTCAGGGGAGATAATCCATAAATAATAAATAGCAAGGGATGAATGAGTCTGATAGGAAAAGTTAATCTTGGGGTGTTGAAATTGGAATTTTGGGAATTCAGGATTCAAAGTATATAAATCGATCCCAACACAGGGAAAGCATGGGAGGGGGGCTTAGCTGTAGATAGGTGTGGCATAGCTAGAAATTAATGAACCGGTACTGCGATTAATGAATTATTCACACACCATGAGAGTCAGCTACCCCATGACTGATTTCACATATTTCAGGTGCCATCAGTTAAGGCAGGAATCCCACGACCTTTGATGTATTCATCATGCTTGTTACAAGATGACTACAGGAACCTGAAATTACCTTGAATTAGATTTTTAAAAACCCACAAACTTATCTTGTAGCTTTTATGATTTTTGTTGATCACTCTACTTGAAACAGGTAAAGAGAGACATGACAAGTTAATGTATTTTACACAATTCTCCCTCTGGCATTACCCGCGGTAAACTAACTTTATATGTTATGGTGTACAAGGGAGATAAATGTGCTCTACCTGTCATCCATTTTAAACAACACCATTGCACAATATTCATGGTAAATTAGTAACTACTTGATGTGACGAAGAATAGATGAATCCAATCTGTCACTCAAGTTTATGACATCATAATCAATTACAGCACATGTACAAGTTGGCTAAGATAACAATCATAATTGACAGATATATGCTGTCATGAAGATGGAAGAGTCCAAGAAGTGTACAAATTGTATGTCTGATGGATGTACTATTAAATAAATATTCTGTTGAAAATTTTGCCACTAATTTGACTGCGCTCTTTGCTATCATAGGCAGCAACACCGCCCAGTCAAATTACTTTCAGAATACTTGAAAACTTACCTGTATAATTACGTAATTATTGGGATGCTGAGGATTTAGGGTTCGATCAGTCCCAACATGGGCAAAGCATGGGCAGAGCTTAGATAGAGATGGGTGGAACATAGCTAGAAATGAATCCCTCTTAGGTAAAGGCCCTGAGGAAAAAAAATGCTTGGATATTCTTGAATATCAAAGCTCTGCCCAGGCCAAAAAAGCTTGGATATTCTTGAATATCCTAGCTCTGTGGGGCTTGAATAAACCCGCTAAACCGGTATTAGCCACCTAATATCCAAGAAAATGCCAGCTAGCTTGAATATTCAAGAAAATCCAAGTTAGCTTGAACGTTCACGAAATTTCCAGCTTGCTTGAATTTCAAGATAATCCGAGTTAGCTTGGATTTTCTTCCAGAAAGTCCCAGCTGACTTGAACTTCAAGATAATCCGAGCTAGATTGAATTTTATTCAAGAACTTATAGACATAAATTGTTAATGTACCGTATTAATTAGAAAATCATGATCACAGCATTATTTCCATAGAACTGAAGTTATACCAAAACTGGTAACTCTGAATAAATATCAGCAAATCAATTTAATACATACCTCTAAATACAGTTCTGTTTCAATTTAAGGTTACTGACGCTAAGAATTCTACCTTACAGTAGCGTCGGTGTTTCCAAACTATCATATTCTATATATCCATAACTGGTAATAATCAGTGCAATAAATGCACCTTTTGCTCTTTTACAAAGACTAAATTTCCCGCCAATTTACCAGGTCAAGGTCATTTCTACATGACTACAGAACCTGTTGTTGCGTCTAAGTGTAAGCTATTTCAAGATAATCCAAGGTAGCAAAAGTGAATATACAAGTTCAAGAATATCCAAGTAGCTTGAATTCATTTGTGTCTGACAAAACAGTCCTAGAAAATCCAAGCTAGCTTGAATTCTGTCAAATCAGAAAAGTCCGAGAAAGTCCAAGAAGCTTTCACTTTTTCATGATCACATTAAAAAAGTCCTAGAAAATCTAAGCTTGCTTGAATTCTGAGAGGTGGGATTTTCAAGAAGTTCAACCTACTACATAAAGTCCAAGTTAATTCAAGAAAATCCCAGCTGGTATGGATTGAATAATTTTCCAATAGCTTGGATATTCAAGAAACTCCTGGCTAATCCAAGATAAATTGAATTTTCTTTCACACGGGCATTTTTCAGAACTTCTCTAAAGGCTCTAAATGCATGTAATCGCTTCTTTCCTATTCTATTTATACCACAAATTAGCATACAAGTATGATATAAGTGATCTTGGGAGAAGAATGATCCTGACTGAAGGGAGAATGTTTAGCCAGTCCAGCTCAGATCATTTAGATTTTAACCCCTTTTGTGTCAACTTAAACATTTAATGATAAAACCTGCAAAATGGCACCTGCTGTGCTCTTGAGTGATGTACATTTGCAGGCCAAGAGAAGATAATTTTAGCAAAATTTATCACTGGAATGACTGGCTCAGTAACTGAGCCAGTCATTCCAGTGGTAAAATTTCAAAAATAGTATTCTCTTGGCCTGCGCATATACACTGTCAAAGCAAAATGATGGATTTTCTTGAATATTAACTGTTTAATGATCAAGCTGAATAAGATGTGTGGCAATAGACAATTATTTTTATAAATTTCTGTGGAAAATCTACACACATTGTCTTCTCTAAATAGACATTTACTGAGTGAGAATTGCAATTTTGTTTTAGATATCTTGACCTTTAAAGGGTTAATTGATATAGGTAGCATTTTGAGTGCTTTGAGGCGCTGTTGACACTAGAGGGGTTTAATTGTATTAGTTACCTTAGTCTAAGCTACTCAGCATCACAGCTAGATCTGGGCCCTATTTTCGCGACTGACGCTGTCAGTGAATTTCACGAACCAGGTTCGTGTCTGCATGGTGCCCGTCAGCCTTCCTCTAGCTCATATTAGCCTGGGTATCAGGCACAAACCAAGGCAGTGAACCACGAACAAAATCAGTCCAAAGGTTCACCATTGATGCCTAGACCTGTTGCTCTATTGTACTAACAGAACTTGATTGGTAGTATTTTAATATGCTATAATTAATCTGAGTGATTGCTTTTGCAGTGTACACGAGTGCAATGGACGCCGCCACTCAGAGAGAGTTTTGCATATCCATTCTTTGTTATTGAAATGCTTCTAGTAACTCACATCATCAAGTAAGCTTGAGATTAGTTCTTAATTACTGTACTTTTACTAACATTAATTATAACCATTCAACCAGTGTCTCAAACTCTCAATTTCAAGAAAGGTACACACGAAAGCAGTTAACTTTTTCAAGAGCCAGTCATTCCAGTGGTAAATGTTAAAAAATTGTCTTGTCATGCAAATGAAAAATGGATCAACAATCAATAGAGCAAATATTTTAATTTAAACCATTAAAGGGTGACTAATATATTTATATATATTATATTGAAACAATTTAGTTATTATTACACCACAAAAACATCCATTACCGTTCAATCACTGCTTGCTAAATCAATTATCTGCATTTAGCTACCAGAATAAGATTTTTATGCTTGCATACACTCCTCCCCATGCCTATTCCTATTAATATGGACCCTCAACCAGGCTACTGGTTAGGTCCATCTCCAGTATATTGTCTGATATAGACTGGCACCAGTCTGTACTCACTCCATAGTGACGCCTGTCACTAGGCGCGCATGTGCATGCATGCTGGAGCCCAAATAGGAAACAGATTAACTTTTCAATTATTCTGCAAGCACAATAACTGCTCAAATATTACTAGAGAGTTTTTATAGCTTTGCGCTGTGTCAGTTATACTTTTGAAAGGACTTCCTATTGCTATGATGCCTGCTATGAAGTCTATCCTCCCTAAGTTATGTTTAGGAAGTATTTCGTGGTTATATTGAACTTTATAACTACCGTATGTTTATAAATGTTACCGGTTTTCGTGCTATGGTTAACGTTTTCGTGGTAACAATCTTAATATGCCTATATCATCATCATCTTAAATATCTAGTGTACTCCAAGAGCCCTTTCTCACTTTTCAGTTTAGTGCTTTCTAAGGATTTACATGTATCGTTATGAAAGATTGTTTTCTTGTCGTTAGGGATTTTTTAAATTTGAACTTTCCCGCCTTTCTTAGAAATGCGTTTACATGTTTCTAGACTCTCTTTAACGAAGTATCAAGCTGTATGCTTCATTGTAACCTTTTTTCGTTGTTAGGAGTCTGTTAAATCGACCGATAAGATCAAATGCACGTCTTCCAAGTGTGATCGCCTTCACTCTGTGGAGTATGGAGGACATATCTGTTCTAAATGCACTTCGTGTACCCCCACAACGATGTGCGGGATGTGCAAAGGGTGGTCAGCGTCAGTATTTAAGGCCTTTTTTAAGGATTTTCCCTCTAAACAACCGCTGCCCTCTGGTCGATCTTCCCCTACCCCGTTGCTGTAAAGACAAACGCTGTGTCTTTTGCAAGAACAAATGTTTCTAATCCATCAGGAAAGGAAGGGTGGTGGGGGGGGGTGCTTCTTCGGCGAATTCTGAAGCTGTTTTGACTTTGTTTGGTAAGTTCAAATCCTTTGCTGATGAAATCACTAGATGAAAGAGTTTCTTCTGCCATCTAGGAGGCCAAGAAACAGGAAGTTTCTTCAGAATCGAACGATAGCCCGAGGGCTAGCGGGCGTACCCGCAAATGGGGAAAACCGATTCCTCTTATATCCAGACAAGAAATCGGGTCTCCAAAACAAAAAATTAGAGCGAAAAAGCTCTCGAAGATGAACTCGAGCAGGTCACCGGGTCAAACTCACATTAGTCTTGAGGGTGAAAGGCATGCCCCTCAAGCAGTGGTAGCAGCGGCGGAAGCCCCCGTCCAAAAGCCTTATGCTAATGTCAAAGTTTCAGTCATTCCGGTCGTCAAAAATGTACATAGATCGCCTATAGCCAAAGGTCTTCAATCAAGTTTTTCTGGTACTTCCGGCTCAGTTGTAGTGGATTCGGGTCCTCAGGACACGGGTTTACTTCCGTTTTCCGAATCTACTTCCGTTCTGTCCATATCCGGTCTGACTTCCAGATTTACAGGACATTCGGTTCTTCAAGATCTGGTTCCTATTTCCGCTTCCGGTCTTAGCAGCGTTTCCGGTCATACCGGATATCAGGGGTCTTTGGACCCTTATTATTTTACCTCTTCCGGTAGGAGCGCTTCCGTTTCCGGTTTGGATTCCGGTCTGTACACTTCCGCTTCCGGTTCTAGGGGTGTACTTCTGTGTCGTTTAGATCCGTATAGACTTCCGCTTCTGGTTGGGACGTAACTTCCGGTATAGCGAACGGTCATAGTCGGTTAGCCTTGACTAAGAATTTATCCGAGCATCAACTTACGCTTCCATTTTCAGTTTCTTCTTTAGATGCGAATTCTTTAGAATTTTTCAGTGGATAGGCGTAATGAGTTTGGTGATAGGAATTTTGTAGGCTCTGGTTCTGAATTTTCTCATAGTCTTTTTTCTCATGATTCTTTAGTTTCTAATTATGATTCTTCCCTTTCATCTCAGGTAGTTGATGTTGATTTGTCTGCTCCTTCTTCTGCTCCTTCTTTTCGTGATGCTGTCTTGAGTTCCTCTGGCTCGCGGAATTCCTTCTTTCTTCCTCCAGGTTTTAATTCTATTCCTTCCTCTTCTGCTTCTTCTCTTTCAGTTAAAGATTTTTCGTCCAGTCATGTGTCTAATTCGTCATCTCTTTTTCAATCATCTATTCCTCCTCCTCCGGGATTCTCCCATCTTCATCTATTTATTCTTCTCAGGGATCCTTAGATCCTTCTTCTCCCTCTTCTTCAAATTTCTTCTTTTCCTCCTTCTTCCTCTTCTGCCTCTCCTTCCTTTGATCATCTGGATTCGATTGTTTCCGTTGTTCTTTCTCCCGAGTTAGAATTTCAAATTGTTGATTCGGGTTTAGATTTCTCTGTTTTCTGTGGTTAGGGATCCTTTTCTCGATCGTTCTTTTGTTTCGGCTCGTTTTTCGATCCTCGAGGTTTTCTACCAGTTCTCTGGTTCATCCTTCCTTGTCTTCTAGTCAGGATCATGGTATGGATTCTTTTCCTTCCGATCAAATTTCATCCTTTCCTGAGTCTTCTAGAAGACCCTGTTCTCCTATTTCCTCTAGATCTGCTGAATCTGTAGTCTCGGGTGATTCCTCACTTCTCATCTCTTCTTCCTGTCGTAATCCTTCTTCTCTTCCCACAGTTCACAAGTCAGTCAGAGCAAGGGATCTGAAGGGGTTTTGTCCGGTCAGAGCCTCTTCGGAAGACTGGTCCATGGCTCACAGGTGGATCGCCTCTACTCTTTCCCTTCCTCTTAAGGAGGAATTTTCTATTGACCCTCCTTCTTTCGGGTCTGCTCTTTCTACGTTTGATTCTTCTTAGTCGTAGATTTCTTCGTTAACGATGTTAACTGTAGGGAGTTTTCTCTTTCTTCAAAATTCGATGCACCTGTTCAGGTTCCCAAAGAAGATTATTTGAAGGTTGCTACTCCTCAGTCTCTTTCTGGCCCCTCCTGGAATGTTCTTTCCTCACATTTAAAGGAGTCTTCCAAGATTGAGCATTCCACTGATCTTTTTAAATGGGAGTCTGTATGCAGATCCCAGCTTAAGTCGGCCAATTTCATTGCTCTGTTATCTGAAGCTGTTCTTAAAGCTCAAGAACGTGGTGATCGGGTTCCTTTATCAGTCTTTTGTTCCTTGGCGGATCTGTCTCGTGGTTCTCTCAGTTCAGTCTGCAGATCTTTGGGATTCATTTCTTCTAAGAGACGGTCCAGGAAGCTCTCTGAGGGTCAAATTTCTAATACTTCGAAGAATAGTCTTATTTCAGCCCCCCCCCCCCCCCCTTTGGTCAGGATATATTCGGACAGTCGAATTCCAGTCTTATTCATGCGGAATCTGAGCGCCTGAAGGCCTCTAGAGACCTTCAAGCTCAGATTTCCTTTTCTAATCCTTCTTCTAAAAGAGATGTTTCTTCAGTAAAGAGTCCAAATTCATCTCCTAGAAGAAAGAGCCTCAAACCAGACCAATTTGGGGCTTATCCATCTAGGATTATTAATAATTCTAACCGATCATCTTCCAATCTTCAAGATAGATCCGCGGAGGAGGATCGTTTTGATTCCATATCCTCTCACCGTTCTAGATCCAAAGGGAGGCAGTCTTTCTCTCCTTGGGCGAGAGGTGTCAGTCCATTTCTCGCGTCCTAGTTCCAGGTCCAGCGGTCGTTCTTCCTTTAGGGGTTATCAAGGAAAGAGAGTTTGAATGTGTGGACTATTCCCGGGTAAGTCCAACTTTCTCTCTTCCTTTAATCAACCCTCCCCCTCTTCTTGTACCTTTGAATCAGTCGGTCCAGTGTCTTTTACCCAACATGCCAGTAGGAGGGCACCTGTCTCTGTTTTGGGAAAATTGGCAGGCCCTCATTCAGGACTCCTGGCTAGTTTCTGAGATATGTTGGGGTTATGCACCGTCTTGGATCCGTCATCCTCCTCTTCTCTCTTTTCCAGATTGGACTCCAATCCCATCCAATCCAGAAAAATTGGTTGCCTTGGAAGAGGAGTTGGAATCCATGATTGTCAAGAGGGCAATAGAAGAAGTTCCCCGTTGGAGAGTAGACCCGGGCTACTATTCAATCATTTTTTTAGTTTCCAAGAAAACAGGAGGTTGGCGTCCTATCATAAATTTGAAGAAATTAAATCTCATGATTCTTACTCCCAAGTTCAAGATCGAGACCATCTCCCAGATCATTTCCAGTCTAGATCAGGGTATGTAGACGTCTTCCATCGACCTAACGGACGTCTACTTTCATGTTCTCATTCACCCTTCCTTTAGAAAATTCCTGAGATTCGCTTACAAAGATCGAGTTTGGCAGTTTCGTGCCATGCCTTTTGGCCTGACCACGGCTCCTTTTCTTTTTACTCGCCTAGTCTCAGCCGTGGCAGGAATTTTACACCGTCGTTCTATCCATCTACACGTTTATATAGACGATTGGTTAGTAAAAGCAGTCTTCCTCAATTCTCTCAGGAATTCTTCCAGAGGTTTGCAGTCTGGCATGCAACCTAGGGTAGATTTTAAATCTAAAGAAATCAAGCCTAGTTCCCTCTCAAATCTTCACGCATCTAGGCATTTCTTTCGATCTGGCCCAGGGTCTAGTCTTCCCCTCAGATCCAAGAATAGAGGCTTTATCAGTGGCAATGGAAATCCTGTCTTCTTCTTCCATGGTCAGAGCAAGATTTCGGCTAAGAGTGATAGGGTCTGGCGGTCAGCGTAGAGAATGTTATTCCATTGGCGACGCTGATGAGAAGACCCTTCCAAATGTGTTTAATGTCCCTTTGGAAGCAGTCAGTTCTCTCTATTTACCATCAGATTCCCATCAGAGAACACTTGATTCCTCTTCTAGATTTTTGGAACGATCGTTCTCTGCTTCTGATGGGTGTTCCACTGGTAAAGTCCTCCCCTCAGGCGATAATCTTCACAGACGCTTCTCAGGAGGGATGGGGAGCGGTCTGGGACTCCCTGTCGGTTTCCGGTCTTTGGTCACTGTAGGAATCGACAGCTCATATCAACATTCTGGAATTGTGGGTTGTCAAGAAGGTTCCGTTTTCATGGTCAGATCTTGGGATAGGTCTCAAAGTCTTGATTCGGTCGGACAATCCGACAGTGGTCTCTTATATCAACAGGGAGGGGGTTACAAGGTCATCCCTCCGTTGTCTAGAAGTGTGGAACCTTCTCTTATGGTGTCGCAAGAATCAGATTTTTCTAGTGTCTTCTCATGTCCCAGGCAGTCTGAATTTTCTTGCGGCCCTACTGTCACATCCCAGCAAATTCGGCCACACAGAGTGGCAGTTAAAGAGGTCAGTTGTCAAAGCGATTTTCAGTCTTATGGATCGTCCTCTAGTAGATCTGTTTGCGACATCTCTGAATGCCCAGATCTCCTCTTTCATGTCTCTTTTTCCGGACAGTCAGCCCCTGGCGGTGGATGCCCTGTCTCAGTCCTGGACAGGAATGTTTGCCTATGCGTTCCATCCAACGATTTTGAAGTGTTGAAGAAGGTCAAAGAATAAATCTGCGAGATTCTTTTAATAGCTCCTTTTTGACCAAAGAAGATTTGGTTTGTAGACCTTCTAGATCTCCTGGTAGACTTCCCTCGTCTTCTTCCAGTCTCCCAGGATCTTCTGTCTCAAGTAAGAGGTCTTTGTCTTCATCCAAACCCAGGAATCTTCAGTCTGTGTGTTTGGAGAATATCAAAACTAAAGTCTACGAGAATAAAGTTTCTTCAAGATCTCAGGAAATTATCGATTCTTCCAGAAGAGAGTCGACCCGCAGAGTTTACAAGGGTCGACTTAAAATTTTTGGAGAATGGTGTTCAGACCAAGGTCTCGCGCCCGATTCTGTTTCTATTCCCCAAGTATTAGACTTTTTAACATATCGCTTTGATTCCTTACTTTTATCAGTTAATACGGTTAGGGGGTATGGATTTTCTCTGGCATCTTCTCTTCCTTGCCTTCTGAATGCCAATGTCAAGGACACTAAGACTCTTAATAGTTTTATTAGAGGTCTAGGCAATATTCGTCCTCCGATAGCTAAGCCGTTACCTTCATGGAACTTGAATTTGCTTCTTCAAGTGCTGGCAGGCCACCATTTTGAACCTCTTTCCTCTATTAGTATTAAACTTTTAACTTTTAAAGCTGTTTTTCTTGTTGCTGCTGCCTCTGCTAGAAGGCATTCAGAAATTCATGCTCTTTCTGCTGAAAGGGACAGATTTATAGTTTCAGGAGACTGTTTAGTTTTATACCCCAGAAGGGATTTTTTATCTAAAACTCAGTCTAACCGGTTTCCTGCTAGCCCGATCATTTTAAAATCATTGTCGTCTTTTTCGCCATCCGACAAATTCTGGTTTCCTGTTAGGGCATTAAGAATGTACAAACAGCGAACTGATTTTTAAAAGATTTGATCCGTCCCATTTATGGGTTTCTTATGCGGAAGAGTTAGCTAAGCCGGTCTCCAAATCTACGATTGCCAGATTGATTTGTGAGACGATTAAGCTTTGTTACGAGATAGCTTCTCCTGAACAAATTAATCTCTCCCATATTAAAGCTCACAATGTTTGAGGAATGGCTACCTCTTTTGCGCTTTTTGCCGGTTCGTCTTTAGATGAAGTCATGCAGGTTGCCGGATGGAAATCTGAATCCACTTTTACAACTTTTTATCTAAAAGATAGGAGTGGAGCAGCCACCTTCTTTCGTAATATGTTACGATTTTAACCAAAAAAAGCCGGAGACCATTTACCAAGCACATCCCGCCATTTTCGTTAAGACTATGCATCTGTAAGAAATGGTGAGAGTTTATTTTGGTTTTTATTTATTTCTTTAAGTTCAAGTTTTCCTTATTTGATAATCACGGTGTGATTGATTTAAATGCACTATTATGTTATGTTATTAACATTTGGATAAGATTGGTTTGATTTTTATCCTTGTTTGTTGATTCTCAAATCTCTTCCCAGCTAATGTTTAAGTGGGGCACTGACCAAATCTACGGGTTTAGCAAGTAGTGATTGAACGGTAATGGATGTTTTTGTGGTGTAATAACAACCCTACACAGACCCCCCTTACGGGTTGGTCTGTTATTTTATTAACCACTATAAAAACATACCTGCCGTTCAATCACTACGACCCAGCCTCAGCCACCCCGCGTGGAATTAATTTTAGAATTTGCCTATAATATTTGGCACTTAAATTCAGAAAAGGGAATCTGTTTCCTATTTGGGCTCCAGTGCACATGCGCAAGCGCGCTTAGTGACAGGCGTCACTATGGAGTGAGTACAGACTGGTGCCAGTCTATATCAGACAATATACTGGAGATGGACCTAACCAGTAGCCTGCTTGAGGGTCCATATTAATAGGAATAGGCATGGGGAGGAGTGTATGCAAGCATAAAAATCTTATTCTGTAGCTAAATGCAGATAATTGATTTAGCAAGTAGTGATTGAATGGTAATGTATGTTTTTATAGTGGTTAGTAAAACAACAGACCAACCCGCAAGGTGGGGGTCTGTGGGGGGTACTGCATAATATAATGGATGAATAGGAGCTGTCACTCAGGTATGACGTCATAACCAATTACATCACATGTCATGCATGTAGGCTGACATCACAAACTCGATCATAATTGACAGAGAATACTCTGTCTTGAAGCTGGAATGGTCTGTTAATAATCGTTCTGTTGAATATTTTGAAACTAATTTGACTGGTCGCTGGTGCTGCCATAGTTTCGAAATACTCAACATCTTACTTGTATAGTAACCTTTAAATTGAGATTCTGTGAATTCAGGCATCAAAGTATATAAAGCAATCCCAATGCTTACAAACAATGGGCTGAGCTTAACTGTCTCGCTGATGCAAGCCACCAAGCAATAATTTCAATGGGCAATAAATCTGGACATGCCGAATATTTTGAAAATGATTTGACTGAAACTTGCTTAGCCACCAACAACTTTCAGTCAAATTGTTTTCAAAATATTTAACATGTCCAGAGATATAGGCGCTAGAATATGTCGTCTGCAAAATTCAGCAGCCAGACGGTTAACTAGAAAGGGGGGTTGGGGGGGGGGGCTAGCTAGAAATGGATCATTCTGTTGTTTTACAATTTAGTCATAGAACAGGTCATAAGATATATGTATGTAAGCTAGGTTACTGTTGTACACATTATAATCTCCCGTCATCATGTGTGCATTCAGAATTGTTTTCAGAGGATATAAACTGCAGTAAGATTACATGTCTTGAGTTTACTTCAAATGTTGTACATGAGTACCTGCCATATATTGACAAGATACTTAGAATGTGAGTCGGTGAAATACAGCCATATTCACTAGAATTGTGACCCTCCCTGAATAACATTAACTTCGTGAATGTTTGTGTTTCCGGGGTACAGCTGTAGGAAAACTGCTTAAAATCACTTTGTGTTTGGTACCTGGATATGGTGTAAGAAGACCACTTTGTCTAATATTTCAGGCAATTCTGCTTGATGTGTTACCTATCTTAAAAAATAATTATTAGCTCACGTCATGACGACCATCTGTCGTGTGTCCTTTTGTCGTCCATCCGTCATTTATCCGTCAACTTTTCCTTTAAAGCTCCCATACTAAATCACTGGGAAATTTAAAATGTCGTCCTATCGATATCCACTGGGCCGATTTCAGGTATATTTGGCAGGAACAATTTTTAGGGCATAGAGATTCAAGTTTGTTCAAAGGAATTTGATCGAGCAATTAGCCTGGTGGCCATCTTGGGTTTTGCCTGATTTTTAGGAAACTGCTTGGGGCATCGATTCAAATTTCATGAAATATGATCTATGGATGAGCTGAACCAAGTTTGTTCAAGGAAACTTGATTGGCCAAATAGTTTGGTGGCCATCTTAGATGACCTAGCTTTCGCGAAAACGACCTCCAGAACCAATAAACGGATCAGGGCAAAATTTGCAAATATAATTAGGGACTAAGGGCCATTAAAGTTTGTGGACACTGGAAAAATGTGGCCATTTTGAGGACAAAATTGGCTTTCGTCTGGGGGGACTTGGCTCTAACTGTGGGTCAGCAAATGGAACGACTGACCAATGGACTGGTATAAACCATCTAATCTTAGTATGACTCTGATGGATTGACTGATGGACTGGCTGATTGACTGTTAGATCAATTCAAGTATAGAAGCAAGCTGATTGCTGGCTGACTCAATCATTGACCGATTGACTGACTGATTGACTGGCTGATTACTAACTTGATGGCTGATTGATTGACAGCCCAGCTGCTGTTTGAATATTCCTTAAATATGAACAACAACTCAGACTAAATGTTAAGTAACTTGTTTTTCAGAAAAATATCACCATTCACTAATCATTAATTGTACTTATACATTCAGCAGTTACAAATTTTATTCAGTATTTCTAGTGTGGTACAGCTAGACCCCACACTCTCTAGCTTCTGTCTATCGATCTCCTTGCACACAACTTTCATTTATACAGAAATTTACCCATTCATCACCATGTCAATAAACAGAAATAGATTTTACACAGCAGCAGGTAGAGAGCCATAACAGAAATAATTAATTATCCCTTTCATTTCCAAGTTCCAAAATCTTATTATTTCTCAAGTAATTCCATGTATATTCTGATGATTATTTTGAAAATAATTTAATCAAAAGTGGTTGATGTTTAGATAGCAACAACCCTGTGTCAAATTACTTTAGCAATTAATCAACAGAGTCCACCTGGATACCAATATTGTCAGTATATATTGTTTGTGTTACTTAGAGAATGAAAGGGTTAATAGCAGTTGGTCAACCATTAAATAAATTATAATATAAGGAATACAGGAATATTCCACAAGTGACTTGTTTACATCTAATTCTGTAAGTCTTCTTTTATCAAGGTATAAACCTGTAGAAACTAGCTTGTGTCCTGCTAATTGCACACCTGCCTCAGCATTTGTGGTCCACTCTTGTTAATTGGAGAGATTACTGGACAATAGGCATAATTATGGCACAATTCTAGCCTTTAATGGACAATAAGTAGGCTGTCTACCTTTTAATGCTGTATGGTCAGTCTACAATATTCAATGTCTTGTTTGATGACTAGCTGGTATTAATTTTAAACTGTGTTGCATTCAGCTGTTGCTGTTATGCAACTATTTTAACAACACCTTTAAAATTGACACAAACAGTTTATAAGACATACACAATAGTTGTTATTACAACACAAAAACATCTATACCATTCAATCACTACTTGCTAAATCAACTACTCTGCATTTAGTCACCAGAATAAGATTTGTATGCTTGCTTACATACCCCCATATGCCTATTCCATTTCAATATACCCTCAACCAGGCTACTGGTAGGGTACACCACCAGCATATGCCCTGATAGAGACTGATACCAGTCTGTACTCACTCCTTGGTGACCCCTGTCACTAAGCATGTCCGTGCATGCGCAATGGAGCCAAATAGGAAACATATTCACTTTTCAAATATTCTGCAAGCAGTACAATCTGCCAATATTCCAGCTTAAGTTTTTATATTTTGCACTGTGTTCAGCTTATATTTTTGAGAGTTCTTCTATTCAGGATATGCCTAACATGATGTTCATCCTCTCTAAGTTATGTTTATTGAGTATTTCGTGGTGTTGTTACTCTTTTATGACACTGCTATTGGTTTTCGTTGTAGTAAACCATTTTCCTGGTAGTCAATCATGCCTAAAAGCCATCATCATCATTTGAAATCCCTCAATTACTTATCCATTATATTCACTTATATCTACATGTTTTAATAGCATGGCTATCAGGATTTCGACAGCCATTTCCGCGGACAGGAAGAGTCATCCGAGTCGGACGATAACCGGAAGGTTAGCGGGCACTCCCGCAAATGGGGGAAACCGACTTCCCTCACGTCCAGACTAGAGGTTCGGTCCCCGAAACTGAAACCCAAAGAGTAAGGAAAAGCCCATAAAGGTGGTTTCGTGTAAGTCACCGGGCAAAACCCACCTAAGCCTTGAGAGGAGGGGCATTACCCTCAAGCGGTGGTGTCAGCAACGGAAGTCCCCGATCCAGCTGCCTGTACCAAAGTTCAATTTTCCGTGATTCTGGTAGCCAGAAACGTCAAGAGATCACCTGTTCTTTTCTTAGTAAAAAAAAAAAAACTTCTGGTTTGACAAGCACTTCCGGTAACCCGGGGCTACTTCCGGTTTCCATTTCTGGTCCTTCCTTGTCCGCTTCCAGTTTTCTTCAGGTTTGCATATTTCCGGTTCCTATTCTACTTCAGATTTTTTACTGTACATCCAGGTTCAGTTTCCGGTTGTCTACTTCCGGTTTGCACATTTCTGTTTCCTATTCTACTTCCGGTTCATGTATTTCCGGTTCAAAACCTTTCCACTTCCGGATTTCGTACATCCGGGGATAGGGTCATTTCCGGTTTTCATGGATCTTTCTGGTGTTCCAGGATTAACGTCTGATCTGGTCTTCCTGTTTTAGATTTTCGGTGATAGAGAACTTCCTGGGGTTCCAGGTTTGTTCTTCAGGTCCAGTTTACATGTTCGCTTTTCTAGAATCTAGTCATCATCTTGCCTAAGAGTTAGTCTTATTTCCGTAATTGTTTTAAAAATCGGAATGTTTAATGGCTGAAAATCTTCATATCGAGACATTGCCAGTCTTGAACTCTCTTCAAATTATATAGATATTCAGCATTTATTCTTTTATCAGTGACAATATTTCAATGTAATTAAAGACTCTTCAGACTGGTTAGCGTATGGGTTTTTTGTTGCAGTTTATTTCATATGCACATATCATCGCTTAATTTCAAATGGTCTCACTCAGCCGATAAGTCAGTCTATTCTACGCATTATCTCTAGATATACGTAATTTGTCCTTTTATCCAAATTTAGATGGCCAGTTGTCTTCGGGCCGTTCAAGCATTTTCTCGCTCTTTTTTCCTTTATGTCGGCAGGTTGACATATTTATTTTAACCAAAGGGAGCTAATTTGTTGCCCTGATTCTAGCGCAATTCTTATTCTAAATCTGACAGTTACTGAAAGGAAATAGAATCAGAAGAGGATACATAGGGAAGAAAATCGCACCAAGAATAATAACCACAAGAATAAAAATACACTAAGAAAGGAGAAATAACCCAAAAAGGGAAAAGGAAGAAGGAATAAAAGCCGAGGGAATAAAAGCCAAGTTTTCTTCTCTGTCGTCATGTTTTCGGCAAGTCATTTCGCCCTGGTTTCATATTGCCTCTATCTTTTCAGCGTTTTTCTTACATTTTCTCTATTATTTTTCATCTCTGGCTCAGTTCTAGTTTTACCCTTTTACTTCAAAGCTTGTTCTTTCCTTACATCTCGGCGTCAGTTCTCTTGGCTAGTAAATCTTAAAAATTTTGTTGTTTTCATCCTTCCGATAGCTGTCGATCATCGTCTTATCTGTCAGTTGATTCTTTTTTTTCCTTTTTTCTAGCGTAATCTTTTACTCTAAATCTCAGTTTTTATTTCAATTTGGCAGTTTAATTTCAAGACGTCTCTGCACGTGATTCAACCCTGAAGAGTGTATTTCGCTTTATTTCATCATAAATGTGTTTTATGGCGTCTTCATTTGTTGTTAATCAAAAATCAGTGTTTTGTGTATTTAACATTTAAGCTGATCCCGGAGATTCATTATCAATCAATCAATCAATCAATCAATCAATCAATCAGTCCTTTTATTGGCATGTCAAACACAATGACATACGCCATGGTACAAACATTTAACTACATTTTACAAAGATGAAAATATAGGTTCTAAGTCAATAAATATTAAAAAAATAAAAATAAAAATGTTTAATGTGTAGAGCTATGATTTAAGTTTATTGCCACTAGGCATAAATATCGGATTGTTTGGGATAGCTAACTAAACAATATATCAAATACAGTGAGGTATGGTGACTTTAACAGGACTCATGAAGTTGGCTAGTTTCCCAATGAAATTGATATGGATGTTGATTAAAATATATGACACAGTTATGCAATCATTATATAAAGGTGCCTCATGTACAGGATGACAATGTGATGAATTGTGTCATTGCATAGCGAGCAGCTAGGCAAACGTTGATGTAATCAATAACAATTTTTATTTGATCACTATCTCCATTATTATATGACATTAAAAATTTAAATCGGCTACTATCAAGCGAGACAAAATTAGTAAACTCATTAAGCTTTTTAAAGAGCATTTGTCTCGCCTGATCGTAATGTGGACATTCCTTTATAAAGTGTTAGGTTAGGTTCTTGTTGCAAAGCTTACAGAATCGTAGATGACCAAGTATTAGTGGTGTTTTGTGCCTATCTTCCTCAATTTGTAAGCTTTGTGCACTTATCCTGAGTTTTGTAAAGTTTCTGCGTTTTGTGAAATTCTTTTCAAAATGAAGATAACTTTCAATGTCAAAGCTTTGTTTATATTTTGAACCCTGGTTATGCCAGGCTCTTAAGACGGTCAAAGGATTGCCATAGTTCACTTAACAGGCCCATATCATTCATTCAATTCATAGTCGCGATGATGTCATCACAATTAAATTTCCCATAGTTCCCTGGAGTGATGCCATTTCTGGAGGGACTAATTTAACATTTTGAGCAGTGGTTTGGGAAATCCTAATTACATTTTCCTTACTATCTTGCTAAATTCAGTCATGATTTGATGGTTTGGAATACCAGACGGGATTATTGGAGATTCTCACGTACAGGATTTGGCTATATCTTGATTCTAACCCCTCCCATAGGCTTACTATGGGTTTTCGGTTTGCCACGAGATCTGGTTAAATCACTATAAATAAAATTATCTATAATGTTTTCAGGGTCTTCAGCTTTTTAATAAGTAAGGCTATGCTTCTATGATATTTTTTTTCTCCATTCAAAGTAGGCGGTAAGATTAAAATAACCAAAATAAACGTGAGTTATGACTTCGTGATGGTTAAGAATAAGGATATATGGCCCAGGATTTTATGGTTTGAGCTTCATGGCATATGTAAACTATGTGTTTCTGTGAGCAGTCCTCTATAGCATATAGTAAGTTTGCCCCAACTTTAAGGGCGGCCCTTATCAAAAGGGCTGAATGTTCTTCTTGGTTCTAGGACCCTTCTCCGCAGCCTCTTCTCCCAAATGGTCTTCTGTTCCATCCAATCAGAAGTTATTAGCATTAGAGGGGGTGCTAGTTTTCTATGATTGTCAAGGAGACTATAGAAGAGGCTCTACCTTGGAAAGTAGACCCGGGCTTCTGTTCAACAATCTTCATAGTCTTCAGTTCTTGAAAGGCTAGCGTCCTTTTATCTTCCTGAAAAAGTTTTATCTTCTTTCATTATCTCCTAAATTCAGGATAGAGTCCTCCCCTATCACAAGTCTATTTTTCAGGCATGTGATCCTTTTCTATCGATCGTCAGGTACATGAGTTTTGCATAGGGTAGGGCAGATTGAGCCATGCCCTTCGATCTGATCTTGGTGCCTTTCTTTTCACACGTCTTGTCTCAGCCGTGGCAGGTGTCGTGCACCCTCATCTTATTCTTCAGTCTTTATAGACGATCGGTTAATAAAAGCTAGGTCTTTCTCAATTCTTTCAAGATTTATTCCAAAGGTTTGCAGTTCGTCTTGCAGCCTAGGTTGAATTTTATTTTTCAATATGTCAAGCCTAGTTCCTTCTCAAGTTTCTCCCATCTAAGCATCTCCCTCGAGTTTTTTTCATGGTCACGCTTTTTCCTTCAGATACAAGGGTAGAGGCAATCTTGTTGACAGTGGTCACCCTGACATCATCTTTCTATGTCAGGGCAAGAGTTTTTCTTAGGATTCTTGGCTTGATGATCAGCGTCGAGAATGTCATTCCCAGGGTGATGTTGATGAGAAGACTTTCTAATGTTCTTGATCTTCTAGAAGCAGTCAGTACATTCTAGTTCCCTCTGATGGGTGTTCCATTAGTCAAGACCCCCTCAGGTGATTATTTCATGTTTTTTTCACAGGAGGGTGGGAAGCAGTTGGGGACTCCCTGATTTTGCCAGTCTTTGGTCCCTGGAGGAGTAATTTTCTCACATCAAGTTAGTGGGGTTTAGACTTGTCAAGAAACCTCTCCACTTTTGGTTGGATCGAGTGATAGGCATCAAGATCTCGGTTCGATCAGTCTATGCCACAGGGTTTTCTTTCATTTCCAGTCGGAGGAACGAGGTCTTTCCTTTATATGGGGATTTTGGATCTTTTTCTTGGGATGTCACTAGATCCAAATCTTTCTGGTTCCCAGTCATGTTCCAGACAGACAGATATTTCTTGCGGACCAGTAGTTCAGTCCTAGCAAGTTCTCACTCACCGAGTGGCAGTTTAAGAGGTTGGTGGCCAGATCTCATCTTTCATGTCCCTTTTCGGACTGCCAGGTTTGGGCGATGATCGCACTGTCTCAGTTCTGGACAGGCTTGTTTGATTTCATGTTCTTTCCAATATTCCTGATTCTAATGGTTCTGAAGATAGTCATGGACCAGTTTAAAGAGTTTCTTCTGGCAGTTCCCTTTTGTTCAAAGAGGATCTGATTGGTAGCCTTTCTTGATCTTCTGGTAGGATTTGCTAGCCTTCTCCCAGTATCATCAGATCTCGCTCAAGTAAGGGGCTTGCATCTTCATCCAATCCAGAATTCTTCATCCTGTGTGTTTGGAGAATTTTCGAGTGTCCGGTCTCTGAGATCAACTTTTCTTCAAGATCTCAGGAAATCATTGTCTCTTCCAGGAGGGAGTCGACTTGTCAAATTTGTGCAAAGGTCGACTATTAAATCATTGGAGAATGGTGTTTAAAACATGGTTTCTTGCCTGATTCCATTTCTATTTCCTAGGTGTTAGATTTTTAATCGTATCTATTCGATTCATTTTATTTTTTTGAGCCAATTGGATCTATCAGTCTTAAACTATTGACTCTTAAGGCTGTTTTCCTTGTTGCTGCCACTTCAGCTAACAGAAGATCCAAAATTCATGCTCTTTCCACAGAAAAAGACATCGAATATGGGGACGGTCTAGTTTTATATCCCAGAAGGGATTTTTTATCGAAGACCCAATCTAAGTGTTACTCAGCCAAACCTATTATTCTTAAATCTTTATAATCTTTTTCACCGTCCGACCGTCCGACAGATTCTGGTATCCTGTCAGGGCCTTAAAAGTCTATAAACGTTGTACCAATTTTAAAAGATCTGATTCTTCACACTTATGGGTACTGTATGCGCAGGAGGTGGCTAGACCAGACTCTAAGGCCACAGTTGCCAGATGGATCTGTGAAACCATAAAATTATGCTATGAGATTGCCTCCCCAGGTGAGATTAATTTAGCCCATGTCAAGGCGCTCGACCTTCGTGGTATGACTACCTCTTTCACTCTTTTTTCTGGCTCATCATTGGACGACGTCATGCAAGTCGCGGGTGTGAAATCTGAATCAACTTTTACCGCATTCTATTTAAAGGATCAGAGCCCAGCAGCCGCCTTTTTAGAAATATAACGATTTTAACAAAACAAGCCAAGGACCATTTACCAAGCACATCTTACTAATTTCGTTAGTCTGTATGTCTGTCAGATATGGTGAGAATATTCTCTTGTTTTGTTTATTTCATTGAGTTGACAATTTTCCTTGTTTGATAATCACTGTGGTATTTGTTATGGATGCACTATTATGTTAATATATTAACTTTTGGATATGAATTTTATAATTTTTATCCTTGTTAATGATTCTCAAATCTCCACCCACCAAGGGTTTTTAAGTGGGTCGCTGACCAAATCTACGGGTTTAGCAAGGAGTGATTGAACGGTATAGATGTTTTTGTGGTGTAATAACAACCCCCAACAGACCCCCCCCTTGCGAGTTGGTCTGTAGTTTTATTGACCACTATAAAACATACTTACCGTTCAATAACTATGCCCCGGCCTCAGCCACCCCGCGTGGGAATGATTTGAGAATCTGTTTATAATATTTGGCACTTAAATTTAGAAAAGTGAATATGTTTACTATTTGGGCTCCATTGCGCATGCACGGACATGCTTAGTGACAGGTGTCACCAAGGAGTGAGTACAGACTGGTGCCAGTCTCTATCAGGGCATATGCTGGGGGTGTAGCCTACTAGTAGCTAGGGCTGGGCGGTTTGGCCTAACAGAAAACCGGCGACGGTATCACTAATTAAGAATGATGGAAAATAATTTGAAATATGAAAATATGCTGTTTTCATTAGCTACAGTACATGTATTTTGCGATTTGACAGCTGACGTAAATTGCCACGAAATTAGAACGGTAACTACGTGCGACTGCTCACTTCGAAGCTATCTGTCTCAAAATAGTAGTTAAAATAATTAAAATAAATTAAGTCTGGTTCATGTGATGTCGTGAAAATAACACTAACTACTAAAATGTTGATTTTCAACACTGTTATTAGGTAACTATTTTCGAAAGCATAGTAAAATCTAACGCGTGTAAGTAGGAACCCGGATATGAGAGCGAGTTTAGGCTCCTAGTAGAGTAGCGCTCATACGGTTAGAGTTTGTATAACCACCTACAGTATGATCTAGTCTAGTAAGTCATGTGTTTGTATTCAAGTACTTGGTATTTAGTAATACTCCTCAATAAACTGTCGTTCAAGCGGGTGAATGTCATTCAGCACGTAACTAAAGAGTAGTCATTTCCCGGAAATCGCGCCTCAAGAATTCTCACAAAAAATGTGTTTGACTATTTTTCGAGGTTCATATGTCATATAATAAAGAGATTATGATAATTTGACAACATAAACGCAATGATTCGTGAATCTAACTTAAATCTACTTAAAGCAACATTCCATACTTGAAGATATACGAAGACGAAAAAGACCGGGCCATGAAACAAAACGATGTGATTCTAACCCCTATCGAGCAGAAAAGTCACGTGATAAAAATACTACGAATTTCATTCATAAAATCGATAGTAGTGAATACCCCGGTGGAAGAATTTGTTAACAACCAATCACATTACACCTGCTCGTATTTGAGAGGCTAAGAGGTGTATTTTACTTGTAACTACTCCGCCAACATAAGAAGCGACTTAATCGTTTTCATTTCTCGGGCGTTCAAGCAATTTGTCTCGTATGTCTTAGTCCGTGATAGATCATTTTATGTTTGTCGAAATCTAAGGGAAATAATGATTTGTTTGGATTGGGAGTTCATTGTATAGCGTCGTTGTGTTCGCAGCGCGTTTCTTGATTTATTTTTTGTATCATGTCACATTTGGAATCCTAATTAAACATAGTACAAACTCGAATTTAAAAAAGGATTATTTGTTGCAAAGAAGAAATTTAGATTTTCAAATTATTCAATCTTACATTGAACCCGCAGAGCTTACATCATGTAAAATTCATTGCTGGCAAATCAAATCATATTTGCCGAGGGTCGTCCTCGGCCGAGTTGTTGGGATTTCATCAACACCCTTGCTTTCCCATGGCTAATAGTTATAGATGACTGTATTTTATGTCTCTTGTAGCAAATGGTTACACTGGATGATAATATTAAACTGCAAGTCAAGAACAAACTAGTTTAGGACAGTCACCAGATTTTGCGCAATGGTGGTCTTATGGACGGTTTTTCGGTTTTTTATTTTCGTAATGGTTTTTAAACTGTTGCCATAAAAGACCGTGAGACGGTGTGAAACCGGTATACCGCCCAGCCCTACCAGTAGCCTGTTTGAGGGTATATTGAAATGGAATAGGCATATGGCGGGTGTGTATGCAAAGCATAAAAATCTTATTCTGATAGCTAAATGCAGAGTAGTTGATTTAGCAAGTAGTGATTGAACGGTAAGTATGTTTTATAGTGGTTAATAAAACTACAGACCAACCCGCAAGGGGTGTCTGTTGGGTTTTTTAATTGATTCAATGTGGAAATTTATTAATGTGCATGCATGCATGTGTACGTGCGTGCATGTGTGCTCGTGATCTACTTCTACTGATCTGATTTGGCTCAAATTTTAACACAAACGAAGGAATTTACTGTGCATGAGGATTTCGGGACTGGTTATGATCGAGATAAAATAATCTGGATCGGGACTGGATCGAATTCTTGATCTATGGATATCTACTACTGGTTCAATTTGTCTCAAATCTTAACACAAGAATGGGTGTGATCTGATCATACAATAGGAGTCCACAATGTTGGTCATGATCCCAAAAATATTAAAAATCCGACGAAATCTGTAAAATCTTTTTAGAATGTGACACAAATGGGAGGGAGAGGGTCTATAATCTCAGATTACTCTTGTTGACGATGTCAGTAATATATGCTGTGTATGTAGCGGGTATGGTATTTAGCGATGTTGAAATTCAATATATGCGTCTATGTGGTACCCACCAATATTTTATTCATGTGAGCGAAAATAGTTTTCTCAAATTTATCAGTCACATATTTTGAGAAAAAGTAATTGATTGATAAAATAATGTGAAACCTATTTGTCGAAGAGAAATAAACTTCCTAGAATAGTTTATAAAAACGTTTCAATAGACAACCAGAAGAATGTGTCTGATCTCTTAACCCATACCACCCTAATGTAACTATTCTAGCTTTTATTGTGCCAATTGTAAAGAAACTGAGGTGTACATTTTTTCATCAGTTTTGGTTGGCAATTTTTCTGTCTACCCACAGTAATATTTTCCACCAAATTTGTTTAAAAATGAACACCAGTTCGTTCATCTTTTAATTTAATTTGAAAATTTTAGATTTTGACATCAGAGCGTTAACACCTTAACCCTCATATCAGCCAAAAATGGCTTCAGCAGTGGTCTTGAGAAATGTCCATTTGCAGACCAAGAGAAGACTATTTTTTTTAATTTACCACTGGAATGACTGGCTCGATAACCAAGCCAGTCATTCCAGTGGTAAATTAAAAAAAATAGTCTTCTCTTGTTCTGCAAATGGACATTTTCTATGAGAATATTTAAATTTTCTTGAAGAATAAATTCAAGGGTTAAAGGTTAAATGTTCTACATGTATGCTTCTAGTTTCACATCTAATTTCAGGACAAGAAATGTACCATCATTCGTCTACAGTGTGATCCTTGCCATCCCCATCATCAGCTTTATGCTCTCATGGCAGGTAAAGCAATGGTCTCCTCATAGAAATATATATTCAGGTAGATCCTAGATGTACTGTCATCTCAATGGTCACAAGCAATGATATATGTTGATGGCAACCATCTTGGATCTACAACTTGTACTGTGCAAGAACATGTCATTATTATGTGATATAGACATTATTATATGTATACATTATTAGCTCATCTGATCTGAAAAGCAGAATGAGCTTGTGGCTATATCACTGTCTGTCAGTCGGAGTGTCGGTCGGTCTGTCTGTTTCTGTCGGTCAGTCGGTATGTGTGTCTCTGTAGGTCGGTCGGTCGAACCACTGTGCTGATGTTAAATTGTTAACCAAATTTGTTAGAATGTTCAAACAAAGCTGATTGGTCAATTTGGTCGGTGATTTTGCACTTTTTTTATAAATGCCTGTAAGCATCTCCAAAAGCATTTCTTTGATTGATGTGACACTAAAATGACTTTAGCTAGGGCATGACCTTCAGAAGATAGTTGAAGATAACATGATTCCTCAATTTTTCTGGCAGCCAGTTTGGATAGCATATCTTTTGCAAACACGACATCAGAAACTGCTGGTGATTGGGACCAATTTTAGGAATATAATTAGGTACCTAGGGTCATTCAAGTTTGTTCAAGGGATGTTGATTTTTTTTAAAAACAATCACCATTGACCAATCTAAGTTGACTGTTTGTAACTTGATGGATTTTGACAGGCAATATCGCAATATATAGGTTGTGCAGGGCCTGCTAAATATGATTTTAAACCCGAGTTGTTGATCATGTTGCAAATGGAGCTGATTGGTGAGTTTGATTAGGACCATCTTAGATTTTTTGCTATTTATCGAAATACCTTTAAAGATCTCTGAATCTACTTTACTGATTGATTTGAAACTCAGGAAACATGATCTAAGTCAAAATGTAGATTATCTATCATGATTCATCTGATGTTAGTTGCTGGAAAATAAGGCTGCAACGATTCATCGATACATCGATGTATCACGATACTTTCCCCGTATCGTGATGTGATGCACTTTACAGGAATCGTGACACATATATAAAGATAATTTCATACCTTGATTTGTGTTTATAATTTACTACAAGATCTGAGATTGTTTAACTCTTTAAACGTTGAATTTGTTCAAGAAAATTTCAGTTTTTTCAAAGAAAATGTTAATTTGCAGACCAGGAGAAGACGATTTTTGAAAGGTTAATGCTGGAATGACTGGCTCTGTTATCGAGCCAGTTATTTGAATGCTAAATTTTCAAAAATAGTCATCTCTTGGTTTGCAACAATTGCAACTACTCCATTACTATGTGGCGATGACGTTTCATGAATGACAAATCATAGTAAAGAAATCGTAGTAAAACAGTTCTGCGTTGTAATCCCTACACGTCACGCTCACATCAATCGATGTTTTAATTGGTTGATCTAAATGGGTTTCACACCCAACGGCCAATGAAAATACTCCGTTGAATATGGCACGTGTGCTCATATCCAAAAATATGGAACGGGCTAGATGGCTTGTTTATATGATAAATTGTGATATGTATCGTATTGTGGCATGTATCGCGTCATGGCACAAATATTGTGATGCATATTGCATCGTGGCTTAGTGTATCGTTGTGGTCCTACTGAAAAGATTAATCAAATTACGTTAGCAGTCAGAGTCTAAATGACATAGGACGCAGTTAGGAAGCACAAGTAGAAATCAGGCGACGAGTTCTGAGATTGCTCAACTTTACCAGTCCCTGGTTGATGTTTCCCACATTTTATGTTCTGGTTAACCAAATTGGTCAAGATTGGTCCAAAAAATAAAAGATTTTGCTTAGTGCATGGTCATTTGCAATCTATTTTTGAAAATTTAGTACTTGATTTACTGGACCGATAATTGAGCCAGTCATACTAATGGCAAGCCTTTAAAATCGTTTTCTAGCCCTTTTAAACCTTCAAATTTGTTTAAAAAATATAGATTTTCTCATAGAAAATGTCGATTTGCAGACTATTTTTAAAAATTTGCTACTGGAATGACTGGCTTGGTTATCGAGCCAGTCATTCCAGTGGTAAATTTTCAAAAACTAGTCTTGTTTTGCAAATGAAGATTTCTCAACAAGCCGCTTTTAGCCAGCTCGCTTGTTAAAGGACAGCAAATGGACACTCCTCCATACCACTTATTTTATTCAGTTTGACCAATAAACATGATACAAATTTAATAGATTCTGGTTAAATAGCAACTTCATGTATGAGAAAGAGCAATAGTTTGTCTTCATTAATCAGCAGAATAATCTAATCACGCTTATGCTGTGCGCACATTTAATACTAACGCTCAAATTTGTTCAAATTTTCTCATAGAAAATGTCCATTTGCAAACCAAGAGACCATTTTTTGAAAATTTACCGCTGGAATGACTGGCTCATCATTCCAGTGATAAATTTCCAAAATATAGTTCTCTTGGTCTGCAAATAGACATTTCTCAAGACAACTGCAGATGCCGTTTTAGGCTGATATGAGTGTTAGTGTTAACGGGATGAAATGACACACTATGCGACATCTAAGAACTGCGATAAGTGATAATTGGACGGTGTATGTGAAAGATCAGATAGGGGCCATCTGGAGCAGAAGCTTGGGATTAAGTGATTGTTGTTTTAATAAAATTCCAGCATCCATTATGCCCAGAATAATAGCGGATGAGTTGGACACTTACATGTGGCAAGATTAGTTGTGTAATGATGATGTTTTCTAAGAAACGTTGACGGAATCAGTTTAATTGTAGTGAGCATTGGATTTAACTGTCTTGCTGCTGGAAGTGACCAAACAATAATTTCAATGAGCAACCCCTCTTGATATGCTGAATATTTTGAAAACAATTTGACTGAAAGTTGTTGGTTCATTTGCCAGCAAGAACTTTCGATGAAATTGTTTTCAAAATATTCAGCCTATTCATAGTTAGACTCCGTAGAAAATGTTGTCTGCAGAGATTCAACAGGCAGGCAGTTTAATGACAATGATCGTCTACATAGTGGTAATATATTTCACGATATGAAAACATGGCAGAAACTGGCAAAACAAGGTTAAAGCTAATAAAGAATATTTTTAAAGATAGTTTTTAGCACACCTGGCCTGAAAGACCAAGTGAGCTTATGCCATGGCGGCCGTTCATCCGTCCATTCGTCCGTCTGTCTGTCCGTCAGTCATATCACATCTTCTTAACGGTTTGACCAATTTCAACCAAATTTGGCAGGAACAATCCTATGCTGGTACCCTCCAGACTATTTTTTATGAATTTTGACTGATCAATTTTTTTGTGTGAAAATCTTAGGTTTTACGAAAGATGAACCGGAAATGGTCAAAATGCTACTCCTCCTTAGCTGCGTGAGATATTTCAACCAAATTTGACTAGATGCATTCTATGGTTGTTGGCTCTAGAACTTCGATTCAGAATTTTGATTGATCAATTTTTTGGGTGAAAATATTAGATTTTATGAAAAGTCTACCGGAAATGGTCAAAATGCTTGCTACTCCTCCATAGCTGCTTGACATATGTCAACCAAATTTGGCTAGATCGATTCTATGGTGGTAACCTCTAGAAATTCTATTCAGAATTTTGATTGATCAATTTTTTGGGTGAAAATCTGAGATTTTATGAAAAATCTACCGGAAATGATCAAAATGCTACTGCTCCATAGCTGCTTGGCATATTTCAACCAAATTTGACTAGATGCATTCTATGGTTGTTGGCTCTAGGAGTTCTTTTCAGAATTGTGATTGATCAATTTTTTGGGTGAAAATGTGAGATTTTATGACAAATCAACCAGGAATGGTCAAAATGCTACTCTTCATTGGCTGCTTGACATATTTGAACCAAATTTAACTAGATGCAGTCTATGATGATAGGCTCTAGAACTTCTATTCAGAATTTTGATTAATCAATTTTTTAGGTGAAAATCTGAGATTTTATGAAAAATCAACCGGAAATGGTCAAAATGCTACTCCTCCTTATCTGCGTGATGTATTTCAACCAAATTTAACTAGATGCATTCTATGGTGGTAGACTCTAGAGGATCGTTTCAGAATTATGATTGATCAATTTTTTAGTTGAAAATCTGAGATTTTATGACAAATCAACCAGGAATGGTCAAAATGCTACTCTTCATTGGCTGCTTGACATATACACCTGTGCAAAAGTTAAGCACCAGCAAAAACAATAGAACGTAGAAACATGATGGTACAACTAGGCTGCCATACTTTTTGTCCCCGCGTTAGCTGACATAATTCCAAGTACGAAATGCACATGCATGCATGACTTCACGCCGCTTGATGTCCATGCGTGGCGGGAAACAGCACACGTGTTCAGTTATGTAAAAGTCCAGTTTGAGGTGTAGAACATTACATACAGATTTAGGCGACAAGATTAGGAATTTTGTGTTCATGACCGTGGTTTATTTGTACAGAGAGAATTAGCTCTTGATTGTGAACCGCTATGGCAAGACGAAGGTTAAGTGATCGTGTGAAATGGCAAATCATAGGCATGCATACCACTGGTATGTCATGCAGAGAGATTGGCAGACAGCTGAACATTAACCATACTGTAATCAGTCGTTTGATTGCAAAACATGGGCAAACTAACGAGGTGAAGGACAGGCCTAGATCTGGAAGACCGAAGAAGACTACTGCCCGTGATGATCGAGCCCTAGTACGCCTTGTTAGGAGATCTCCATTCACCAACAGCAGAGTGCTCAGCCAGCAATGGGAAACGCGCAATAGAGTGTCAATGTCTACCGTCAAAAGGAGACTGTATGCTGCTGGCATGAAAGCTAGGAGACCTGTCAGACGTCCTCTCCTCACTGCACACCACAAAGAGGAGCGTCTGAGGTGGTGCAACGAAAGAAGACACTGGAACATGAGATCCT
The DNA here is from genome assembly GCA_034401795.1 of Chaetoderma sp. LZ-2023a. NCBI lineage: Eukaryota > Metazoa > Mollusca > Caudofoveata > Chaetodermatida > Chaetodermatidae > Chaetoderma > Chaetoderma sp. LZ-2023a. Next base: position 20,191,180 of record CM067365.1, on the reverse strand, counting down.
GGAGACGGGTACACTGGTCCGATGAAAGTCGGTTCCTGCTTCATGCCACAGATGGTCGAACTCGTGTATGGAGGTCCAGACGCACGGCGTACGACCAACGTAACATCATGGAAGAAGTTCCATTTGGTGGAGGTTCCGTTATGATATGGGGGTGCATCTCATTTGATTGTAAGCTGGATCTGTTGACTGTACCTGGAACACTAAATGGACAAAGATATCAAGATTCCATACTGGATAGAGTTGTGGTCCCTCATTTTGTAAATCATGCACCTGGAACCCACCCTATATTCATGGATGACAACGCCCGACCACATCGTGCTAGAGCTGTGCATGAATACCTCCGCCAGAATGCCATCGAAACCCTACCATGGCCAGCAAGGAGCCCTGACATGAACCCTATTGAGCATATCTGGGACATTCTGGGAAACATGGTGAGAAGGAGGGATCCTCCTGTGCAGAACCTACAGGAATTAACAGACGCACTCCATCTTGAATGGCAACGAATACCACAATGGCGTATCAGTCGGTTGGTGACCAGCATGAGACGTCGTGTCCAGGCCGTCATCCATGCACAAGGTGGATATACCCGGTATTAATAATGACAGTCTCAAACTCGTGCACAGATGTTAAACTTTGTTTTCAGACACCATTAATGACAATCTAGCCACGTGTGTCAACTGTAGGGCAATAGTTGTCAGTTGTGTCAACGTAACCATATTCAGGCCTCGTTTTCAAGTTCAAACAAAAACATACAGTGTTTCCCCACCATCATAATCAGCATTCCTCTAGTTGCATTATTACCTCTTGCACTAAGATGGATGGGTACATAAATGTTTATGCTATTGCTTTCTTCATAGCACATGAATATACCCTCGCATGTGCGTAAAAATATGGTGGTGCTTAACTTTTGCACAGGTGTATATTTGAACCAAATTTAACTAGATGCAGTCTATGGTGATAGGCTCTAGAACTTCTATTCAGAATTTTTAATGATCATTTTTTTGGTGTGAAAATCTTAGATTTTATGAAAAATCAACCGTAAATGGTCAAAATGCTACTCTTCCATAGCTGCTTGACATATTTGAACCAAATTGGGCTAGATGGGTTCTATGGTGATAAGCTCTAGAACATCTATTCAGAATTTTGATTCATCAACTTTTTGAGTGAAAATCTTAGATTTTATTAAAAATGTACCGGAAATTGTCAAATTGCTTATTTTCCTTACCATTCTGAGCAATTTCAACCAAATTTGGCTGAAAGGATCCTGTGGTGATGGGCTCCAGAAATGCATTCGGAATTATGATTCATCAATTTTCTAAATGCTACTCCTCCATAGTGGCTTGACATATTTCAACCAAATTTGGTTAGATGTATGCTATGGTGATAAGCTCCATAGCTTCTATTCAGAATTTTGATTGGTCATTTTTCCAGTGGCCATCTTGTTTAATGTAAAGAATCATGTATATTTAAATGCAAATGTTTCAAATGCTAATGGTGCAGGTGAGCATCACAGGCCCTTGGACCTCTTGTTTTAATTTACTGTTAGTATTAGTGGTAGTGTGTGAGTCACGTTAGAAGAGACAAATCCAGTCTAAAGGACCGTGGAGATGAGGTTTGGGGTATAAACGTCAAGGTGATTCTGTGTTGCCGAATGATAATTCAAGTTTTACAGAAATGGGTGCTCACAAAAGACTCAAAAAATTTATCGTTGGGAATCTGATGAACCATATTGTTTTTTATATCATGGTGATCAATTGCAGGCATTGTAGGTTATTTTTAAAAATTTTGAGTGAGCGGCTCAGTTATTGAACCAGTCAGTCCAGTTTAAAATTTTCAAAAATAGTCGCTTTTTGGCCTGTAAATATGGCATTTATCAGACTGACTATAGACCATATTTTGGGCCATTAACGTCATAAACATTTTCTTATCTTCGGATTCAGTATTTATTCAGAGATCAAATGCAATGGAGGAGGTATGCGATTTGTCACTTGAGTATCTGATGCCACTCAAATATGTCACATGGTAACTGATGACGCATAATCAAAATTATGTAGCTCTGTCACAAGAATCAAAAAATCTGTCATGAAAGTGTATGAATTGTATGTCTTTGATGAGTTTACAATTTAATAAAGATAAGGTTGAGTATTTTGAAATTTTTGATTGTGAGAAATTGTATTGTTATTATGATCGCATTCTATTTCAGTTTGCACAATTTGCCTTGCTGACTCAGACACTGTCCGTATTTGCGACATATGCACTCCAGTACATTGGCTCTCACAAGACACTCGTTATTCTCATTGGTCAATTTGTAAGTATGACAATCATGCTCGAAAGACAATTTGTTTTGGGTGTCCAAAGATATCACATTTTGTCAAAGATTGAGCAAAGTAAAGGGTGGGGGGGGGGGGGGTGGGGGGGGGGGTCCCCAGCTGTAATCTGGTGTTATCAACCAGTATTTCTCAATCATCCTAAAATTAGAGGTGGTCCAGTGATATTTTTGTAGGTATTTTGGTGCAAAAATTTATAAAACTACTTTAGTATTTAACAATCATACAAGATTTTCAAGGGAGCCATTGGTCCCACTGCCGCTACATTTGGGGGAGCTTGAGTTGTATATTGGATGTATGTACCCTCAAAAGGACCCAAGGTTATGAGAATCCCTGTCAACGCCCGCATATCTCACAATGTTATTTCCGACCAACATTAACTTATGCCACTATTATCCCACATTCTTCACTCCAATGATAATTCTTTGACCCCCCTTATAGAACAAAAACAATAAATTTGTTTTCATGAAGGGTATATTCTGTTAAATATTTTGAAATTAATTTCACTGAAAGGTGTTTCAAAATATTCAACAGGTTTCCTGTATAGTTGTCTTGAAATTGAGTCACTGGGAAGTTAGGGGTTAGACTGATAATGTTAGATTTGGAGGAGTTATTGTAATAACAGGGGTAATAGCGTATGACAATAGTGACACATATTCAGAGTTTGAGGTGTCTACCCTGAAGAGTTGTCCTTGTCGCACCATGTGATCGATAGCATATGTTGGTGTTTATTTATGTTGTAGGCGGCATTTGTGGTGAGCTATGTGCTGCTGTATGGAAATGAAATGTTACTCACATCATTCTATGCATCCGGTTTAACTACTGTACTTGTGAGTATAAAGGGGCCATGTCCATTAGCGTGTTTGCGTAAGCGATTAAAATCATTTTCTGTTAAATTGACTACGTGCATGTCCATTAACGCGTTTGCGTACACAATTATAGAGGCGATGGCGTACGTGACTTTTTGGATCGATTCATGTAGCGATTAAAACCCAAAATGCGAGGTAAATGTATGCAAATGACACCATGCACCAATTGTTTTCACGTACAACTAGTCGTAAGTAAAAGAAAATATATGGTATAAAGACGCATATATGGACATACCTCGCGACTAAAACACCTACTGATACGCAGACGCATACGCAAACGCGTTAGTGGACACTGCCCTTAATGCTGCTACTACTGGTGCTGTTGCTACTAAGATTGCTTGATACGGTACAAACCCGTTTAATCCGTATATCGGTTTTGTAGGGGCCAAGCTAGGATGAGTGGGTATAATTATTGAATCCATACATATGTTTTCGGGAACGTTTGACCCAAAATACACATGAATATTATTTTCTTATAAAAAGACTCGGGAATAAATCAAATAATGCTTTTCTATGTTATATATGAAACGAGCAGCGCACATATGTGCACACAGACTACGGCAGCCAAAGAATTTTGAAAACGTATGTTTACGGCCAGAAGAGTGTTATGGAATAAGGTTTACCGATTATAATCTGGGAAAATCTGTAAAACATTCATTTCTTATTAAGTCAGCCGGATTAAAGTATTTATACAAATCTAGATGCTTACTGTGTAATAATAATAATAATATGTGTTCCATCTATAATTGAGTCCCAAATTCACTACTAGAAAGCTTGACAATAAAATTGCTAAAATTGTATACTTTTAAGTGCCTAAGTTGTGTACCTCAATGTAATGAAATGAAATAAATCTTAACAAGTGAAAATTTCATTCCGTATAAATTAAAATAAAATTTTTTATTTCTTAATTTGAATAAGGGATAATTCCTAGTTCAATCTCGCAACTAAAAATTACAATAAATTATATGGAAGGGATCATCATATGTTAAGATATTTTAAGGTACACAATTTAACCCTTTAATGGTAATACTGGCCAAAACCGGCCTCTGTTATGGTCTTGTGGAATGTCCATTTACAGGCCAAGAGAATACAGTTTTTGGAATGACTGGCTCGAACCGAGCCAGTCATTCCAGTGATAAATTTTCTAAAATTGCATTCTCTCGGCCTCTAAATGAACATTTAATAGGCAGATATTTAAATTTTATTTGCCAAATTTGACCATTAAAGGGTTAAGCCTCAAATGTATACAAGTTAAAAAATTCTGTTTTCAAGTATTCTGGCAGGAATGTTCCCCTTTGGCTATAATGTGTGCGAGGGTGAGCGGCATGTCATCAGTTAAATAACCATGGACAGCAGCAACAATTTTCAGCTATTTAATCTCATTTTAACATTCCAATGGTACGCAGTCATAATACAGAGGTATCATTTGCATTGGATAAGAAATGTCCTGGTAATGGTGATTGTTGGCAGGTTACAACGGGTAAAATGGAATGGTTATGGGCGTTGTTAGAGCACAATATAACTATTGAAATAAGCCTATCATTTGTCAAGATGGTCAGTCAATTGTAATCTTAGCTAAGAGGTGGGTTACTTATCGTTGTTGTTATAACGCATGCAGAATATAGCAATAATAAACTGCGACAATTTCAGATCTATCAGAAATTCTGACGTTTGTATGTTCAATGGGTCAGCACTTTTTAAAACCATTTAATAGACAAAATTAGTCAATCAAATTAGAAATATATCATGCAAAATGTAAATTTTCAGACTATAGGAAGAATATTTTTGAAAATTTATGACTAAATTGTCTAAATCCGTAATCGAGTCAGTCATTCCAGTTCTAAATTTTCAAAAATACTCTCTTGGTCTGCAACTTGACAGTTCTCAAGACCACCAGAGGCCGGAAATATTTATTTTGCATCTTAATTGCAACAATTTCTTAACACTCACAAATGTTGACTTTTGTATGGTCAAACGAGTCCGTGTTTTAACCACTTAATGGACAAATTTGATCAATACAATTTGAATTTTATCATGGAAAATGTTAATTTGCCGACTGGAAATTTTTTAGAATTTACGAATGAAATGGCTCCGTTATCTGGCCAGTCATTCCAGTGGTAAATTTTCAAAAATACTATTCTCTTGGTATGCAACTATTGTTGCTGCTGGCCCTATACTTACTACATTAACGACTACCCGTACTACTACTACTGCTGCTGCTGCTGCCCCGCACACACACACGCACACATTGTAAAGTAATTTAAATAGCCGATCCTACAAAATCATACTTTGTTTATGGCATGACCCATCGTCCTATTGCACGATCCTCGCCCTCCCATTACGTTTCCGTATTGCGTACCATGCTTGCATGCCTTTGATGTTTGTGCTAAGTTCATGAAGCTTCATACATATTAAGGAACTGGGGTCAGTCAACTTGCGCCAATGAGATTGCTCGATAAGAAATCAGGAAGTAGACAAATTTACACATGTGCGTTAACCAAACTAGCGGTTTTTGTTACCGAAAACCAATCTACACATTTTCTGTTCCTCAGAATTGTCAGATAACTTGTTTAGAGCAAAACTGTTGCAAACTTTTGCAAATGTCTCTTTCCAGTTCAACAGCATCGCGATCGCCGTTGTTTTTGTGATTGTAAATTAGGTCACCAGGTGAAGCCTCGCCTGTTGCGTGAAGTAGGCAGAAATCTGATTGGCTACCTCCAACCCAGTAGCGTAATGTTACTTCACATAGCGAGAAATCACAGGTCTGCAAGTACGGCCTCGAACAGCGTAGCTATGTTGGGGGGTGGGGGGGGGGGAGGGGGTGGGGGGTTGTATGTTAGTACAATGGGCATGACCAGGACAGTATGATAAAGATGTCTGATTAACAAATTTAAATGCCATATGTGGTGTGTAACTGTCTGCATCCTGATTTTCTGCATACTTCATTTTCTACAGTAACTCTGGATATGCTGAATAGTTTGAAAACAATTTGGCTGAAAGTTGTTGGTGGCTAAGCCACCAACAACTTTCAGTCAAATTGTTTTCAAAATATTCAGCAGGTCCAGAGTTATTGCCCGTTGAAATTATTGTCTGGTGGCCTGCAGTATTCAAACAGTTAAATTATGAATGTATGATATCCCAATATGTGACTGTAGAGTGGTTAGATTGTGTCATCATTTCTGGAAATATTGTGTTGTTGTTTTTAGGTAATCGTGTTACTCGAACCTGTGATAGAAAAGCTAAAGAACAGATTGCTCATTTTAGTAAGTTGATAATTCAATAACCTAAGAATTTGATCTTTTTCTGCCATGGCTGTAATTAATATTATTTTCATTGTTACTGTATTGTCACTATTTTCATCACTGCTACTGCTGCCACCACCACCACCATTAACAGCAACAGCACCTACACCTACCTCCACAACCATCACCACCACCAGCAACTACAACAGCAACAAGAAAATCACCATCATCGTTGCTGCAGTCATCATTGTTGTTGTCATCACTACCACCACCATTATTATTGGTGAAAATTAAAATTAAAATTTGCACCAATATATGAATTGGTTCCTTTTGCCCGGTTGTCTGTTTGTCTGTCGGTGTCCAATTCTGGTTAAGGTTTTTATTTAGCACAACGTAGTCTTATATCCCAGGATTGGTTCACCCGATTGAGACCACACATGTACACATGCTTCCCTATATTAAAGGGAAGCAGCACAGGGAATTTGAAGTCATGAGGTCAAGGTCACTGTGAAGTGGGAACTTGGTATAAAACTTATTTTAAGTTTTTTGTTTAGCTCAACATGTCCTAGAACTCCCGATTAGTTCATCTGATTGGGACCAGACTTGGATACATGCTTCCCTATATCGATGTGATCGAGCATAGTCTTATGGAGGTCATGAGGTCAAGGTCACTGTGAATTGGGAACTTGTAATAAAACTATTTTTTTAAGTTAAGTTTTTGGTTTAGCTCAACATATCATCCTAGATCTCCCGATTGGTTCATCGGATTGTGACCAGACTCGGATACGTGCTTCTCTATATCGATTAGATGGAGCATAGTGTTATAGAGGTCATGGTCAGTGTGAAGTGGGAACTTGTCTGATGGAAATCCGGGTTAGCATATTAAAGATGAGCAATCTACACCATAGCATAAGCTTGCAAGCCCATTACTTGTTGAAAGACCTGACAAGTACTCTGAACATTCATGTCGAAATGTCAAAGCAGGTAAAAATGCCTAAATTTTTGCCAATACTTCATCAGTGTAGCACTGATTTCTTGTTATTATTATCATCACCAACATTACCACCACCACCACCACCACCATCATCATCACCATCACCACCACCACTACCACTGCCACCATCGTTATCGTCACCACCAGCACCGCCGCCGCCACCGATTCACATCCATGTCAAATAGCAAGCAGTTGTTTATCAAACAATAGCATCTATATCATATCATCTTTCTAAAGTCTTAGCAAACGTGACATTTACATCCTTGTAACCTGATCACATCTGTTCATGTCTCGCTACAAAGAATCACATTTAACTCACTAACCTTTACAAACCAGAAACGACAAATACTTTATGATGTATTAGGACTATTTGTGTTTAATATTTTGAAACACATTTGACTGGGAGCCGTTGATGCCTATGGCAGCAACAAAGGCAGCATCTGGTTCCAGTGAAACTTATTTCAAAATATTGAAACTGAAACACTGACATTTGACACCTTCATGGGTTAATCAGAAAAATCAGTAAACAAAAACTGGTCTAAGATGATTAGTGCCTTATTTCGCTTAATAGTAGCCTATGATCTAATAGAAGCCCACCCCCTAACTTTGACATATGAGCTCCAATGATTTCATAGCAGTTTCAAAACGGCAAAACTCTGTATTAGAAGCCCACCCCCTAACTCAGCAGACTGTATAGGAAAATTTTTCTTAAGAGCAAATTTGTAAGAATAGCGTGTATAATAATAACAATCGTGTCACAGGGTGTGTCTACTTCAGACCGATCTCTGCCCTGATACATTCCCGACCCCTCTAGAAGTCAATACAGGCCTCGGATTTGTAAATCTTGACCGCCTATTAGGTTAATACTAATAGTAGGCCACGTATGTTCAAGATATAATAAAGTTTATTCCACTCTTTTTTAGTCAAAATGTGCGTAAAACAGTCTTGGCGTGATTAAATACCTTCCTTATAAATATATCTTAAGACCAAATTTATGTACCAAACAACAAGGACGGGAGAAAATGCGCATCAATTTTGTAACGCCGATCAACATTAAATGATCCAAATTGAATTATTACGATTGACAATATAGCCGGCTTCTTAAGTTGGCGAGCCAGCGGTTCTTGAGATGGAAGGCATCATGTTCTCGCAAGATATTATACGTTAACGGGAGTTTATCAAACAGGTACCCATTTTTTAAGATCAGTATAATACTCAGTTCCTATCGCGCAATGATAATATATAGATATTCCCGAGTTCCGAGTCCCCGATTCCAGAATATTTATATCCGAGTGCTCGCTCTAAAATAAACTCTTCAATTGGAGGCGAATCACGTGATTTTTTCGCGACGCCATTTTATATCAAATTGTGGATTAATTTTGATGTAATAAACGAGCTTTATTAAAAAATACGCAATATTTAGGTGCTCAAATCAAATAATTTCACTTCCCCGGTGCTGTTTTGAGGTATACATTAAACGTAGGCGATGGGAATTTTTACGGGAGAAAATACGTTGAATTTCCGTGGTATCAATTTTAGAAAACTTTTTTGGGAAAACTGTAATATAAGCCCACCCCCTTTCTCAGAGATGTTTGGTTGGAAATTGAACACCTCTTGGGTTAATAGAAGCCTAGGTTATTATTAAGCGAAATACGGTAGCACCTTAACCCTCGAATTTGTTCAAGAAGATTTTTTCGCATGGAAAATGTCCATTTGTACATCAAGAGAAGACTATTTTTGAAAATTTACCACAGGAATGACTGGCTCGATAACCGTCATAAATTTTCAAAAACAGTTGTTTCTTGGTCTGCAAATAGACATTTCTCAAGACCACTGCAGAAGCCGTTTTTGGCTGAAATGAGTGTTAAAGGTTTACATTGTTCAGCTGACCTTCACTTATGCCTGTTAGATCACTTTAATAACAGCTGATCTGATAGGACAAAAATATCTAATAATAGGTTAATTTGATAAAACCTCTAATGATATTTTGTCGGCTGGGAGCTTATTTCTGATAAGGAATTAAAGTTAGAGGATTATCGTGGAAATGTCAGATATTCTGAGAGTTATATATATATATATATATATATATATATATATATTATATATATGAAACATGAAAAGTTTGTACTTGCATACATGCGTGCTTTTATGCATGTGTGTGGAGAACTTTGTACTTGCATACATGCATGCTTTTATGCATGCGTTTGGAGAACTTTGTACTTGCATACATGCATGCTTTTATGTATGTGTGTGGAGAACTCTGTGCTTGCATACATGCGTGCTTTTTTGTATGTGTGTGGAGAACTTTGTGCTTGCATACATGTGTGCTTTTATGTATGTGTGTGGAGAACTCTGTGCTTGCATACATGCGTGCTTTTTTGTATGTGTGTGGAGAACTTTGTGCTTGCATACATGTGTGCTTTTATGTATGTGTGTGGAGAACTTTGTACTTGCATACATGCATGCTTTTATGCATGTGTGTGGAGAACTTTGTGCTTGCATACATGCGTGCTTTTATGTATGTGTGTGGAGAACTTTGTACTTGCATACATGCATGCTTTTATGCATGTGTGTGGAGAACTCTGTGCTTGCATACATGCGTGCTTTTTTGTATGTGTGTGGAGAACTTTGTGCTTGCATACATGTGTGCTTTTATGTATGTGTGTGGAGAACTCTGTGCTTGCATACATGCGTGCTTTTTTGTATGTGTGTGGAGAACTTTGTGCTTGCATACATGTGTGCTTTTATGTATGTGTCTGGAGAACTTTGTACTTGCATACATGCATGCTTTTATGCATGTGTGTGGAGAACTTTGTGCTTGCATACATGCATGCTTTTATGTATGTGTGTGGAGAACTTTGTACTTGCATACATGCATGCTTTTATGCATGTGTGTGGAGAACTCTGTGCTTGCATACATGTGTGCTTTTTTGTATGTGTGTGGAGAACTTTGTGCTTGCATACATGTGTGCTTTTATGTATGTGTGTGGAGAACTGTACTTGCATACATGCATGCTTTTATGCATGTGTGTGGAGAACTTTGTGCTTGCATACATGCATGCTTTTATGTATGTGTGTGGAGAACTTTGTACTTGCATACATGCATGCTTTTATGTATGTGTGTGGAGAACTTTGTACTTGCATACATGCATGATTTTATGCATGGGTGTAGATAACTTTGTACTTGCATACATGCATGCTTTTATGTATGTGTGTGGAGAACTTTGTACTTGCATACATGCATGATTTTATGCATGGGTGTAGATAACTTTGTACTTGCATACATGCCTGTTTTTATGTATGTGTGTGGAGAACCTTGTGCTTGCATACATGTGTGCTTTTATGTATGTGTGTGGAGAACTTTGTACTTGCATACATGCATGCTTTTATGCATGTGTGTGGAGAACTTTGTACTTGCATACATGCATGATTATGCATGTGTGTGGACAACTTTGTGCTTGCATACATGCATGCTTTTATGTATGTGTGTGGAGAACCTTGTGCTTGCATACATGCATGCTTTTATGCATGTGTGTAGAGAACTTTGTACTTGCATACATGTGTGCTTTTATGCATGCGTTTGCGAGCATGTGCTGTGATGTGCATACATGTCTGCGAGTGTACATGTGTGTGCATGTATGCGTGTGTTCATGAAAGCATGTGTGCACATGGATGTGTGTAGATATGTGTCTGCACATGCATGCATGACTGCAAGGGTGAGCATGTGCGTATGTATCTGGATCAAAGTCATCTGTATCAATATATTGCAGCCATGGTGTATATAATTTTTGTTGTTTCAATTTTTGATGCTCTTGTTAGGAAAGCCTTTCCATTAGCCCTTTCAAGAAAGCTAAACATCATGAGGAAGCTGGCAGGAACAAAGTGGGGTGCCAATGAAAGGATCCTCAAGACCATCTACCTAGGTGCCGTACGACCACACCTTGAGTATGGATCCAGCTCATGGATGACAGCAGCTAAATCTCATCAACAGAACCTCGACAGAGTCCAAAACCAGGCACTGCGCATCATCACTGGTGGAATGAGATCAACACCAATAAAAAAAATGGAGCAGACAGCAGGCATCCCCCCCCCCCCACTTAGCAAAGGAAGGGAATGCAAAGCACTGATTCAAGCTGCAAAGTTCAAATCGTTCAACAACCACCCGATGAATATCAGGCAAGCACAGCTGTCATCAGGAAGACTTAAAAGATCAAGTTTTGTGAAAGAGACAAAAGCACTTCAAAGGAAACACCAAGAAATGTTGCCAGCACATATGGCAGACCCAAACCACACCCTTGATCCTCCACCCTGGGAAAACAAACTAGAGAGCATAGCTATTCGCACCACAGTACCTCATCTCACAACCAAAGATGAACACAGTGATGTGAGCAAGAAGGCCTTGACCCTAGCCATGCTGGAAGAAATGTACCCTCAGGAGACATGGATAAGGATCTACACAGATGGATCAGCCAAAGATGCAATTAGGAGCGGAGGTGCCGGACTGCACATATAGTATCCAAACGGACAACATGAGTCAGCTGCAATACCGACAGGCAAACACTGCACAAACTACAGAGCTGAAGTCGAAGCACTGGTTCATGCAGCTAATACCATCAGCAGAACAGCAGACCTTATTGCACAGATTGTCTTTTTATCTGATGCCCGCTCCGTCCTTGAGGCTATCACCAAAGGTAAGCTTCCACAACTTGAAGAAGCACTACAAACTATCAAATGCTTTCGGATAGCATTGCAGTGGATCCCCTCACACTGTGGAGTCCAAGGAAATGAGGAAGCAGACAAGATGGCAAGGATGGGTGCAGAAGAGAATCAGACAGAAAACATGGTTACGCATACAGAGATGAAGACTATCATCAAGTCACTCTATAGAACACCTCAATCAGAAGATGCCTACCATCATCTCTCGAGGCCAGAGCAAGTGACCATTTTTCGTTTCAGAACCGGACACAACAGACTAAACCAACACATGTACAAGCGGTTCCACCATACGACATCGCCCGCTTGTCCTTGTGGGGAAGCAGAACAGACCACAGAGCACATACTTCAATGTTGCAGTATGTATCAGCTGCTGAGAGAAGAAATCTGGCCTTTGTCAACCTCTTCTTGAAAAGCTGTATGGGCCTGTGGAAGAACTGCAGAAAACCACAGATTTAATCTTGAGAACGGCTCTGCAAGTGTGATACCAGCGATCGAAAAGAAGAAGAAGCCCTTTCAATGGCTAGCCGACCAAAACCAGCCCCTGCAGTGGTCTTTAAGTATAGTCTCTTGCAGGCCTAGGGATTAACCCTTTTACCAACAAGTACCTGGAAAAGGATATTCTTTATAAAATAAAACGTATTCTGTTGAATATTGTGAAAATAATTTGACTGAAAGTCGTTGCTGCCTAAGGCAGCAATGACTCAGTCAAATTAATTTAAAAATATTCAACAGTTTTTCTGTATGGCTGCCTTGAAAATGAGATATTGGCAATTCATCAGTGAGCGTTAAAGGTGCACATTCAGAGCAAAATTCTTGAAAATAATTTTTTATAAATTGTTTACTTTTTGAGTTTTAATTTGAGTACCTCAATGTAATGAAGTGAATTAAATCTTAACATGTAGGATGATTTCATTACGCATCAATACACTGGACACATAAATTAATATAATTGGTTGAAAATGTGAAATTGAATTAGAGACACAAACTTGGCAAAATTTATATGGCATTAAATCATCATATGTTAAGATTTAATTCGCTTCATTACATTGAGGTACACAAACTAAGCCTCTAAAGTATTAAATGTATAAAAAAAATTATTTTCACACATTCTGCCTGTAAATGTGCACATTTAATCGGATAAGAAAACACACGTTTATCATAATTAATGGATGAGTCCGATCTGTCTCTCGAGTATATGATGTCATAATCAATTATGTCACATGTATGCTAATGTCTCAATCAAAAGTCTGTCATGAACTGAATAGTCTGTCAGTTGTACAAATTGTATGGCTTTACCATTTAATTAACATTCTGTTGAATATTTTGAAACTAATTTGACTGTCCATTATTGCTGCCATAAGCAGTAGCAATGCCCAGTCAAATTAGTTTCAAAATATTCAACAGATTACTTGTATAGTTACCATGAAATTGTGATTCATAGAGTTCATGGTTCACAGTATACAAATTGATCCCAACACACGCAAAGCATGGGTGGAGCTTAGCAAGTGATGGGCGGAGCTTAGAGAGAGAGATGATGGGGTAGGTGGGTGGGTGGGGGGGGGGGGGTGGGGGGTTGGCATAGCTAAAAGTGGATTCATCCATTGCCTGTGCTCTATTTATAATGTCATTTACTCCCAGTTTTACTGTACCATATTTATTATTTGTTGTCTCATTTCAGATTGCTCAAGGAGGTGTTTTAGTTGGTGGAGTGCTTGGTCTAAAAATACTCGTATCTAAGTTGTTGAACGTCACCGACGATGTAAGTCAGGATTTAACCTTTTCATGATGAAGTGGGCCAAAACACGACGTCTGCAGAGGTCTTGAGGAATGTCCATTTTCAGGGCAAGCAAAGAGTGTTTTTGAAAATTTACCACTGGTCTAACTGGCTCGGTAACTGAGCCAGTAATTCCAGTGATGAATTTCCAATAATACCCCTCTCTTTTGTCTCTAAATTGACATTCAATAGGCAGGTGATTTTAGGTTCTTAATCTTTTCATGACTGAATATATTTACGAAATGTTCTGTGTGGACTAAATTGATTTGCAAAATTTTCCATAAATTTACAATTTTTTTCAAAATCATGAACAATTTTTTTAGTGGAAATAAATGAAATTATGTCTGCTCACTCCAGACTGTAATGGTCCAGATTGCCCCATACTTTACCAATGGTATATCTGACAATGCTCTGTGATTATACATTAAATCTCCATTTATAGTGCCTGTGATGAATGTTTTGCGATACTAAGTACTGCTTCTGACAGGTGGGCAAACTGCCAATATTCAGTTTATCCATCCATCATATGATGTCATAATTAACTACGTGATGTGTAGAATGACATAATCAATGATGTCATGAAAATATTTGAAGACGGACTAGTCGTTGTTGTACGAATTGTGTGTCTTTTCTATTTGATAAATATTCTGTTGAATATTTTGAAACTTATTGGACGGGGCGCTGTTAGTATCAAAATATTTAACGGCTTATCTGACAGTGTATAGTTTTCTGGAAATTGATTGTCAGGGAGTTCAAGGATCAATCGATCGAGCGAGGTGTGGGTGGATCTTAGCTAGAGGTTGGTGGGGCTTAGCAAAAACTGGAAAGGTGAATTAAGCCAGACTACAGATTAAATATTCCGAAATTACTTCGCATGAACCCATTGCAGCCAAATCCAGAAAAGGCTTCTTCAGACAAATTGTTTTCAATATATTCAGCAGATTTTCTGTATGGTGTCGTCATCTTCAGATGAAGTCTTGTCTGTCGTACAAAATAAGATGACATCTGATTGGAGGACCAAAAATGTTGTGTTCCATATTGATTGGCTCTGTTTGTGCTGAGTCATAAACGATATCAAAATGCTGACAGTTCAGCGATATACTGGAAAGCTGTGTGAATGAGCGCATGCTTGTAATATACAGTGACCGTGACATCAATAGTAGATTTCGTTGAACCTAGATAGTGATATGGCAGACAGCTTTTCTCGACATAGGTCTACTTTGGTTTAGCTCTGTCAAAGCTACAATAAGTGACGTCTTTTGACGGTGACATCTGTTGTTGATCAGGAGACGCTAACTGAATAAGGAAATATATTTCCGAAAAAGTTGGTCCCGATCCCAGAATATAAGGAAATATATGGGTTTTTTTCGCTCATCGGAGCCAGGAATCGTGTGTATTACATGTATTATATAGTGACATTAGGCTTTATTATCCCCACGTTTTAAAAAAACATCGGGAATATTGTAAGCTCCTCCGTCAGTCTGTCTGTCTCTCTGTGTGTCCGTCCGTCACGCTATGTCCCAAACCATTGGGTGGAATTCAACCAAATTTGGTATATGGGCTTTGGCTCGGCCTGCACAGGGGCAGGTCAGAGGTCATACGGTCAAATCACTTGTAATGCAACACCTCTGAAACCATTAAACGGGAACTCGACCAAATTTGATGTGAGCCCATATGATTGTGGAGCGCAAGAGGCCATTGACATTTGGCCCCGCCCCCAAGGGGCGAGGGAGGGGTTAAAAGCCTAATTTTGACATGCCGAAATTGATTGTAACGCATCTCCCCCGAAACCATTGGACAGAATTCAACAAAATCTGCTATGTGAGTTATCCATATCAATGTGGAGTACATGAGCCCATTTACATTTGGCCCTGCCCCAAGGGGTAGGTGTGGAATGGGGGGTCAAACGGTCAATAAATTGATTGTAATGGAACTCCTATGAAACCATTGATAATTTGGTGTGACTTACCCATATCAATGTGGAGTGGATGAGCATATTTACATTTCGTATGTAAGTTAACCACATCATTGTGGAGTGCATGAGCACATTTAAATTTGACCTCACCCCAGGGGGTGGGGTGGGGTCCAAGTGTCGAGAAATTGATTTTAATGCAACTCCGAAAACACTGGACGGAATTCAACCAAATTTGGTATGTGAGTTACCCATATCATTGTGGAGTGGATGATCACATTTACATTTGGCGCAGCCCCAAGGGGGTGGGGGATGGAGTCAAAAGGTCATGAAGTTGATTGTAATGCAACTCCTCTGACACTGTTCGATGAAATTCAACCACATTTGGTATACGTGTTACCCATATGCAAAAGGACATTTACATTTGGCTCCACCCCCAGGGGTAGGGTGGGGTAAAAAAAATGGAAGCAATATTTCAACCCCCCCCCCCCCCTCCCCCACCTCAAAGTTGTCGGAATTAAACCAAGATCAATATTTTAATTATCCATATCATTGTGGATTGTGAGTAGATGCTTACATTAGGCTCTGGCCCTGGTTTGGGAGTGAGGAGGGTGTGTGTGTGTGTGCGTGTGCGTGTGCGTGTGCGTGTGCGTGTGCGTGTGTGTGTGTGTGTGTGTGAGAATGGCAAAACTGGTGAAGGCATGGAGATTTTCGATGGCATCCAATCGACTGCACATTCTAGTTTTATGATTTAAATATTTAGAATGTTCTGTTGCTTATTTCAGGCTCATATTGGTGAAATATTACACAGTAAATTCTCAGACTTCAAGAACTTCCACAGCATGATGTACACTTGTGCCGTGGAATTTAACTTCCTGGAAATTGAGGTAATTACGATTTTAATCGTTTAATGATTGGTCAAGTAAGTTTAAACCTTTAAACCTTTTAAAGCTTTGCTTCGTGATTGGCCGTTTATTATCCAAGAGAAGAAATAATTTGAAACCAATTTGACGGGGAGCTTTTGCTGCCTGCTAGTTTCAAAATATTCAACAGCTTACCGTGTATTAAATAATCTTGAATTTGCAATTATGTACATTCTGAATTCAAACGATTACATTTAAGAGAATGTAGGATGTTTTTAACTTTTGTCATTATACATAATTGAAAACCGCAGAATTTAACAGCATCTATCCAGTGAGTCTGAGGTAGCAACTCCAATTCCCCTTTTGAAGATCCTCTTTCAGTCCTATCAACTGTTTCACTTTTAACCCTTTCATGGCGAAGCTGGCCTGTGTAGTGGTCTTGGAGAATATCCATTTGCAGGCCAAGGGAAGACTGTTTTTGAAAATTTACCACTAGAATGACTGGCTCAATAACCGATAAATTTTCAAAAATAGTCTTGTCCTGCATTGAATAAGTAAATATTTTAATGTTTTGAACAAATTTAGTATTAAGTGGTTAATTAACTGGTCCAATTTGTCAGTTATGTATCTGATGTCACAAGCTCACAATCAAAATAATGCAGCACCATCACATAAGTCGAAAAGTCTGGTCACGTATGTGTATGAATTGTATGTCTTTAGGCAATTTATAATTTAATAAACATTCTGTTGTATAGTTTGAAACTTATTTGATATTTAAATTAATTTCAACTAGTTTCAAATATTCAAGCGCTTACTGTATTGTTACCGTTAAATTTAGATTCTGGGAATTCAGGTTTCAAAGTTCTATATCGATTCCAGCACACTCACAAAGTGAATTATCCTGATTTGTGAAACGATTGAGGTGTGGATACTATTTACTGATGCCCATTTATCCATTGATCAATAAAGATGTTATTCATTCACTTCTAATATTGATGAAACTTCATGGGCATATCAGTTATGTGTCTAGGAGAAAGCCTATTTATTGTTAGCTCACCTAGCCAGAATCGCCAAGCAAGCTTACTCTGCAATCTGCATGGTTGACTTGTTCTCTGCCCATTTTTATGATCTAGTTTTCACAAATATCTCCTCCGAAACCACCAAAGGGATCAGGTGAAAATTGGCCAAATTTGATTTGTGACAGATACAATCACTTTTAGCAAAGGATGTTGTTTGCTGGATTAGTCCATCAATTCTTGCATATATGTGTATGCATGTGCTTGTAATTATTCTGTACTTTTCTATCTTATAGTAACTTATAACTTACAACTTGATGCCTATTTGACTGAATGAAGCTGGTGCTGAAAACATGCATGATTTTAATTCAAGTTATTAATTAGTAGCTCACCTGCTAGAATGGCCAAGTGAGCTTATGCCATTGCGACCATCCATCATCCGTCCATACATCCATTGTCCATCCATCCATTCTACTTCGAATAATACTTACCAGATGTACTATTATGATAATGTCTTTTATCTAGTCTAGCTCAAAATAAACTATTAAAACTCAGCACTCCATGGTCCTGCCCATACTGTGTCCGGGAATTACCATAGCCTCCAGGTACCGAGTCAATTCCCAACAACAGTCAGATTCATCTATTTTGCTTGACTTCTTCTTGTCGTTCGCTGATCATACCGCCAGTCCTGTAAGTGACTATCGACATGATCATAAGCGTTAAGTGCGTGGATCCATGGTTTTTTCTAGTCTGAAAATTAACTTGAATTTTTGCGTTTTGAGTGCCGTGAGCAAGTTCTAATGGCTGCCGTAATGGAAGGAAAAGGGAAATCGTCGCATGGGCAGGTTGTATCAATCTAGAATTTATACATTCGTGCCTTAATGACTGTTTGACATTTCCTTAAATTGACTCATTGTTTTAAAATGGTAGCCATTGTTGGAGTCGATCCTGGTACCCATTAACTTTTTAATCTTATCTGGGTACTCGGTTAATTTCTGTTGCGCCTCGGTTCCTTCCAAGATGGATGCACCCTTAGCCAAGATGGCGGCGCCCATGATTATCATTTTGTTTTGATTTTGCGTGTCTATGTACTCAGTCTTAAGCTGATCCTTAGCTCTCACTTCATTGTCGAGCGTGTTTGTAGCGATCGGTCTTAATTTCTTGGTTATTTTAAACGTTAGTTAATTTCCAAGTTGTGTTTGTAAAATTCTCACTAACAATTTTCAAATATTTCCTGCTTAAAACTTGATTATCATTAATCCAAGAGAAAGTTAATGTTTTTAAGTAATTTAAAGATTACAATCAAGTAAATTGTGCATGTTGCTCGTCATCATCTTATCAGGTTAAGTGTTTTAATTCTTATTCTGTGTTCGCAGAAAGTGAAGGGGCAGTGCAAAGCCCCGCCGGATAGCTTGCGCTATCGCTGTAATGGCTTCATGAAGCGGAAGTTCATGGGGTACCACTGTGTCGCTTGTGCCACGTGCAAGGTTGGAAGTCCTTGCGATGTATGCGTAACGTGGTCGTCAGTCTTAGTGGTGGAGTGTGATCGCGATCGGCGTGCATGTGTGGAGAGGATCGGGAAGGACAAGGCGGCCAAGATGGATCAGACATCCGCTAAAGGTTTAGAGGAGTGCCTGCATAAGCGGATGGACTCGGCCTTGGGTGTTTGGGTGGCCGAATTCAAGGCGATGTTCGAGTCGTTCCAGTCCATGGTTCCGTCGATGCAGCCTGGTGCAGGACAACCTATCAGTGGTCGGGCCAGTTCTGCGTAGGAACATGCACCTGACCTTTCTCTCGCATCGGCTCAAGAGCTGACGGCGGAGGAAGAAGATACTCTCCTGATGGAAGACTCTGACAAGTGATGGACTCTGGTATTTCGCTCGAGTCACCTCCGGGTTTTGTTCGGATCTCAGCCAGGTCGGATGTCGACATTCTGTCAGGCATCTTTTACCCGGAGTTTACTCTATCCGGAGTGCCATCAGAGCCATCTTTTACGGCTCCCATCGGCATCGTGGATGCGGGTATGACGGCTCCTCTCGGCGTCCCATGTCCTGCCGTGTTAGCGGCCGTAGTCCCAACTCCCGTGCTCTAGCCAGATGTATACCCGTTTTCCTCGGTTTTCAGTCAGAGAAAGTGAAGCACTGAACAGACCATTAGCTGGGAAATCCAAGGTTGCTATTACACCAGAAAAACATCTATACCGTTCAATCACTACTTGCTAAATCAACTACTCTGCATTTAGCCACCAGAATAAGATTTTTATGCTTGCTTACAAACCCCCATATGCCTATTCCATTTCTATATATACCTTCAACCAGGCTACTGGTAAGGTACACCCCAGCATATGACCTGATAGAGACTGGCACCAGTCTGTACTCACTCCTTGGTGACACGTGTCACTAAGCCCGCTCGCGCATGTGCATAGGAGCCCAAATAGGAAACAGATTCGGTTTTCAAATATTCTGGAAGCGGTACAGTCTGCAAATATTCCAGCTAAGTTTTTATGGCTTTGTGCTGAGTTCAGCTTACTTATTTGAGAGTGCTTCAATCCATGATTATGAAGCCTACCCCTAATTTATGTTCATCGAGTATTTCATGGTTTTTACTGCATTGTATACTCTGTATATATGTGTTGCCGGTTTTCGTGGTGGTATCCTGTTTTCGTGTTAAACAAAATGCCTGTCATCATCATCATCATTTCTAACCCTCAACTAAACTCTAAGCGCCTTTATATTCACTTATTTCTAGAATCAAATCTTTTAGTGCATTTCGTTTTATATCCCAAAGAAAGTTTGAAATCTAGTTGTTCTTTTCATTAGAAATATTTGAATTTCAAATTTCCCGCTTTCTCTGAGCAGACGCTTGTCTTTCCTTTTATCAGACTCATTAATTTAGAGAAGTTCTCATAGGTTTTCGAAGCTGTATGCTTCATTCTCTATCTTTATTTAGTTTTTATGAGCCTGTCAAATCACTCGAGAAGGTGAAATGCACGTATGCAAAGGATGGTCGTCAACTGTCTAAAGCATATTTTAAAGATTTTGTAGCCAAGTCTGCGTTGCCCACTGATTGCTCCCTCTCCGTTGCAACCAAATCTAAAGTTGTGTCTTTTGCATGCACTTCTGTATCTTCTATGCCAGCAACGGAGGTTTGGGGGGGAGGGTGCTCTTCTAATTCTGATGCTGTTTTAGCTCTTTTTGCGAGATTCTTGACAAAGTCGTTAGATGAGCGAATTTCGTCTGCCATTCGCGTGGCTAGAGATGTTTCATCCGAGTCGGACGATAACCAGAAGGTTAGCGGGCGTGTCTGCAAATGGGGGAAGCCTACTTCCCTCACATCCAGGCAAGAGATTCAGTCCCCGAAACCGAAATCCAAAGACTCGAAGAAGAAGCCGTAAAGGTGATCTCGAGCAGGTCACCAGGCAAAACCCACCTAAGTCTTGAGGAGGGGCATTGTCCTCAAGGAGTGGTGTCGGCGACGAATGTCCACGATTCAACCGCCTATGACAGTGTCAATTTTTTTGTAATTCCGGTAGCCAGGAATGTTAAAAGATTGCCTGTTTCTTTCTTATTGCAGTCAGGAAGTTCGGTAAAGTCCGGTTTGTCAAGCACTTCCGGTTTGTGCTTAGTAGATTTGGGTCTCCAAGACCCAGGGCTACTTCCGATTTCCGTTTCCGGTCCTTCCTCTTCCGCTTCCGGTTTTCTTCCGGTTTGCATATTTCCGGTTCTTATGCTACTTCTGGTTTTTTACTGTACATCCGGGTCTGTAGGATCCTATTCAGTTTCCGGTTGTCTACTTCCGGTTTGCGCATTTCCATTTCCTATTTTTCCACTTCCAGATTTCGTACATCCGGGGATAGGGTCATTTCCGGTTTTCATGGATCTTTCTGGTGTTCATGGATTAACTTACAGTCCTGTCTTCCTGTTTTGGATTTCTGGTGATAGAGAACTTCTTGGGGTTCCAGGTTTGTTCTTCGGGTCCGGTTTACATGTTCGCTTTCATAGGATCTAGTCATCATCTTGCCTAAGATTTAGACTTATTTCCGTAATTGTTTTTAAAAATCAGAATGTTTAATGGCTGAAAATATTCATACCGAGACATTGCCAGGTTTGAAGACTCTCTTGAAATTATATGGATATTCAGCATTTATTCTTTTATTAGTGGCAATATTTCAACATAATTAAAAATTCAGGTTGATCACCAGATCATTGGCGGAGTGGAAGAGATTGGTTCTCGATTGTGTAGAACCAGGACAAGAGATAAGGGCTGCTTTGTCTTCTGCACTCTTCATTGGTCCGGGCGTGTTTGGCGGCTCGGCAAGACAAGCTCTCTCCAAGGTTACGTCCATGGTTGCAGAGCAGGGGGTTGTCGACAAGTCATGGAAGTCGAAGAAAAGGACTCAGCCACGGCAGTCCTATAAGTGGCACCATCAGGAGCAGCAGAGGCAACGACAAAGATCGCCCTTTCGTCCGTCAGGCCATGATGCCCATCGGGCATCCGGTTCTCAGGCACCTGTCCATTCATCATCATACATGTCCTCTAATAAGAGGCCATATGAAGACGACAGGTAGGGTGGCAGCTCGGGATGCGGTGGTTACCGTAAGGATAGCCCCAGTGGCGGTTCCAGGCTGTCATATTCCTAGAATCCGCGAGGTGGCCGGGGGTTGGGGGGGGAGGGTGGTGAGATGGACCTGACAGGCTTCTAGCGAGACCCGAACCGATTGTGCCAGGCATGCAGGGAGTCGAGGATCTTCAAAACAAATTAACGTCTTGTTGCGCAATATCGACCGCGAGCTGTGTGCAGATTCCTTCCGTCGGAGGCAGACTTCAGCTGTTCTCAAACCAGTGGGAACAGGTCGTGAAAAATGGTTTAGTCTGTCATTGGCTAAGAAACGGCTACGAACCGGACTGGCTCATCCATCAATTGTTAGTTCCGTTAACATCGACTCCTGTATGGACTCCCATTCCATGGGAATCCATTCGTCTAGATATTATTTGCTCAGAAATCAAAGATCTTCAGCGAAAGAATGCGATTCATTTAGTCCGCAATCAATCCTCCCTGGGCTTCTATTCGATAATTTTCCTCGTTACGAAATGCACCGGAGATTGGAGACCAATTCTCAACATCAATCCGCTGAACAAATTCATTCTTTCACCAAAATTTCAGATGGAGACTGGCAGCCGTGATGACAGGGCTGAGAAAAGGCATGTGGGCAGTATCGATAGATCTGAAGGATGCATATTTTCATATTCCAATGTCAATTCCTTTTCAGAAATACTTTGCATTCCATGACAATGTCTGGGAGTTCAATGCGTTACCGTTCGGTCTGACCACAGCCCCGAGGGTCTTCACCAAGGTGGGTCTCGCCATGACTTCTTATCTTTGCAGGAGAAATATAGCTGTTCATACTTACATAGATGACTGGCTGCTGAAGGCGGGCAATCCAGTTACTCTGCACAACAATCTTCAGGTAGTCCTGGCCTTACGAAAGGACTTAGGATGGATTGTGAATCTAGAGAAATCAGAAGTGACTCCATCACAGGAGTTTGTGTATCTGGGAATTCTTTTCAATCTCTGGGACGGTGTGGCTTTTCCGGTGGAGAACGGAGTCAAGAGATTGATTTCAGCTCTGGGGTCAATTTCTCTAGGAGCCTATCTCTGACGGCGCATCAATTTCTCAGAATACTGACTGTACTAGTATCTCTGGAGTAGGTGGTACCTTATGCGGCACACAGGTGCAGGCCGATTCAGATGTACTTGATGTCATTCTGGTCCCAGAGAAGGGATCCGTTATCTCTGAGAATTCCAGTAAAAGAACCATTGATATTCCTTCTTCAGTGGTGGTTATCAGAACAGAATCTCCTGTGAGGTGTTCCTCTACAACCTCCTCAACCGCAGATGCCCATCTTCACAGATGTATCGATGATGGGTTGGGGAGCAGTATTGGACGATCTGACAGTGTCAGGGGTAATGGGATCAGACCAATGCGCAGAAACATGTAAATGTTCTCGAATTATTAGCGGTAGCATTAGCACTTCGAAAATTCAAGAACTTAATCCGAGAGAAGATTGTCCTAATAAGGACAGACAACTCCACAGTGGTGTCTTATCTGAACCACCAAGGCGGGACGAAATCACCGGAGTTGTGTATGATGATATGGAACCTTGTGCTGTGGTGCCAAGAGAGGAATGTTATTCTTTGGGCAATACACATTCCAGGAAGATTGAACATCCTAGCGGATGCTCTCAGTCGAAGGACGGCTTGTCGTCCGACGGAATGGCAGCTCAACCAGGCGGTAGCAGAAGTTCTATTCAAACATTGGGGCAAGCCAAATGTGGATCTATTTGTGATGAAAGTAAATGCAAAGATGGTCACATACGTGTCATCGATCCCAGCCCCACTAGCTCTAGCAGTAGCCACACTGGCGATAAGTTGAAAAGGAATGCACACGTACGTGTATCGTCCAACAATTCTCATCCCAAAAGTTCTGGCAAAGATAAGAGAGGGCATATGCCAAGTACTACATGGTTTATGGATCTGCCAGACCTTCTGGTCTGCAATCCAATCCCTCTTCCAGACAGAAGGTAGGGCTGGGCGGTATACCGGTTTCACACCGTCTCGCGTTTTTTGATGGCGACGGTTTAAAAACCATTACGAAAAAAAAGAAAAAAGAAAAACTATCCATAAGATCGCCATTGCGCAAAATCTGGTGACTGTACGAAACTAGTTTGTTCTTGACTTGCAGTTTAATATTATCATCTAGTGTAACCATTTGCTACTAGAGACATAAAATACAGTCATCTATAACTATTAGCCGTGGGAAAGCAAGGGTGTTGGTGAAATCCCAACAAATCGGCCGAGGGCGATCCTCGGCAAATATGATTTTATTTGCCAGCAATGAATTTTACATGACGTAAGCTCTGCGGGTTCAATGTAAGATTTAATAATTTGAAAGTCTAAATTTCTTCTTTACAACAAATAATCCTTTTTTCAATTGGAGTTTGTACTATGTTTAATTAGGATTCCAAATGTGACATGATACAAAAAAAATCAAGAAACGCGCTGCGAAAACAACGACGCTATACAATGAACTCCCAATCCAAACAAGTCATTATTTCCCTTAGATTTCGACAAACATAAAATGATCCATCATGGACTACGAAATGAAAACGATTAAGTCGCTTCTTACGTTGGCGGAATAGTTACAAGTAAAATACACCTCTTAGCCTCTCAAATACGAGCAGGTGTAATGTGACTGGTTGTTAACAAATTCTTCTGCCAGGATATTCACTACTATCGATTTTATGAATGAAATTCGTAGTATTTTTTATTACGTGACTTTTCTGCTCGATAGGCGTTAGAATCACATCATTTTGTTTTACCGCCCAGTCTTTTTCGTCTTCGTATATCTTCAAGTACGAATTGTTGATTTAAGTAGATTTAAGTTAGATTCACGAATCATTGCGTTTATGTTGTCAAATTATCATAATCTCTATTATATGACATATGAACCTCGAAAAATAGTCAAACACATTTTTTGTGAGAATTCTTGAGGCACGATTTCTGGGAAATGACTACTCTTTAGTTACGTGCTGAATGACATTCACCCGCTTGAACGACAGTTTATTGAAGATATTACTAAATACTGAGTACTCGAAATACAAACACATAACTTACTAGACTAGATCATACTGTAGGTGGTTATACGAACTCTAACCGTGTGTGCGGTACTCTACTAGGAGCCTAAACTCGCTCTCATATCCGGGTTCCTACTTACACGTGTTAGATTTTACTACGCTTTCGAAATAAGTTGCCTAATAACAGTGTTGAAAATCAACATTTTAGTAGTTAGAGTGTTATTTTCACGACATCACATGAACCAGACTTTATTTATTTTATTTATTTTAACTATTATTTTGAGATAGATAGCGTCGAAGTGAGCAGTCATACGTAGTTACTGTTCTAATTTTGTGGCAATTTACGTCACTTGTCAAATCACAAAATACATGTACTGTAGCTAATGAAAACGGCGTATTTTCATATTTCAAATTATTTTCGATTGTTCTAACCCCTTAAACCGGTATTTCGTTAATACCGGTTTAAATAGTGATACCGTCACCAGTTTTCTTTTAGGCCAAACCACCCAGCCCTAACAGAAGGATCTGATTTTTCAGAACAAAGGTCTGTATCACCACGACAGACCGGTTATGTTCCAATTGACTGCATGGATGTTAGCCCCAGTGGGGGGCTTTTCTGAGCAAGCAGCGAAGTTTGTCGCTTCTGCCAGAAGGAGGATCAACCACCAGAACATATAATTATAGAATCACCAAATTTGCAGAGTGGTGTAAGGGAAGAGATATTAATCCCTTTTCTGCATCTGTTCAACACGTAGGAGATTTTTCCTGTCATATATACGAGGTTGACAAACTTGTACCTTCAACCCTAGCAGCATATAAGTCTGCATTAGCTTCAGGCGTTCCCACTCTGGCCATTGTAGGAGTGGAGAATGACACTTTAAATGAAGTTATTAAAGGAATGAGCAATCTGCGACCTAGACAGCCAATTCCTATCCCAGCATGGAATCTATCTCTTGTTCTACAGGTTTTAGGGCATGCTCCCTTTGAACCAATTAGATCTATAGATATTAAACTGCTAACTATTAAGTCAGTTTTCTTGGTTGTAGCAGCATTGACGAGAAAGAGAAGCAAAATTCATGCGCTTTCTGCCGAGCAAGACTGTTTTGTTGTTACGGGTGAAGAAGGTTTAAGACTATTACCACGTCTTTGTTTCCTAGCAAAGAATCAGTCACTTAAATATCCAGGACAGCCTATCAATTTGCCAAGCTCTTCTGTTTGGTGTCCTGTCATATGTCTGAAGATGTATAAGAAACATACTGAGGAGTGGAGAGATCACCAGAAATCGCTGTTGTTATGTCTCAAAGCTCCTCATCTTCGCGCCTCGAAAGACACCATTTCTCATTGGATAGTCGATGCTATTCAGTTGTCACAAAATCGCAACAGGAAAGCAGATTGATCGTTCGAACACCCATCAAGTCTGAGCACTAGCAGCATCATCGACCCTTTATAAGGGTGTCTCTTTAGAGGTGATGTCATCGCGGTATCTCCAGCGCACTTAATCCAGTAGCCGTCGCCAATTTATTGAATCTCACTTAAAGCCATGTCCGACCACTTTTTACTCATGCATCGTAGGGTTCTTCCACAGGCACTGACACCGGTGATGCACATGATCTGTGAATGACTGTAGATTGGGCGGAGCTCCTATGATGATCAAGAAAGACCAAGCACTCTGTAAATAGTGAGTGTTTTCTTAAATTTAAGTGACTAATATTAATTTACTTATAGTCGAATTCCCAGACTGATTAAGTAAAAAGTCTGGTTCAAGAGTATATTATTCATTGCAACAGACAATAAACTCATTCAAATTTTAAAATCTAATCGATATACTGATAGTGTTTTCCAAAATTAGAAGTTGTAGTAGCTTATTTGCACTCTCCTGGACTGCCCTAGCTGAGACTTGGGGCTGATATGTGTCTGGTGGGTGTTGCCTCTCGTTTTGACAGCCCACTGGAATTTGTGTGGACAAATGAGGGTGGGGGGAGATCGTGGTCTAGACCATGGAAGTTTAGCACTCTATATGCTGGGGTTCCAGTCTCTGCACAGCCTTCTCTGTCGGATGGTAGATGAGAGCTGTTTCCAGCCTCACCTCCTCCCACCGGAGTTTCTTGGCTGTCGAAATCTGGTGTTTATCATAATAGTACATCTGGTAAGTATTATTCAAAGTAGAATAAAAAAGCATCCGCTTTTGTTTCTACGGGAATTGATAATACTTACCAGATCTACTATGGCCCATCTCAGCCGCCCAGCTGACGTGAGGCTGAGCTGCTTTCGCTGTTTGTCAAGACAAATATAAGACGAATCTGACTGTTGTTGGGAATTGACTCAGTACCAAGAGGCTATAGTAATTCCTGGACACAGTATGGGCAGGACCATGGAGAGTGTGGAGTTTTAATTGTTTATATCTTGAGCTAGAGTAGATAATAGATGTTATCATAATAGTACATCCGGTAAGTATTATCAATTCTCGCAGAAACAAAATCGGATGCTTTTTTTAATCTATCCCTCCGTCAACTTTTATTTTAAAATGTATCTCCTACTAAACCGCTTTGTGAATTTTAAGCAAATTTGCCTGGAATGATCCTATAGAGGTAGGCCCCAGAACATATATACAGATTTTTTATTCATGACTTTTTTGGTCAAAATCTTAGATTTTTTAAAAATGTACTGGAAACTGTCAAAATGCATCTCCTTAGCTTCTTGACAGATTTCAACCAAATTTGGCTTGAGGGATCCTATGGAGGTAGGCTCTTGAACATATATTCAAATTTCTGATTGATCAATTTTTTGTGTGAAAATCTTAGATTTTGTAAAAACCAAGGTTGGCAATCTGACACTGGGCGGTACTCCACTCGAATACGAGGACCAGCAGACATACCTGGGAGTCACATATGACAGAAGATTAACATGGAAGGAGCACATCCAGAATGCAGAGGCAAAGGCCAGAAGAAAGCTAAACATCATGAGGAAGCTGGCAGGAACAAAGTGGGGTGCCAATGAAAGGATCCTCAAGACCATCTACCTAGGTGCTGTACGCCCACACCTTGAGTATGGATCCAGCTCATGGATGACAACAGCTAAATCTCATCAACAGAACCTCGACAGAGTACAAAACCAGGCACTGCGCATCATCACTGGTGGAATGAGATCAACACCAATAGCAAAAATGGAGCAGACAGCAGGCATTCCCCCACTTAGCAAAGGAAGGGAATGCAAAGCACTGATCCAAGCTGCAAAGTTCAAATCGTTCAATAACCACCCGATGAAGATCAGGCAAGCACAGCTGTCATCAGGAAGACTTAAAAGATCAAGTTTTGTGAAAGAGACAAAAGCACTTCAAAGGAAACACCAAGAGATGTTGCCAGCACAAATAGAAGACCCAAACCACACCCTTGATCCTCCACCCTGGGAAAACAAACTAGAGAGCATAGCTATTCGCACCACAGTACCTCATCTCACAACCAAAGATGAACACAGTGATGTGAGCAAGAAGGCCCTGCCCCTAGCCATGCTGGAAGAAATGTACCCTCAGGAGACATGGATAAGGATCTACACAGATGGATCAGCCAAAGATGCAATTAGGAGCGGAGGTGCCGGACTGCACATACAGTATCCAAACGGACAACATGAGTCAGCTGCAATACCGACAGGCAAACACTGCACAAACTACAGAGCTGAAGTCGAAGCACTGGTTCATGCAGCTAATACCATCAGCAGAACAGCAGACCCTATTGCACAGATTGTCTTTTTATCTGATGCCCGCTCCGTCCTTGAGGCTATCACCAAAGGTAAGCTGCCACAACTTGAAGAAGCACTACAAACCATCAAATGCTTTCGGATAGCACTGCAGTGGATCCCCTCACACTGTGGAGTTCAAGGAAATGAGGAAGCAGACAAGATGGCAAAGGTGGGTGCAGAAGAGAATCAGACAGAAAACATGGTTACCCATACAGAGATGAAGACTATCATTAAGTCCCTCTATAGAACACCTCAATCAGAAGATGCCTACCATCATCTCTCGAGGCCAGGGCAAGTGACCATTTTTCGTCTCAGAACTAGACACAACAGACTAAACCAACACATGTACAGGCGGTTCCACCTTATGACATCGCCCGCTTGTCCTTGTGGAGAAGCAGAACAGACCACAGAGCACATACTTCAATGTTGCAGTACGTATCAGCTGCTGAGAGAAGAGATCTGGCCTTTGTCAACCTCTATTCTTGAAAAGCTGTATGGGCCTGTGGAAGAACTGCAGAAAACCACAGATTTCATCTTGAGAACGGCTCTCCAAGTGTGATACCAGCGATCGAAAAGAAGAAAGAAGTAAAAAGTAATTACCAGAAAGTGTCAAAATTCATCTCGTCATTAGTTTCTTAACAGATTTCAACTAATTTGCCTGGATGGATCCTATGGAGGTAGGGTCTAGAACTTCTCTTGAGATCTTTGATTGCTAAATATTTTTGGTGAAAATCTTAGATTTTGTAAAAAAAATAAACCAGAAAGAGACAAAATGTTTCTGCTGCTTAACTGCCATGTGGATTTCAACCATATTTGGCTAGAAGGATCTTGTGGATGTAGGGTTTGGAGTTTCTATTCCAAATTTTGATTGGTAAATTGTTAAGTTGAATATCTTATATTTTATGAAAAATTTACCGAAAATTGTCAAGACACATCTCCTCTTTAACCACTTGGTAGATTTCAACGAAATTTAGCTGGATGTTTTCTATGGTGTTAGGATTCATCAAAACTTATATTCAGAATTTTGCTTGGTAAACTTTGTGTGTGAAAATCTTAGATTTTATCAAGCATGAAAGCGCATCTCTTGGTGGATTTTAACCAAATTTGGCTGGAACAATCTTAGGGTTCTGGGTTTTAGAGTTCTATTCAAAAGTAGAGTGGTGTATCATCTTGCATTTTCTAAAAATTATCCATTGTCTATTTAAAGGAAAATGGTTCAAATGCTAGAGGTCCAGGTGAGGGCCGCAGGCCCTTGGGCCTCTTGTTTAAACTGTGGATATGTGCTTATTCTTCAGACACCATACAAATTATCTCTAACGCTGCTATTGCCCGCTGTTGTCCTAGTCATTGTGGTCGTTACAACAACAGTAAGTTCAAGAAAATATCATTTTGTATGTTTTTCAGATGAATTTACTAAAATCAAAGAAATTTCTACCAAATGAAAATATTTAGGTATTGTATTAACTCATTCTGTTCTGAACTATAATCCCTCTCTGTTCTGAATATGCCATATGTCGTCATGAATTCGAGAAAGAATGAGGTGTCGAGTTCTGATTGGTAAAAGCTATTTTCATTAACAAATAGATAATTTGTTAACTGTTAACCCTTTAACCCTCAGATTTATTCAAGAAAATTTCAGTTTTCTCATAGAAAATACCCATTTGCTGGCCAACAGATGACTATTTTTGAAAATTTACCATTGTAATGATGGGTTCGGTTATAAGCCGAGTCATACCAGTGGTAAATTTGGAAAAAAATGTCTTCTTTTGGTCTACAAATGGACATTTCTCAAGACCACTGCAGAAGCCGTTTTTGACTGATATGAGTGTTGAAGGGTTAATATTGTTTAATCTGGTGCCTCACATTCATATTCAGGGGAAATTGCATTGACTAAATCAGCAAGATTTGTTTATGAGCTAGCCAACCTTGGATGATTCTTACTGCAGATTTTTGCCAACTTAGATCAACGAGGCAGGATTAATCTGGAGGTGGTGCTAATCTAGTGTCACAGGATTTTTATCTGCGGGTAGTAGTTCAATAAACTGTGAGGCTTCTGAGTCAGTCAGCCAATCCATCAGGCAGGCAGACACAAAGGCCAGGCTGTCATTTCAAGAGTTTCAAATCCAGTAATCAAACCTGGGGAATAGTCCTTAACCCTTTAACCCTCAAATTTGCCTAACAAATTTCAATTTTCTCATAGAAAATGCCCATTTGCGGAGCAAGAGAAGCCTCTTTTTGAAAACTGACCAATGCATTTGACTGGCTCGGTTATTGAGCCAGTCATTCCAGTGGTAAATTTTCAAAAATAGTCTTCTCTTGGTCTGCAAATGGACATTTCTCAAGATCATTGCACTGTTTTAAGGGGTTAAGAGGTGTGATAAGTTTGGTGTTAAACCTCAAAATCCAAGGTCACAGCGATCAAATAAAGATCTGATTATTTTAAAAACTGCCTGACACTATGTTTGGAAATAACTCTGGTGATCAGATTTAGGTAGAAGGTTGCATGTGAGGTTCCAAAGATATGTGATAAATTTGGGGTCACCAGACCATGGTCATGCTGACCCGATTAAAATGATTTTTCTTAAAGATCATGTGCATGAAAGATACATTTGTTATGCATTGTAGGCTTAAGGTATGTAGCGTAACAAATGTAGGCCAGTGTCACCTACTTTTCATGCATCACCCGAACCTACCAAGATTTTATAGACATTGTTCCACTAATATAGCATTTGCTTTTTCCATCCGTTTGTTCGTAAATGTGTGTGTCTGTTTGTTTGTCCACTTGTCCATCCCACTTTCATATCTGGGTTATAACTCGAGTTCTACTAGAGCTATCATCAAGAAGCTTTGGTGATAGGGTGCATTTGCGGTCCCAAAGAAGCCTATTAATTTTGTTATAACAAGGTCAATGTGACCTAATTAAGGCATTTGGGTTGCATTTCCAGATGATAACTAAAATTCTGCTATGGGGATCTTCACCAACCTTGGCGTGTGTGTTGCCCTTGGGTGTCTGAAGATTCCTATTAATATAGGGGTCCAAGGTCAAGGTCGCAGTGATCCAATTAAGCAAATTCTGATTACTTTTAGTTCTAATAATATGCTTTTTATTGTCAGGGTGAATATCATCAGGGCAGTACATACAATATGGTCTGTCAAAACGCCACTGATAGACAATCTTCATGCTATGCTCTTTATTGTCTGGGTGAATATCATCAGGGCAGTACATACAATATGCTCTGTCAAAACGCCACTGATAGACAATCTTCATGCTATGCTCTTTATTGTCAGGGTGAATATCATCAGGGCAGTACATACAATATGCTCTGTCAAAACGCCACTGATAGACAATCTTCATGCTATGCTCTTTATTGTCAGGGTGAATATCATCAGGGCAGTACATACAATATGCTCTGTCAAAACGCCACTGATAGACAATCTTCATGCTATGCTCTTTATTGTCAGGGTGAATATCATCAGGGCAGTACATACAATATGCTCTGTCAAAACGCCACTGATAGACAATCTTCATGCTATGCTCTTTATTGTCAGGGTGAATATCATCAGGGCAGTACATACAATATGCTCTGTCAAAACGCCACTGATAGACAATCTTCATGCTATGCTCTTTATTGTCTGGGTGAATATCATCAGGGCAGTACATACAATATGCTCTGTCAAAACGCCACTGATAGACAATCTTCATGCTATGCTCTTTATTGTCTGGGTGAATATCATCAGGGCAGTACATACAATATGCTCTGTCAAAACGCCACTGATAGACAATCTTCATGCTATGCTCTTTATTGTCAGGGTGAATATCATCAGGGCAGTACATACAATATGCTCTGTCAAAACGCCACTGATAGACAATCTTCATGCTATGCTCTTTATTGTCTGGGTGAATATCATCAGGGCAGTACATACAATATGCTCTGTCAAAACGCCACTGATAGACAATCTTCATGCTATGCTCTTTATTGTCAGGGTGAATATCATCAGGGCAGTACATACAATATGCTCTGTCAAAACGCCACTGATAGACAATCTTCATGCTATGCTCTTTATTGTCAGGGTGAATATCATCAGGGCAGTACATACAATATGCTCTGTCAAAACGCCACTGATAGACAATCTTCATGCTATGCTCTTTATTGTCAGGGTGAATATCATCAGGGCAGTACATACAATATGCTCTGTCAAAACGCCACTGATAGACAATCTTCATGCTATGCTCTTTATTGTCTGGGTGAATATCATCAGGGCAGTACATACAATATGCTCTGTCAAAACGCCACTGATAGACAATCTTCATGCTATGCTCTTTATTGTCAGGGTGAATATCATCAGGGCAGTACATACAATATGCTCTGTCAAAACGCCACTGATAGACAATCTTCATGCTATGCTCTTTATTGTCAGGGTGAATATCATCAGGGCAGTACATACAATATGCTCTGTCAAAATGTCACTGATAGACAATCTTCATGCTATGCTCTTTATTGTCAGGGTGAATATCATCAGGGCAGTACATACAATATGCTCTGTCAAAACGCCACTGATAGACAATCTTCATGCTATGCTCTTTATTGTCAGGGTGAATATCATCAGGGCAGTACATACAATATGCTCTGTCAAAACACCACTGATAGACAATCTTCATGCTATGCTCTTTATTGTCTGGGTGAATATCATCAGGGCAGTACATACAATATGCTCTGTCAAAACGCCACTGATAGACAATCTTCATGCTATGCTCTTTATTGTCAGGGTGAATATCATCAGGGCAGTACATACAATATGCTCTGTCAAAATGTCACTGATAGACAATCTTCATGCTATGCTCTTTATTGTCTGGGTGAATATCATCAGGGCAGTACATACAATATGCTCTGTCAAAACGCCACTGATAGACAATCTTCATGCTATGCTCTTTATTGTCAGGGTGAATATCATCAGGGCAGTACATACAATATGCTCTGTCAAAACGCCACTGATAGACAATCTTCATGCTATGCTCTTTATTGTCAGGGTGAATATCATCAGGGCAGTACATACAATATGCTCTGTCAAAACGCCACTGATAGACAATCTTCATGCTATGCTCTTTATTGTCAGGGTGAATATCATCAGGGCAGTACATACAATATGCTCTGTCAAAACGCCACTGATAGACAATCTTCATGCTATGCTCTTTATTGTCAGGGTGAATATCATCAGGGCAGTACATACAATATGCTCTGTCAAAACGTCACTGATAGACAATCTTCATGCTATGCTCTTTATTGTCTGGGTGAATATCATCAGGGCAGTACATACAATATGCTCTGTCAAAACGCCACTGATAGACAATCTTCATGCTATGCTCTTTATTGTCAGGGTGAATATCATCAGGGCAGTACATACAATATGCTCTGTCAAAACGTCACTGATAGACAATCTTCATGCTATGCTCTTTATTGTCAGGGTGAATATCATCAGGGCAGTACATACAATATGCTCTGTCAAAACGCCACTGATAGACAATCTTCATGCTATGCTCTTTATTGTCTGGGTGAATATCATCAGGGCAGTACATACAATATGCTCTGTCAAAACGCCACTGATAGACAATCTTCATGCTATGCTCTTTATTGTCAGGGTGAATATCATCAGGGCAGTACATACAATATGCTCTGTCAAAACGCCACTGATAGACAATCTTCATGCTATGCTCTTTATTGTCAGGGTGAATATCATCAGGGCAGTACATACAATATGGTCTGTCAAAACGCCACTGATAGACAATCTTCATGCTATGCTCTTTATTGTCAGGGTGAATATCATCAGGGCAGTACATACAATATGCTCTGTCAAAACGCCACTGATAGACAATCTTCATGCTATGCTCTTTATTGTCAGGGTGAATATCATCAGGGCAGTACATACAATATGCTCTGTCAAAACGCCACTGATAGACAATCTTCATGCTATGCTCTTTATTGTCTGGGTGAATATCATCAGGGCAGTACATACAATATGCTCTGTCAAAACGCCACTGATAGACAATCTTCATGCTATGCTCTTTATTGTCAGGGTGAATATCATCAGGGCAGTACATACAATATGCTCTGTCAAAACGCCACTGATAGACAATCTTCATGCTATGCTCTTTATTGTCAGGGTGAATATCATCAGGGCAGTACATACAATATGCTCTGTCAAAATGTCACTGATAGACAATCTTCATGCTATGCTCTTTATTGTCAGGGTGAATATCATCAGGGCAGTACATACAATATGCTCTGTCAAAACGCCACTGATAGACAATCTTCATGCTATGCTCTTTATTGTCAGGGTGAATATCATCAGGGCAGTACATACAATATGCTCTGTCAAAACGCCACTGATAGACAATCTTCATGCTATGCTCTTTATTGTCAGGGTGAATATCATCAGGGCAGTACATACAATATGCTCTGTCAAAATGTCACTGATAGACAATCTTCATGCTATGCTCTTTATTGTCAGGGTGAATATCATCAGGGCAGTACATACAATATGCTCTGTCAAAACGCCACTGATAGACAATCTTCATGCTATGCTCTTTATTGTCAGGGTGAATATCATCAGGGCAGTACATACAATATGCTCTGTCAAAACGCCACTGATAGACAATCTTCATGCTATGCTCTTTATTGTCAGGGTGAATATCATCAGGGCAGTACATACAATATGCTCTGTCAAAACGCCACTGATAGACAATCTTCATGCTATGCTCTTTATTGTCAGGGTGAATATCATCAGGGCAGTACATACAATATGCTCTGTCAAAACGCCACTGATAGACAATCTTCATGCTATGCTCTTTATTGTCAGGGTGAATATCATCAGGGCAGTACATACAATATGCTCTGTCAAAACGCCACTGATAGACAATCTTCATGCTATGCTCTTTATTGTCAGGGTGAATATCATCAGGGCAGTACATACAATATGCTCTGTCAAAACGCCACTGATAGACAATCTTCATGCTATGCTCTTTATTGTCAGGGTGAATATCATCAGGGCAGTACATACAATATGCTCTGTCAAAACGCCACTGATAGACAATCTTCATGCTATGCTCTTTATTGTCAGGGTGAATATCATCAGGGCAGTACATACAATATGCTCTGTCAAAACGCCACTGATAGACAATCTTCATGCTATGCTCTTTATTGTCTGGGTGAATATCATCAGGGCAGTACATACAATATGCTCTGTCAAAACGCCACTGATAGACAATCTTCATGCTATGCTCTTTATTGTCTGGGTGAATATCATCAGGGCAGTACATACAATATGCTCTGTCAAAACGCCACTGATAGACAATCTTCATGCTATGCTCTTTATTGTCTGGGTGAATATCATCAGGGCAGTACATACAATATGCTCTGTCAAAACGCCACTGATAGACAATCTTCATGCTATGCTCTTTATTGTCAGGGTGAATATCATCAGGGCAGTACATACAATATGCTCTGTCAAAATGTCACTGATAGACAATCTTCATGCTATGCTCTTTATTGTCAGGGTGAATATCATCAGGGCAGTACATACAATATGCTCTGTCAAAACGCCACTGATAGACAATCTTCATGCTATGCTCTTTATTGTCAGGGTGAATATCATCAGGGCAGTACATACAATATGCTCTGTCAAAACGCCACTGATAGACAATCTTCATGCTATGCTCTTTATTGTCAGGGTGAATATCATCAGGGCAGTACATACAATATGCTCTGTCAAAACGCCACTGATAGACAATCTTCATGCTATGCTCTTTATTGTCTGGGTGAATATCATCAGGGCAGTACATACAATATGCTCTGTCAAAACGCCACTGATAGACAATCTTCATGCTATGCTCTTTATTGTCAGGGTGAATATCATCAGGGCAGTACATACAATATGGTCTGTCAAAACGCCACTGATAGACAATCTTCATGCTATGCTCTTTATTGTCTGGGTGAATATCATCAGGGCAGTACATACAATATGGTCTGTCAAAACGTCACTGATAGACAATCTTCATGCTATGCTCTTTATTGTCAGGGTGAATATCATCAGGGCAGTACATACAATATGCTCTGTCAAAACGCCACTGATAGACAATCTTCATGCTATGCTCTTTATTGTCAGGGTGAATATCATCAGGGCAGTACATACAATATGCTCTGTCAAAACGCCACTGATAGACAATCTTCATGCTATGCTCTTTATTGTCTGGGTGAATATCATCAGGGCAGTACATACAATATGCTCTGTCAAAACGCCACTGATAGACAATCTTCATGCTATGCTCTTTATTGTCAGGGTGAATATCATCAGGGCAGTACATACAATATGCTCTGTCAAAACGCCACTGATAGACAATCTTCATGCTATGCTCTTTATTGTCAGGGTGAATATCATCAGGGCAGTACATACAATATGCTCTGTCAAAACGTCACTGATAGACAATCTTCATGCTATGCTCTTTATTGTCTGGGTGAATATCATCAGGGCAGTACATACAATATGCTCTGTCAAAACGCCACTGATAGACAATCTTCATGCTATGCTCTTTATTGTCAGGGTGAATATCATCAGGGCAGTACATACAATATGGTCTGTCAAAACGCCACTGATAGACAATCTTCATGCTATGCTCTTTATTGTCAGGGTGAATATCATCAGGGCAGTACATACAATATGCTCTGTCAAAACGCCACTGATAGACAATCTTCATGCTATGCTCTTTATTGTCTGGGTGAATATCATCAGGGCAGTACATACAATATGCTCTGTCAAAACGCCACTGATAGACAATCTTCATGCTATGCTCTTTATTGTCAGGGTGAATATCATCAGGGCAGTACATACAATATGGTCTGTCAAAACGCCACTGATAGACAATCTTCATGCTATGCTCTTTATTGTCAGGGTGAATATCATCAGGGCAGTACATACAATATGGTCTGTCAAAATGTCACTGATAGACAATCTTCATGCTATGCTCTTTATTGTCAGGGTGAATATCATCAGGGCAGTACATACAATATGCTCTGTCAAAACGCCACTGATAGACAATCTTCATGCTATGCTCTTTATTGTCAGGGTGAATATCATCAGGGCAGTACATACAATATGCTCTGTCAAAACGCCACTGATAGACAATCTTCATGCTATGCTCTTTATTGTCAGGGTGAATATCATCAGGGCAGTACATACAATATGCTCTGTCAAAACGCCACTGATAGACAATCTTCATGCTATGCTCTTTATTGTCAGGGTGAATATCATCAGGGCAGTACATACAATATGGTCTGTCAAAACGCCACTGATAGACAATCTTCATGCTATGCTCTTTATTGTCAGGGTGAATATCATCAGGGCAGTACATACAATATGCTCTGTCAAAACGCCACTGATAGACAATCTTCATGCTATGCTCTTTATTGTCAGGGTGAATATCATCAGGGCAGTACATACAATATGCTCTGTCAAAACGCCACTGATAGACAATCTTCATGCTATGCTCTTTATTGTCTGGGTGAATATCATCAGGGCAGTACATACAATATGCTCTGTCAAAACGCCACTGATAGACAATCTTCATGCTATGCTCTTTATTGTCAGGGTGAATATCATCAGGGCAGTACATACAATATGGTCTGTCAAAACGCCACTGATAGACAATCTTCATGCTATGCTCTTTATTGTCAGGGTGAATATCATCAGGGCAGTACATACAATATGCTCTGTCAAAACGCCACTGATAGACAATCTTCATGCTATGCTCTTTATTGTCAGGGTGAATATCATCAGGGCAGTACATACAATATGGTCTGTCAAAACGCCACTGATAGACAATCTTCATGCTATGCTCTTTATTGTCAGGGTGAATATCATCAGGGCAGTACATACAATATGCTCTGTCAAAACGCCACTGATAGACAATCTTCATGCTATGCTCTTTATTGTCAGGGTGAATATCATCAGGGCAGTACATACAATATGCTCTGTCAAAACGCCACTGATAGACAATCTTCATGCTATGCTCTTTATTGTCAGGGTGAATATCATCAGGGCAGTACATACAATATGCTCTGTCAAAACGCCACTGATAGACAATCTTCATGCTATGCTCTTTATTGTCAGGGTGAATATCATCAGGGCAGTACATACAATATGCTCTGTCAAAACGCCACTGATAGACAATCTTCATGCTATGCTCTTTATTGTCAGGGTGAATATCATCAGGGCAGTACATACAATATGCTCTGTCAAAACGCCACTGATAGACAATCTTCATGCTATGCTCTTTATTGTCAGGGTGAATATCATCAGGGCAGTACATACAATATGCTCTGTCAAAACGCCACTGATAGACAATCTTCATGCTATGCTTTTTATTGTCAGGGTGAATATCATCAGGGCAGTACATACAATATGCTCTGTCAAAACGCCACTGATAGACAATCTTCATGCTATGCTCTTTATTGTCAGGGTGAATATCATCAGGGCAGTACATACAATATGCTCTGTCAAAACGCCACTGATAGACAATCTTCATGCTATGCTCTTTATTGTCAGGGTGAATATCATCAGGGCAGTACATACAATATGCTCTGTCAAAACGCCACTGATAGACAATCTTCATGCTATGCTCTTTATTGTCAGGGTGAATATCATCAGGGCAGTACATACAATATGCTCTGTCAAAACGCCACTGATAGACAATCTTCATGCTATGCTCTTTATTGTCAGGGTGAATATCATCAGGGCAGTACATACAATATGCTCTGTCAAAACGCCACTGATAGACAATCTTCATGCTATGCTCTTTATTGTCAGGGTGAATATCATCAGGGCAGTACATACAATATGCTCTGTCAAAACGCCACTGATAGACAATCTTCATGCTATGCTCTTTATTGTCAGGGTGAATATCATCAGGGCAGTACATACAATATGCTCTGTCAAAACGCCACTGATAGACAATCTTCATGCTATGCTCTTTATTGTCAGGGTGAATATCATCAGGGCAGTACATACAATATGCTCTGTCAAAACGCCACTGATAGACAATCTTCATGCTATGCTCTTTATTGTCAGGGTGAATATCATCAGGGCAGTACATACAATATGCTCTGTCAAAACACCACTGATAGACAATCTTCATGCTATGCTCTTTATTGTCAGGGTGAATATCATCAGGGCAGTACATACAATATGGTCTGTCAAAACGCCACTGATAGACAATCTTCATGCTATGCTCTTTATTGTCAGGGTGAATATCATCAGGGCAGTACATACAATATGCTCTGTCAAAACGCCACTGATAGACAATCTTCATGCTATGCTCTTTATTGTCAGGGTGAATATCATCAGGGCAGTACATACAATATGCTCTGTCAAAACGCCACTGATAGACAATCTTCATGCTATGCTTTTTATTGTCTGGGTGAATATCATCAGGGCAGTACATACAATATGCTCTGTCAAAACGCCACTGATAGACAATCTTCATGCTATGCTCTTTATTGTCAGGGTGAATATCATCAGGGCAGTACATACAATATGCTCTGTCAAAACGCCACTGATAGACAATCTTCATGCTATGCTCTTTATTGTCAGGGTGAATATCATCAGGGCAGTACATACAATATGCTCTGTCAAAACGCCACTGATAGACAATCTTCATGCTATGCTCTTTATTGTCAGGGTGAATATCATCAGGGCAGTACATACAATATGCTCTGTCAAAACGCCACTGATAGACAATCTTCATGCTATGCTCTTTATTGTCAGGGTGAATATCATCAGGGCAGTACATACAATATGCTCTGTCAAAACGCCACTGATAGACAATCTTCATGCTATGCTCTTTATTGTCAGGGTGAATATCATCAGGGCAGTACATACAATATGCTCTGTCAAAACGCCACTGATAGACAATCTTCATGCTATGCTCTTTATTGTCAGGGTGAATATCATCAGGGCAGTACATACAATATGCTCTGTCAAAACGCCACTGATAGACAATCTTCATGCTATGCTCTTTATTGTCTGGGTGAATATCATCAGGGCAGTACATACAATATGCTCTGTCAAAACGCCACTGATAGACAATCTTCATGCTATGCTCTTTATTGTCAGGGTGAATATCATCAGGGCAGTACATACAATATGCTCTGTCAAAATGTCACTGATAGACAATCTTCATGCTATGCTCTTTATTGTCTGGGTGAATATCATCAGGGCAGTACATACAATATGCTCTGTCAAAACGCCACTGATAGACAATCTTCATGCTATGCTCTTTATTGTCAGGGTGAATATCATCAGGGCAGTACATACAATATGCTCTGTCAAAATGTCACTGATAGACAATCTTCATGCTATGCTCTTTATTGTCAGGGTGAATATCATCAGGGCAGTACATACAATATGCTCTGTCAAAATGTCACTGATAGACAATCTTCATGCTATGCTCTTTATTGTCAGGGTGAATATCATCAGGGCAGTACATACAATATGCTCTGTCAAAACGTCACTGATAGACAATCTTCATGCTATGCTCTTTATTGTCTGGGTGAATATCATCAGGGCAGTACATACAATATGCTCTGTCAAAACGTCACTGATAGACAATCTTCATGCTATGCTCTTTATTGTCAGGGTGAATATCATCAGGGCAGTACATACAATATGCTCTGTCAAAACGTCACTGATAGACAATCTTCATGCTATGCTTTTTATTGTCAGGGTGAATATCATCAGGGCAGTACATACAATATGCTCTGTCAAAACGTCACTGATAGACAATCTTCATGCTATGCTCTTTATTGTCTGGGTGAATATCATCAGGGCAGTACATACAATATGCTCTGTCAAAACGCCACTGATAGACAATCTTCATGCTATGCTCTTTATTGTCAGGGTGAATATCATCAGGGCAGTACATACAATATGCTCTGTCAAAACGTCACTGATAGACAATCTTCATGCTATGCTCTTTATTGTCAGGGTGAATATCATCAGGGCAGTACATACAATATGGTCTGTCAAAACGCCACTGATAGACAATCTTCATGCTATG
Source organism: Chaetoderma sp. LZ-2023a (assembly GCA_034401795.1). Taxonomy (NCBI): domain Eukaryota; kingdom Metazoa; phylum Mollusca; class Caudofoveata; order Chaetodermatida; family Chaetodermatidae; genus Chaetoderma; species Chaetoderma sp. LZ-2023a. Next base: position 20,148,992 of record CM067365.1, on the reverse strand, counting down.
CTCTTTATTGTCAGGGTGAATATCATCAGGGCAGTACATACAATATGCTCTGTCAAAACGCCACTGATAGACAATCTTCATGCTATGCTCTTTATTGTCTGGGTGAATATCATCAGGGCAGTACATACAATATGCTCTGTCAAAACGCCACTGATAGACAATCTTCATGCTATGCTCTTTATTGTCAGGGTGAATATCATCAGGGCAGTACATACAATATGCTCTGTCAAAACGCCACTGATAGACAATCTTCATGCTATGCTCTTTATTGTCAGGGTGAATATCATCAGGGCAGTACATACAATATGCTCTGTCAAAACGCCACTGATAGACAATCTTCATGCTATGCTCTTTATTGTCAGGGTGAATATCATCAGGGCAGTACATACAATATGCTCTGTCAAAACGCCACTGATAGACAATCTTCATGCTATGCTCTTTATTGTCAGGGTGAATATCATCAGGGCAGTACATACAATATGCTCTGTCAAAACGCCACTGATAGACAATCTTCATGCTATGCTCTTTATTGTCAGGGTGAATATCATCAGGGCAGTACATACAATATGCTCTGTCAAAACGCCACTGATAGACAATCTTCATGCTATGCTCTTTATTGTCTGGGTGAATATCATCAGGGCAGTACATACAATATGCTCTGTCAAAACGCCACTGATAGACAATCTTCATGCTATGCTCTTTATTGTCAGGGTGAATATCATCAGGGCAGTACATACAATATGGTCTGTCAAAACGCCACTGATAGACAATCTTCATGCTATGCTTTTTATTGTCAGGGTGAATATCATCAGGGCAGTACATACAATATGCTCTGTCAAAACGCCACTGATAGACAATCTTCATGCTATGCTCTTTATTGTCAGGGTGAATATCATCAGGGCAGTACATACAATATGCTCTGTCAAAACGCCACTGATAGACAATCTTCATGCTATGCTCTTTATTGTCTGGGTGAATATCATCAGGGCAGTACATACAATATGCTCTGTCAAAACGCCACTGATAGACAATCTTCATGCTATGCTCTTTATTGTCTGGGTGAATATCATCAGGGCAGTACATACAATATGCTCTGTCAAAACGCCACTGATAGACAATCTTCATGCTATGCTCTTTATTGTCAGGGTGAATATCATCAGGGCAGTACATACAATATGCTCTGTCAAAACGCCACTGATAGACAATCTTCATGCTATGCTCTTTATTGTCAGGGTGAATATCATCAGGGCAGTACATACAATATGCTCTGTCAAAACGCCACTGATAGACAATCTTCATGCTATGCTCTTTATTGTCAGGGTGAATATCATCAGGGCAGTACATACAATATGCTCTGTCAAAACACCACTGATAGACAATCTTCATGCTATGCTCTTTATTGTCTGGGTGAATATCATCAGGGCAGTACATACAATATGGTCTGTCAAAACGCCACTGATAGACAATCTTCATGCTATGCTCTTTATTGTCAGGGTGAATATCATCAGGGCAGTACATACAATATGCTCTGTCAAAACGCCACTGATAGACAATCTTCATGCTATGCTCTTTATTGTCAGGGTGAATATCATCAGGGCAGTACATACAATATGGTCTGTCAAAACGCCACTGATAGACAATCTTCATGCTATGCTCTTTATTGTCAGGGTGAATATCATCAGGGCAGTACATACAATATGCTCTGTCAAAACGCCACTGATAGACAATCTTCATGCTATGCTCTTTATTGTCTGGGTGAATATCATCAGGGCAGTACATACAATATGCTCTGTCAAAACGCCACTGATAGACAATCTTCATGCTATGCTTTTTATTGTCAGGGTGAATATCATCAGGGCAGTACATACAATATGCTCTGTCAAAACGCCACTGATAGACAATCTTCATGCTATGCTCTTTATTGTCAGGGTGAATATCATCAGGGCAGTACATACAATATGGTCTGTCAAAATGTCACTGATAGACAATCTTCATGCTATGCTCTTTATTGTCAGGGTGAATATCATCAGGGCAGTACATACAATATGCTCTGTCAAAACGCCACTGATAGACAATCTTCATGCTATGCTTTTTATTGTCAGGGTGAATATCATCAGGGCAGTACATACAATATGGTCTGTCAAAACGCCACTGATAGACAATCTTCATGCTATGCTCTTTATTGTCAGGGTGAATATCATCAGGGCAGTACATACAATATGCTCTGTCAAAATGTCACTGATAGACAATCTTCATGCTATGCTCTTTATTGTCTGGGTGAATATCATCAGGGCAGTACATACAATATGCTCTGTCAAAACGCCACTGATAGACAATCTTCATGCTATGCTCTTTATTGTCTGGGTGAATATCATCAGGGCAGTACATACAATATGCTCTGTCAAAACGCCACTGATAGACAATCTTCATGCTATGCTCTTTATTGTCAGGGTGAATATCATCAGGGCAGTACATACAATATGGTCTGTCAAAACGCCACTGATAGACAATCTTCATGCTATGCTTTTTATTGTCAGGGTGAATATCATCAGGGCAGTACATACAATATGCTCTGTCAAAACGCCACTGATAGACAATCTTCATGCTATGCTCTTTATTGTCAGGGTGAATATCATCAGGGCAGTACATACAATATGCTCTGTCAAAACGCCACTGATAGACAATCTTCATGCTATGCTCTTTATTGTCAGGGTGAATATCATCAGGGCAGTACATACAATATGCTCTGTCAAAACGCCACTGATAGACAATCTTCATGCTATGCTCTTTATTGTCAGGGTGAATATCATCAGGGCAGTACATACAATATGCTCTGTCAAAACGCCACTGATAGACAATCTTCATGCTGCATTTATCTATTGCATCGTGGTTGTGTTTGGAGTGGGGGTGTGGTGGCATGGACTGAATTTTATAAATCTTCAACAACCTTCCTTTATAGTTGTCTTGAAATTTAGACTCTAGAACTTTAACCCTTTAACCCTCGAATTTGTTCAGGAAAATTCAAATTTTCTCATGGAAAATGTCCATTTGCAAACCAAAAAAAGGGTGTTTTTGAAATTTTACCACTGTAATGACTAGATTTTCAAAAATAGTCTTCTCTTGGTCTGCAGATTGACATTTCGCAAGTCCAGTGGAGGAGCCGTTTTTGGCTGATATGAGTGTTAAAGGGTTAAGTGTGAAACGGTGATGGCCCATACAATGGCCATTATAAACGTGTTTTACTGTATTAAAATTTGTTTATATTTAAATTTTTTTCCATTTAGATATTGTTAATATTTTATATACATTTAATAACTTTGTTTATTGATAGATATTAAAAGCAGAGTATCAACGATGGCGATATGGAACAGAGCCAGAAATTGACGAGTCGGGGGATAAACAAAAAGTGGACACTACTAAAAATACAGGGTATGACAACTTGAAAAGTACTTCTAGAGTGGCAGAAACTGTGCATAATCAAATTACTTGCAAAATATTCAACAGAATGTTTATTAAATAGTAAAGAGATACCATTCATACAACTTGTCAGGACTATTAAGCATTTATGATGGACTAAATTGTGCCAATCATAACATAATTGATTATGATGTCAGCTTGCATGTGACTTGGTTGCTTATGACGTAATATGATTGATTGAGAAACTGGATTCCTCAATTCCCATTCAAAATTATGTTGAATCTATTATATTCAAGACCCCTACAGACATAATAACAAACATTTTTATAGGAGTCTACACGAAGCAGATGGTTCTACATAGCTTTGCAAATTTCACCTGGCATCGGATCTGAGAATTACCGTAGGTTGAATTTTAGTTTTTCAAAATATCCCGAAGGGTCGACATGCAGGCCCAGATCTCTAGCTTCTATTTGAATGTAAGATACATACTGTTGAATGTTTTGACATTAATATGAGCGGAATATATTACAGTTTAGGATTGCAACAGATTAATGTCAAAATTAGTTTCAAAATATTCAAAAGTTTACCTGAAATAGAGATACTGGGATTTTAAGGGTAAAGAGTTAATGTTTAACACTCTCATTCCGATATTTCAAAGCAATTTGACTGAAAGGCATTGTAGGCTCAGTCAAATTGTTTCAAATCAAAATAAGGAAAATTGTCTATGGCCAGTAGTAATTTAAAAAGAAAGTCCTTAAAATTTTTGACATCCTGAGTAGAGAGGTAGGGTTAGGATTCTAAGCATGTGTCCGTAACCACATTACTTCCTTGGCAACCACAGCTTCCCGGTAACACAGCTTCCAGGTAACACTGTTTCCAGGTAACACAGCTTCCAGGTAACACAGCTTCCAGGTAACACTGCTTCCAGGTAACACAGCTTGCAGGTAACACAGCTTCCAGTTAGCACAGCTTCAAGGTAACACAGCTTCCAGGTAACACTGTTTCCAGGTAACACAGCTTCCAGGTAACGCTGCTTCCAGGTAACGCTGCTTCCAGATAACACTGCTTCCAGGTAACACTGCTTCCAGGTAACGCTGCTTCCAGATAACACTGCTTCCAGGTAACACTGCTTCCAGGTAACACTGCTTCCAGGTAACACAGCTTCCAGGTAACACAGCTTCCAGGTAACACTGCATCCAGGCAACACTGCTTCCAGGTAACACAGCTTCCAGGTAACACAGCATCCAGGTAACACAGCTTCCAGGTAACACAGCATGCAGGTAAATTAGTTTTGATTTGTTTTCAGAATATTCAGCGCAATCTTGTACCTTGTCTGTATCAGGATTCATAGCTATCCTTTAAAGTACTTAAACTTCTGGAATTCACAAGTTGTGTTTTTGACGGCCCATAAAAGTGCTTGCCTTTAGAAAATTGATTTTAAAATGGTTAAATTTAGCAAAAATCTATTTATGTCCTATGAAGTTTTATTTCGATTACATTAAATGTACATTACATCATAATGAGTGAAATTTTTCCCTCATAAAGATTTGTGAAGAAACCTTTTCGTAAATATCCATTTAAATTGTAGATTGAAAGAAGACTTTTTTTGGACAATTTACCACTGGAATGACTGGTAAGTGAGCCAGTCCTTTTAGGGGTAAAATTTAAAAGATAGCTTGCTATTGGCCTTGAAATGGAAATTGAAAAGGCCAGTTTTTGCTGAAAACTATTAAATGGTTAAAAAAAAGTCTGAAAATTGTAAAGCGTCCAAATGCTAATTGTCTAGGTGAGCGTCACAGGCCCTCGGGCCTCTTATTATTTTGTAAAAGTTCCTGCTACAGTAAAGCGCTTATTGGAATGTTATTTATCCTGTCTGTTTATTGAGTGAGTAATTACTTATTTAGTTATTACTTATTATAGATAATTATTTATTTGTGTTTTTTTCCCCAGGAAATTTCGAAGCAAACCTTATGCAGAGGTAAGACTTAGTAAGATTGAATATTCATTTTGAACTAAGGTAGATTAAAGAAATGGAAATTATAAAGTCACAATGCCATGACTGCTGTATCCAGGGTGAGATGTAATGGATCTTTCCAGTTTTAACTATGCCCACCATCTCTAGCTAAGCTCCGCCCACACCTCACTTGTGTTGGATCGATCCCTGAACTCCCTGACTATAAATTTCCATGAAACTATACAGGTAAGCTGCAACAACGCTTAGTCAGTCTTCACTTATGCATTCATATCGTTCTTATCTATGGCATTCATGGCGTCATTGGTTATGACGTCATCCCACACTTCACGTAGTTGATTATGACATCATATGCTGGATGGATAAACTGGAAAGGTCCGTTAGCATTGGGGAATACGGGTGGATTCGGGTCTGTCGCTCTATCTGTGTTTTGGGATGTAACCAAACCAGAATTCCATAGAAGTAATCTCTCGCCTGTTTCCTCTTTGTCATATTGACCTTTGACCATGTAACCAAGTTTAGTTCCAATAGAATTAGTCAATGCTGAAATAAAACTAAATGATTTGCTAAGCGCAAAAACATAACGTTGAAGATCAAATAGCAAGAATGTCCTTGAGCTAGTGACTAAAGTATCCTCACAACCATGTGGTCAAGTTTGGCTCCAGTAGATTTAAGTAATCGTAAAATATAGGCAACGATAATTTGTTAAGCGTAGAAATGTAATGTTGATGCCGCCGCCATTGTTTTCATCAGAAAAGTGATACCTATGTCTCGGTTTCTGCATCGCAGACAGGACAAAAATCGTTTGATCCCATTTTGATCAAATTTTGATACAAGGAATCTTACCATCAAAGAGAATTTACAGAATTTGCCCGTTATTCGAATTAAGAGTCCCAGATCAGATCAAATTCTCGATATATGGATATCTAAGAATCTACTTGTCGCATTGGATACAATTTTAACTCTTATCCCTTACAAATCTGAAATAATAGATTCCTTATTATGTAAGGAATATTCAGTTTAAATAGTATTTTGAATTTAATTTGACCGGAAGCTGTTACTGCTAATGGAACCATCAGTAGTCAAATTAGTTTCAAAATAGTGAACAGATTTTCTGTATATATTGTCTTGAAAGGGGTAAGGCTAGAAAGGGTTTGACCATATTCTAGTAGGAATCTACACTTTCTGGAAAATCCTAAACCATTTTAAAAATCAGGGCCACAATCTCTAATTATGGTCACACTTTAAAAAGATTGAGGTGATATTTCAAACGCCTCTGTCCATCTTTCGTTTTGTTCGTCTGTGTGTCCATCCAGCAATCTCACTGTTTGGTGAAATTCAATCAAATTTGTTATATTACCCATATGATTGTGGACTGCAAGACAACATTTAGATTAGGCTCCGCCCCCAGGGTGTGGATGGGGGCAGGGTTGAGGTGGGGGCAGAAAGTCAAAGTTGGTGGAATTACATTGGACTCCACCCCCAGGGTGGGGTGGGATGGCATGGGTGGTTGGTGGCAGAAGGCCAAAGTTGACGGAAGAGTGGGGGTGGGGTGGGAATTGTTGTTCGCGATGGTGTGCCATCGACTATGCATTCTAGTTGCTCTTGTTTATCATTTGTCTGGGGTACAGGTTGTGTAATGTGAATATTTAATATGTTCTTATTATCTTACAGTTTGTGTATCACCTTTTTCAATTTGCTGCCTTTACGATAATGGCTGTATTAATTATGAGACTAAAGCTTTTCTGGACACCACATTTATGTCTGCTGACCTCGCTGGTCGCATCCAAACAGGTGGGTTTCAGTAGGAGGTTTAATAACATGTATCTGTTCCACCATTAGCTATAATGTAACTCATAAATTGGTTAACACGTTTCCAAAACAAAAACAGAAACATGTTTGTTAGTACAATTTTGAACACGGTGTAAGAAATGTTCTGTTGAATATTTTGAATATAATTAGATTGGATGACATTGTTAGCTCACCTGGCCAGAATGGCCAACTGAGCTTATGCCATGGCGACCGTCTGTCCGGCCACCAACTTTTTCTTTAAACGACTTCTCAAGAACCACTGGGCCGATTTCAGTTATATTTGCCAGGAAGTATTCTTAGGGCCTACAGATCTAAATTTTTCAAAGGAAGCCGATCGGCCCATTTGCCCGCTGGCCATCTTGGATTTTGACATAGTTTTAGAAATTTCTTTAAAAATCTTCTCCGAAGCCACTTGGAGGATCGATTGAAAACTCATGAAATATCAAAAGGGGCAAGAGCTGAACCAAGTTTGTTCGAAGGAACTTGATTGGCCAAATGGTTCGGCGGCCATCTTGGATGAGCTAGTTTTCGCGAAAACTAATTTTTCTGCATAACCGCTGAATGTATCATGCCAAAATATGGTAGATATGATTAGGGCCTAAGGGCCATTAAAGTTTATTCAAGGGAAGTTGATAGGTAAAAAAACATGGCTGTCGAGGACCAATCAAAATGTCATGTGTTTGGCCGCCATATTGGATTCTTTTATTTGATTGATTTTTAAGCCAAAATTTGTTTTGTACAGGGTTTTGGGTATGCTGATTTCAACCATGCCATTTCTGTATCTCGGATAAACGGTTTGGTGGCATGCAGCAAAATTACCATCTAGTATAGGTGGTCTTTCTAGCAGGTTGGACTGCATAATACAATCTTTTCCTGAGTGGCCCAGCTCCGTTATCAGTTAGTTCAGTTCTTTGGTGTGGGTAATGTGAGTTTGTTTATTAAAAAAATAATTTGACAAAGTCATTGCTGCCTTAGAAAGCAACAATTTTCAGTGAAATAAATTCCAAAATATTCAACAATATAGATGCCAGAGGACACAATATATGTCTTAGCTATTTAGGAAAACAGTTAACCCTTTATTATTAACAGTTAAGCCTCATATCAGCCAAAACAGCTACAACATTGGTCTTGAGAGATGTCCATTTGCAGACCAAGAGAATACTATTTTTGAAAATTTACCACTTGAATGACTGGCTCTATAACTGAGCCAGTCATTCCAGTGACTATTTTCAAAAATAGTCTTCTCTTGGTCTGCAAATAGATTTTCTCTATGAGAAAATTGAACTTTTCTTGAATAAATTTGAGGGTTAAAGTGTTAAATCAATGTGTAATTGGAGTTTTATTTCCACCATCCATTGACACATGACAGCATTTATTGCCATAGTCATGATAGTAGATAAAAAACTAAATTAACTGGTTAGCCTTTTCCCTCCAAGTGCTGCCTAAATCTTTAAGATATGTATTATGTGCTCCGACATATATACTCTTAAAATATTTTGAAATGTGTTTGATTCATTGAAAGTTGCTACTGCCTAGTGTAGCTATGACTCGGTCAAATTATTTTCTAAATAAAATCCAGCATTGCAATTCCCATCCCTGCTCAAGTTAGCCACATTTACATGTGTTAAATGGATGGTTTGGAATATACTCAGTTGAACTTGCTATAAAGACCGCCTGTATTAACCGTTTCACTTTTGAATTCCCTATTTTTTCAAGACATCCATACAGTAAAACAGTTGAATATTTTCAAATTAATTTGACTGGAAGCTATTGTTGCCTAAGGCTTTGAGTCAAATTAATTTCAAAATATTCAACAAAATAAGTTTTATGTCATAAAGCATATGCTTTTTCCAGGATTTATGGGTGAAAGGTTAAGAGACCACCTGCCTTAAAAACTATTTTCTTCATTTTCTAAATCCAATTAAGCAATGTATTTGAACCTTTATTAGCCCTTTAATGGTCAAGCCGGCCAAAGCCTGGATTTGAAAATTTCCACCTCTTGGCCTGCAGATGGAGATATACTGAAAATGTCAATTTTGATGATTAAAGGGTCAAGAAACCAGCTACTATAAGAGACTGCCTTCTGATTAAATATTGTTCAAAAGCACCGTTGCAAAAGCAATCCACAGATTGTTGTCAATAACTCGAAAACTAAACCATTTGACTGAAAGTCATTGGAAGTGGCACTGAATGATGTAAAACTCAATAAAGATTAATTGAGTTGCCAATGTTCCAGGTGAAAGACACAGGCCCGTTGGGCCTCTTGTTGCAATGTGCAGCAATGGTTTCTAATCCAATTATATTCAAAATATTCAACAGTTCATTTTATTTTATTTTTATTTTGTAAAGAGTGATTGTAAAGAGCTGTCAAAATGCTAGACTGCTAACCTTTTAACCCTTTAATGACTAAATTTCTTCGAAAAATTAAAATATTTACTTATTAAATGTCGATTTGCAGGCCAAGAGAAGACTATTTTTTAAGATTTACCACCAATGACGGGCTGTTACTGAGCCAGTCATTTCAGTGGTAAAATTTCAAAAATAGTCTTCTCTTGGCCTGCAAATGGACATTACTCAAAACCACTACAGATGCCGGTTTTGGCCGGTTTTGTCATGAAAGGGTTAATAGTCAAACTGGCCAAAAGGCCTGCAGCAATGGCTTCTAGTAAAATTTCTTTCAGAATATTCACCAGTTGTCCCGTAAGAGTTGCCTTAAAATGAGATCCGTAGAGTTCATCAGTGACAGGGTTAAGGTGATAGCCCAGGGCATCAGTAGTGAATGCTCCATCTAATAACATTGGTGGGAAATACAAAATAGAGACATATATATGCCAATCAAAGCAATGCTTCTTGACTACTGTATGCTTGCAAATGCTTAGTTTCTGTGTTGATAATTGTCAAGATTGACTGACGAACGCTAATTAACTATTGTTGACAGGCTCCCAGTCTCAGTCACAAATGGTTAGTGTGAAATTGACAAATAATTCAAAATGGTGGATAGGCTTCGCTTGTCATGAATATATACATATAAACATGTAAATATTTCACTAACTCATTTAAGTTTGATGAAATTATACTTTCCTATTGTATGTCAATGTTCCCAAGGCTCATTTCCTTCCAATGTTTTGTCAAATAGACACTTTTTAACGTCTTAGCAGACAAACAAAAACAATTTTGGTAGGCAATCATAACAGATGATGAAAATAGTTAACTGAGACAGGTATCCGAATCCAGATTTTCTGAAATAGTAATTCAATGGGGAATCGGGTACCAGTGAACTATAGTTGGCAAAACAGCATTCGTATGGGCATATCTGCGCAATCATGTTCAATAAACAAACTAAGTGACTAATTTTAACCAGTCAAACCAGACCATGGTGACAGGATTAATAGAGATGTACTGTCATACTTGAATTTTTCAGTTGTTTGGTTGGGTCGGTAGCAGCAAAAATCATTACATTTTCCTTGGCGTGTTGCTAATGGCGATGTCAATTCAAGGTGGTCTGAATCTCAAGGGTCAGTGGTCTATTTCTGGAAGCTACAGTAATATGCAACAGGAGGAGCTGATAGAGTGGGTCATTGCCAAAACACCACAGGGTATGTCACTCACGACAAATGAGTATTGTCTGGCTGAATGGAGGAATCCAGTTTGTCGATCAATCATGTGACGTCGTAATCAATTACGTCTCATGTAGGCGGACGTCATGATCAATTACGTCTTGAATGATTCGATTTAGTCCATCTTAAGTGCTTAATAGTCCGACAGGGACACCCGATGTCTTTACTATTTAATAAAATTCTGTTGAATACTTTGAAAGTAATTTGACTGGGTGCTGTTGCTGCCGTAGGCAGCAAGAGCACCCAGTCAAATTACTTTCAAAATATTCAACAGCTTACCTGGGTGTGTAGTTTTATGGAAATTGAGATTCAGAGAGTGCAGGGATCAATCGATCCTAACATGACAAAGCGTTGGTAGAGCTTAGCTATAGATGTACGGGGCATAGCCTAAACTAGATTCCTCCATTGATTAAAAGGTGTGGTCAGTGCGTTAGTCCGTTTATAACATTGATAACAACATTCAAAAGATATTAACTTTTACGAATAACTTAATTATTGTTTGACAAGGTTTTACACCTAATTCTCTTCAACAGGACCAGATGAAGCACATTTATGTGTGAAAGATCGTTGAGAAATAATGTTAGTCTAAAGTGTGTCATGTGTTGCATGGTGTTATCATGGTATAATTAACCGTCTTGACTGCTGAGTTTTTGCAGACGACATCTCAAGGAATCTATCTCAGCGCCTGCTAAATATTTTGAAAACAATTTGACTGAAAGTTGTTGGTGACTAAGCCACCAACAACTTTCAGTCAAATTGTTTTCAAAATATTTAGCAGGTCAAGTTTTTGCTAATTTGAAATTATTGTTTGGTGGCTTGCAGCAGTGAGTCGGTTAAAAAGCAGCTTTGTTCTGTCATGGAATGTTACACATCTGAGCCTTCAAGCGCCAGCATTTGAGAAAATCATACAAGTAAACTGTTGACTATTTTGAAATTTATTTCCCTGGAAGTCGTTGCTGTCTGTCTGTCTGTCTGTCTGTCTCTCTGTCTGTCTGTCTGCCTGCCTGCCTGCCTGCCTGCCTGCCTGCCTGCCTGCCTGCCTGCCTGCCTGCCTGCCTGCCTGCCTGCCTGCCTGCCTGCCTGCCCACCCACCTGCCCATCCACCTGCCTGTCTGTATCTGTCTCTGTCTGTCTGTCTGTCTGTCTGTCTGTCTGTCTGTCTGACTGTGTCACTGCTGAAGCTGTTTTTGGCCGTTTTGAGTGTTAAAGGGTTAAAGGCTGCAAGAGACATTTGCTCTGCACCCAGGGCATGGGAGAGCACCTCAAAGTTCAGATTTATTGTAATGCACATTTGTTGTGGAATTCGACCAAATTTTGTATGTGAGTTATACATCTGATTGTGGAGTGGAAGAGAACATTTACATTTGGCTCCGAGCCACACTGGTGTCAAATGGTCAAAATAGTGGACATGGGGATTTGTGACGACCTGCCATCGACTGTTCTAGGTATTATTTGCTTGTGTTCTAGATGCCGTGTTTGGTGGCCCAATGCCCATAATGGCCACCATTAAACTGACCACAAAGCGCCCGATAGTTAATCATCCTCATTATGAAGATGCAGGTCTGAGGTAAGACATTTTTATAAACCGTTTACTGGTCAAGTTGGCTAACACCGCCCTTTATAGTTTGTTAGAGTGATGTCCATTTGCAAGACAAGAGACTTTATGAAAATTTCTCGCTAGAGTGACTGAAAGTTATTTCTACTTCGAATAATACTTACCAGATGTACTATTATGATAATGTCTATAATCTAGTCTAGCTCAAAATAAACAATTAAAAACTCTGCACTCTCCATGATCCTGCCCATAGTGTCTCCGGGAATTACCATAGCCCCAGGTACTGAGTCAATTCCCAATCACAGTCAGATTCGTCTATTTTGCACTCCAATCTGATCGCGCATTTTTGTTGCCTTCAAAAATTTACAATTTCTGAGGATTAAGCCGTTTTCTGTCTGAATCGTTGTTGGTATCATGGAAGCGAAAGGAAAATCATCACATGGGCAGGTTGTAGCAATCTAGAATTTATACATTCGTGCCACATTGTTTTAAAATGGTAACCATTGTTAGAGTCATTCCGGTACCCGCTAACTTTTTTATCTTATTCGGGTACTCGGTTAATTTCTCTTGCGACTCAGTTCCTTCCAAGATGGATGCACCCGTAGCCAAGATGGCGGTGCCATGATTAACGTTTTGTTCTGGCTTGACGTGTCTATGCACTCTGTTTTAAGCCGATCTTTAGCTCTCACTTCATTGTCGAGGGTGTTTGTAGCGATCCGTCTTAATTTCTTGGATTTCTTAACGTTAGTTAATTACCAAGGCATGTTTATAGAATTTTCACTCTTAAAATTTTCAAATATTTACTGCCTGGAACTTGGTTATCATTAATCTAAGAGAAAGTTGATGTTTTTAAGTAATTTTAAATTACAATCAAGTAATTTGCGTGTTGCTCATTATCATCTTATCATGTGCAGCGTTTTAGTTCTTATTCTGTGTTCGCAGAAGGTGAAGGGGCAAAGCAAAGCAAAGCCCCTGCCCCCCCCCCCCCCCCAGATACATTGTGTTCGCGCTGTAACTGTTTCATGAAGTAGAAGTTCACGGGCCATCACTGTGTAGCCTGCGTAAAGTGCAAAGTTGGAAACCCTTGCGATATATGTACAAAGTAGTCGTCAGAGTTGGTGGTGGAATTTGATCGTGATCGGCGTGCACGTTTGGAGAGAATCGCGAGAGACAAGGCGGCTAAGGTGGATCAGGTGTCCTCGAAAGGTCTGGAGGAGCACCTGAATGAGCGGATGGATTCGTCCTTGGGTGTTTGGGCGGCCCAACTCAAGGCAATGTTTGAGTCCTTGCAGTCCACGGTCCCATTGATGCAGGTTGGTGCAGGATTACCTATCCGTGGTCCGGCCAGTTCTGCGGAGGGACATGCACCTTTCCTTCCTCTCACATCGGCTCAAGAGCCGACGGTGGAAGAAGAGGATATTCTCCTGATGGAAGACTCTGGTATGCCAGAGCCTTCACAGGTTACAGATTCCAGTACTTCCCGTGGGTCTCCCATGGGGTTTGTACTGGTTTGTCAAGCGGGTGGAGATGTCGATGTTCCGTCGGGCATCTTCCACCCGGATTTTGTTCAGTCCGGAGTGCCATCAGAGCCGTGTTTTACGGCTCCCGTCGGCATCGCGGATGCGGTTATGACGGCTCCTCTCGGAGTCCCATCTCTTGCTGTGTTAGCGGCCGTTGTCCCAGTTCCCGTGCTGGAGCCGATGGATTGTGGTGATTCCGTATCTGGTCATTCACTGGATCCTGGGGCCGCGAGTAGCCGGGCCACGGACACGCTTCATATTGGAAGTCTGGTCCGTGGCTCTCAGAATGGATCGTCTGTGGCTTTTTCATCCAATGGTGAGAAGGAAGATGAGAATGGTAGTCCTTTGATGGACGAATCATCTTTTTGCACCGAAGCTGAATGGGTGCAGGTTCTTGGCTGGATGTCCAAGCGTCTCGGGTTGGCATCAGACCAGGGGTCTCGGCGCGATCCAACGCTGGAGCGGATGTCAGAGCGTGTGGCTAGCGCTCTGTCAAGTGGCTCTTTGGCCATGCCTACTCTTCCCTTGGACACTCGGACTTCTGACATGTTGGAAGTCGCGGCGTACCATCTGGTTCAACCGGAGTATACTTTACTCAAGGCCCCTAAGGGGATAAGGAGTAGGGTCCGCTTCCCAGAGCAGGCCTGCCATCAGTATGCTCGTGTTCCTCGGCTTTTGGTCGGAGAACGAGAAGCGCTGAATAGGGCGTTAGCTAGGAAAGCCAAGGGTCAATTTTCCCACGTTAACAAGGATCCCTTCAATGAGTTAACTCTTATTGAGGATGTGGCAAGAGTGGCTATGGCGGCTCTCTCGCACGGATGCACCGCCCTACAGGGTATGCTGACCTGTGTGGGGAAGTGCCAGAGACTGCTCCTGGAGTTGTCCGGGACTCCATGCGCTTGTCTCAAGATTGCCTGGCCAGGGTGATCACTAGATCATTGGCGGAGCAGAGGAGAATGGCTCTCGATTGCGTAGAACCAGGACCAGAGATGAGGGCTTGTTTGGCGGCTCAGCACCAAGGTTGCGTCCATGGTTGCAGTGCAAGAGGTTGTCAGCAAGTCTAGGAAGTTCACCAAAGGACTCGGCCGCAACAGTCCTATAAGCAGCATCGACAGGAGCAGCAGAGACAGTGTCAAAGATCACCCTTCCATCCTTCTGGCTGTGATGCCGATGGGCATCCGGTTCTCAGGGGCCTGGCCATTCGTCTTTATACAAGCCCTCTAATAAGAGGCTGTATGAAGATGATAGGAAGAGTGGCGGCTCGGGTGGCGGTGGCTACCGTAACGATAGCCATGGCGGCAGTCCTGGACCGTCATATTCCAAGAAGCCGCGTGCTGGTCGGGGGGGGTGGGGTATGGACGGTCCTGATGTGTTTCTTCATCCAAGCAAATTAGCGTTTTAATATCGATCACGACCTGTGTGCAGATTCCTACAGTCGGAGGCTGACTTCAGCTGTTCTCAAACCAATGTGACCAGGCCGTGCAAGGTTGGTTAGTCTGTCATTGGCTAAGAAACAGCTACGAATCGGACTGGCTCATCCGTCAATCGTTAGTTCCATTAACATCGACTCCAGTATGGACATGTTCCAAGGGAATCTGATCGTCTAGATGCCATTTGCTCAGAAATCATAGATCTTCAACAGAAGAATGCGATTCATTTAGTCTGCAATCAGTCCTCCCTGGGCTTCTTTTCAATAATTTTCCTCATTCCGAAACGCAGCAGAGGTTGGAGACCGATTCTCAACCTCAAACCGCTGAACATTCATTCATTCTTTCACTAAAATTGCAGATGGATGCATATTTTCATATTCCAATGTCAATTCCTTTTCAGAAATACCTTCGCTTTGCGTTCCAAGACAATGTCTGGGGGTTCAATGCGTTACCATTTGGTCTGACCACAGCCCCGAGGGTCTTCACCAAAGTGGTTCTTGCCATGACTGCTTATCTTCGCAGGAGAAACATAGCTGTTCGTACTTACATAGACGACTGACTGCTGAAGGCGGGGAATCCAGTCACTCTGCACAACAATCTTCAGTTGGTCCTGGCCTTAGTAAAGGACCTAGGATGGATTGTGAATCTAGAGAAATCAGGGTTGACTCCATCCCAGGAGTTTGTGTATCTGGGAATTTTTCAATCTCAGGGACGGTGTAGCTTTTCTGGCGGAGAGCAGAGTCAAGAGTTTGATTGCAGTTCTGGAGTCAGTTTCTCTAGGAGCCTATCTGACGGCGCGTTAATTTCTTAGAATACTGGGTTTGCTAGTATCTCTGGAGAAAGTGGTACCTTATGCGGCACTCAGGCGCAGGCTGATTCAGATGTATTTGATGTCATTCTGGTCTCAGAGAACGGATCCGTTATCTCTGAGGATTCCAGTAAAAGAACCATTGATATCAGAACAGAATCTCCTGCGAGGTGTTCCTCTACAACCTCACCAACCGTAGATGTCCATCTTTACACATGCATCGACGATGTGTTGGGGAGCAGTACTGGATGATCTGTCAGTGTCAGGGGAATGGGATCGGACCAATGCACAGAAACACATAAATGTACTCGAATTATTAGCGGTGGCATTAGCACTTCGAAAATTTGAGACTTTAATCCGAGACAAGATTGTCCTAATAAGGACGACAACTCCACAGTGGTGTCTTATCTGAACCGCCAAGGCGGGACGAGATCACCGGAGTTGTGTATGAGGATATGGAACCTTCTGCTGTGGTGCCAAGAGAGGAATGTTATTCTTCGGGCAGCACACATTCCAGGAAGATTGAACATCCTAGCGAATGCTCTCAGTCGAAGGATGCTTTGTCGTCCGATGGAATGGCAGCTCAATCAATCGGTAGTGGAGGTTCCACTCAAACATTGGGGCAAGCCAAATGTGGATCTATTTACGATGAAAGGAAACGCAAAGATGGTCAAATACGTGTCAACGATCCCAGACCAACTAGCTCTAGCAGTGGATGCACTGGCAATAAGTTGGAAAGGAATGTACGCGTACGTGTATCCTCCAGCGATTCTCATCTCAAATGTTCTGGCAAAGATAAGAGAGGGCATATGCCAAGTACTACTGATCGCTCCTCATTGTCCAGGCCGATCATGGTTTACGGATCTGCTGGACATTCTGGTCTGCAATCCAGTTCCTCTTCCAGACAGAAGGGATCTGATTTTTCAGAACAAAGGTCTGTATCTCCACGAAAGACCGGAGATGTTCCAATTGACTGCATGGATGATGGCTTTTCTGAGCAAGCAGCGAAGTTTGTCGCTTCAGGCAGAAGAGGGTCACCCACCAAGACATAATTATAGAATCAACAAATTTGCAGAGTTGTGTAAGGGAAGAGATATTAATCCCTTTTCTGCATCTCTTCAACACATAGCAGATTTTATCTGTCATTTATACGAGGTTGACAAACTTGTACCTTCAACCCTAGCAGCATTTAAGTCTGCATTAGCTTCAGTTGTTCCCAGTCTGGCCGTTGTAGGAGTGGAGAACGACACTTTAAATGAAGTTATTAAAGGAATGAGTGATTTGCAACCTAGACAGCCAATTCCTATCCCAGCATGGAATCTATCTCTTATTCTACAAGTTTTAGGGCATGCTCCCTTTGGACCAATTAGATCTATAGATATTAAACTGTTAACTATTAAGTCAGTTTTCTTGGTTGCAGCAGCATTGGCAAGGAGAAATGAAATTCATGCACTTCCTGCCGAACAAGACCGTTTTGTCGTTATGGGTGAAGATTTAAGACCATTACCATGTCTTTGTTTCCTGGCAAAGAATCAGTCACTTAAATATCCAGGACAGCCGATCAATTTGCCAAGTTTAGTTAGGCATGACCCAAACTCTTCTGCTTAGTGTCCTGTCAGATGTCTGAAAATGTATACGAATCATACTGAGGAGTGGAGAGATGACCTGAAATCTCGGTGGTTATTTCTCAAAGGTCCTCATCTTCGCGCCTTGAAAGATGCAATTTCTCATTGGATAGTCGATGCTATTCAGATGTCGCATAAAATCGCAACAGGAAGGCAGATTGATCGTGCGAACGCCCATCAAGTCAACACTAGCAGCAGTATCGGCCCTTTATAAGGGTGTCTCTTTAGAGGAGGGGATGTCTGTAGCACAATGGCATGCCGAGTCGTCATTCACAGACCTACCTATGCGATATCTCCAGCGCACTTAATCCGGTAGCTGTCGCCAATTTGTCGAATCTTAACTAAGCCACGTCCGACCACTATTTACGCATATATCATAGGGTTCTTCAACATGCACTAGCAATGGTGATGCACATGATCTGTGCACGACCGTGGATTAGGCGGAGCTCCTGTGATGATAAAGAAAGACCAAGCACTCTGTAAATGTTGAGTGTTTTCTTAAATTTAAGTGACTAATATTAATTTACTTACAGTCGAATTCCCAGACTGATTAAGTAAAAACGTCGGGTTCAAGAGTATCTTATTCATTGCAACAAACATTAGACTCATTCAAATTTGAAAATCTAATCCATATACTGATAATTCTTTCAAAATTAGAAGTTGTAGTAGCTTCTTTGCACTCTTCTGGACTGCCCTAGCTGAGACGTGGGGCTGACACGGGTATGGTGGGTGTTGCCTCCCCTATTTGACACTCCTCTGGAATTTGTGTGGACAAATGAGGGGGGAGCACGGTCTAGACCATAGAAGTTTAGCACTCTATGAGTCAGATGGCGGAACCCAAGCGTTTGCTGGGATTCTAGTCTCTTCACAACCTCTGTCGGATGGTAGGTGAGAGCTGTTTCAAGCCTCACCTCCTCCCACTAGAATTTCTTGGCTGTTGAAATCCGGAGTTTATCATAATAGTACATCTGGTAAGTATTATTCGAAGTAGAATAAAAAAAGCATCCGCTTTTGTTTCTACGAGCATTGTTAATACTTACCAGATGTACTATGGCCCGTCTCAGCTGCCCCGCTGAGGTGCGGCTGAGCTGCTTTCGCTGTTTGTCAAGACAAATATAAGACAAATCTGACTGTGATTGGGAATTGACTCGGTACCTTGGGCTATGGTAATTTCCGGACACAGTATGGACAGGATCATAGAGAGTGCGGAGTTTTTACTTGTTTATTTTGAGCTAGACTAGGTAATAGACATCATAATAGTACATCTGGTAAGTATTAACAATTCTCGTAGAAACAAAAGCGGGTGCTTTTTTGATTCAGAGGTAAAATAAAAAAAATAATCTGCCTGAAGATGGACCAGTCCTGTTATACCTGACAGGTTAGTTGCATAGTACCATAAAATTAGGATTCTGGGAATTCAAAGTATATAAATTGATCCCAATACGCGCAATGCATGGGCGCAGCTTAGCTAGAGATGGACAGGGTATGCTCTGCCCATGCATTGCACTTATTGGGATCAATTTATATACTATGAATTCCCAGAATCATAATTTTATGGTACTATGCAACTAACATGTTGAATATTTTGAAACTAATTTGACTGTAGGCTGTTGCTGCTTATGTTTCTGTATAATTTTGGAAACTGTTATTGCATTAACGTATTTTACTACGATATATGCATGCATATCATTAACCCATACCACACTGATGTCAAAATTTTTAATTTTCAAACCAAATTAAAAGATGAAATGGTGTTCATTTCTCAACAAATTTGATGGAAGATTTTGTGGTCTATGACAGCAACATCATCCACCAAAATAATTGAAAAATGTACACAAGTTTCTTTGCTATTGACACAGGAAAAGATAGAATATTGAAATCTGAGTGGTAAGGGTTAAATAAATATGCACTGATTATTTCAGAGCACGGACTAAAAAGATCTACTCAATGTTTAGTCGGGTGTCTGTTGAAGAGGTCTGGAAGAACATGCGTGAATTACAGATCCAGTATCTGATTTTGGAAAAGGCACACTGTAGTGGACGATCAGCGTAAGTTGATGACTGATGTTTACTATCTATAGTTATCATATTGGCAAGCTTGTATTTCATTGCATAACATTCATTAACCCTTTAAGACTCATATCAGTCAATAACCACTTCTGCTGTGGTCTTAGGAAATGTCCATTTGCAGACCAAGAGAAGACTATTTTTGAAAATTTACTGCTGGAATGACTGGCTCGATTATCGAGCCAGTCATTCCAGTGGTAAATTTTCAAAAATAGTCTTCTATTGGTCTGCAAATGGATATTTTTTATGGGAAAATTGAAATTTTTGTGAAGATATTTGAGGGTTAATGCGTTAAACCATTACACAGCATTTTATATCGATATGATGGACTTTGTGAGAAATTTATTATTACGCCATTGTCGCCTAGCAGCAATGACATAATAGGCTAAAACTGCTGGTGAATGTTATTTTAATACCGTTAAAATGCTGTAGAATGAAATATTTTGATTAGTTTTAATGGAAACCTGGGCAATCTTAAAATGATCAATTAAAAATAATTTGAGACTTGAGATAATAGAATGTTGCGTTTGTAGCTATATTCTGTTGTGTATGTGTCAGAACTCACTGGAATAAAGTGCTACAGTGATAGCAAAAAGATATTGTAAAATGTCAGAGAAATGGCCCGAATCTGCATGACAATTCTTAGTAAAAGCTTATAAATGTGACAAATAGTCACACTCGTTGCCATTTCATATTAAATTCATCACACTCGTTTAGTAATATCTGATTTGGAACTGAGATGCTAAATCCCATTCCAAATGAGATCTTACTGACCTTGTGTGATACATTTGATATGAAATGTCAACTCGTGTGAGATCCTCTATATATTAGCTGGATTCGTACAGGTCATGGAAGTCCTGGAAGGTCATGGAAGGTCATGGAGCTCGTGTAAGGTCATGGAGTCTGAGAATCTAGACCAAAGCCCTGAGAATCCTGGAAAGTCGGTGTCTTCTCAATGATCATGGAAAAGTCAGGGAAAGTTAATCTGTTATATCCGGAAGTTAACACGGATGATGGCTGTTATTATTCCTTTACGGTCATGAATCTGTAATTGAGTTCATGCAAACTCAGAATTTCCCCCCCCCCCCCCCCCTGATTTTAGCTCGCCTGACCCAGATGCTCAAGTGAGTATGTAGCCGTCCGTCCATTGTTCGTCTATCCATTGTCTGTCCGTCAAATCGCATCTCCTTAACGGTTTGACCCATTTCAAGCAAACTGCTGGAACGATCCGATCATGTGTGGATGCATTTTACTAGTGTCAATTCATGTCCAGACTCGACTAAAACATTAGTCAGTGTCATGTCAAATACTGAAGAATTTCAAAGTAAAAAAATAATTTTTTAACACTGCGGAAGCATGAACCTATTGTAGATATCGGATTGTCTTCTGGGGGGGTCATGACCCCGGGGACATCTTATATTTGCAGTCTAAGACCTCAGTGGATTACTATATTTGAATACCAGGCGAGCTAAGGAACGGATAACACACTGGGCAGGGATGTAATAGCGCGATCTAGTGTGTGCATCAAGTCGATGCAAAACTGACACGAAAATGTAGCTGAAACAATAAGTGAAATTGGAATAGAATAGACTAAGACTTAGGGCAGTGAGCTGATGGAGTCTGTCGGTGGTTGAAAGATGAAAGTTATTGCTGCAGTCGCGGCATAACCTTTTATAGTATTCAGCAGAAGTTACGACCAATAGTTTTCTAAATATTCAAGCGAGAGTGTCAGTAGGGTGCTACGGACAGAGTGTACGTAGCACGGACTGAATGACTCATAGAATGACGTAGTAACGTGGCGACGACCGACTTACCATAGGACCGTGATAATGTGACCGAGTTTCGATATTTCTATAGAGGCGACCCACGACACCAGATACGACACCAGATGTTGGTGAATCAGATGGGCCACATGGTCACTACGTCAGGGAAAGTTTGATTAAAAATGGAAATGTTCTTGATGAATGTGTTTTCTACTTCGAATAATACTTACCAGATGTACTATTATGATAATGTCTATTATCTAGTCTAGCTCAAAATAAACAATTAAAACTCCGCACTCTCCTGGTCCTGCCCATACTGTGTCCGGGAATACCATAGCCGCAGGTACCGAGTCAATTCCCAATCACAGTCAGATTCGTCTATTTTGCGCTTTTTCAAAGTCGTGTTTTTTAGAGTGCTCAAATTTTGCAATTTAAGCAGTTAATCAGTTGTGTTAGTCGATTACATCGCTGGATTCATGGAGGAACTTGGGAAATCATCACAGGGGCAGGTTGTATCAATCTAGAATTTATACATTCGTGCCATAATGACTGTTTGAAATTTCCTTAAATTGGCACATTTTTTATAATGTTAGCCATTGTTGGAGTCGCTTCTGTACCCGTTGACTTTTAGTTTTAATTCGGGTACTCGGTTAATTTTCTCTTGCGACTCGGTTCCTCTAAGATGGATGCATCCTTGGCCAAGATGGCGGCGCCCATGAATTATGTCGTTCTTGGCTTGGTGTATCCAGGCACTCTGTTGTCGCCGATTTTAGCTCTCGCTTAGTTGTCGAGGGTGTTTGTAGTAATCGGCGATTTATTCTTGGTTATTTAACGTTAGTTAAAGGCTAAGTTGTGTTTTTTAAAAAATTTTCACTCAAAAAAGTTTCAAATATTTCCTGCCTAAGGCTTGTTATCATTAATTTAAGAGAAAGTTAATGTGTTTAAGAAATCTTAACTATCAAGTCTATTGTGCGTATTGCTCGTCATCACTTGTCATGTGCAGCGTTTTAATTCTTCTCTGTGTTCGCAGAAACCGAAGAACCCGGACACGTTGTGCCAGAAGTGCAACAGGTTCATGAAACGGAAGTATCTTGGTCATCACTGTGTGGCGTGTGCGAAGTGTAAGGTCGGAAGCCCGTGTGATGTGTGCGCCAAGTGGTCGTCGGCAATGGTGGCTGAGTTTGACAGGGATCGACGGGCGAGGCTGGAGCGTATAGAGAAGGATAAGGCAGTGAAGCGGCAGCAAGCGTCGTTGGTTGGACTGGAAGGTCGGCTGAATGAGAGGATGGATTCAGCACTGGGCGTATGGGCGGCCCAGTTCAAGGCCATGTTTGATTCATTACAGTCCACGGGCCCGGTGAGGCAAGCTGGTGCAGGGCAACCATTAGGTGGTCCGGCTAGTTCTGCTGAGGGTCATGCACCTGACCCTTCTCTGTCCTCGGCTCAAGAGCCGTCGGTAGAGGAGGAAGAATTGCTGTTGATGGAAGACTCCGGCATGCCGGATCTTTCAATGTCGGCAATGCCTAGTACGTCCCAGGGGTCTCCCTCGGGATTTGTACGGGTTTGCCAGGCGGATGGTGATGTCGACGTTCCGTCGGGCATTTTTCATCCGTTATTTGTGCAACCGGATATGCCGGCGGAGCCGTGGTTTGCGGTTCCGACGGCTATCCCGACGGCGTTAGGCGCGGCTCCTATCGGAGTGACAGTGCCAGCCGTGATTGAGGCGGTCGTAGTCCCGGATCCCGTGTTGGAGCCGATGGACTGCGGAGAATCCGTATCCGGCGATTCGTTGGATACTGGTGCCGCTGGTAGTCGCGCTATGGATGCGCTCTGTCCTGGCAGAGACGTTTATCGTAGCGTTCAGCACGGATCGTCGGTGGCCCTCTCATCTAAGGGAGAGAGGGAGGATGAAAACGGGAGTTCTTTAATGGACGATTCCGCTTTCTGCGCCGAAGCTGAATGGGTGCAGGTCCTTGGATGGATGACCAATCGTCTCGGGTTGGCATCAGATCTAGGATCTCAGCGCGATCCGGCGATGGAGCGGATGTCAGAGCGTGCGGCTAGCGCTCTGTCCAGTGGCTCTTCGGCCATGCCTACACTCCCCTTGGACACGCAGACTTCTGACATGTTGGAAGTTGCGGCATATCGTCTGGTTCAGCCAGACTATGCGTTGCCCAAGGCCCCGAAGGGGATAAGGAGTAGGGTCCGTTTTCCGGAGCAGGCCTATCATCAGTACGCCAGAGTTCCACGGCTTTCCGTTGCGGAACGTGAGGCGCTGAATAGGCCGTTGGCTGGGAAGGCCAAGGGGCGGTCACGTCCCTTGGTTTCTCAGACCAACAAAGACCCGTTTAATGAGCTCACGCTCATTGAGGATGCGGCTAGGGCAGCCATGGCTGCGCTGTCGCACGGGTGTACCGTCTTGCAGGGTATGCTGGACTGCACGGCGGAAGGCGGACAGGTGCCAGAGGCTGCTCCCGGAGTTGTTCGGGACACCATGCGCCTGTCTCAGGATTGCCTGGCCAGGGTGATCACAAGAACTTTAGCAGAGCGACGGAGAATGGTTCTCGATTGTGTGGAACCAGGACCGGAGATGAGGGCAGCGTTATCTTCTGCGCCTTTCATAGGTCCAGGCTTGTTCGGCGGCTCGGCACGACAAGCGCTTTCTAAAGTTGCATCGATGGTGGCGGAGCAAGAGGTGGTCGGCAAGTCGTGGAAGTCGACCAAGAGGACTCAGCCGCAACAGTCCTACCGTCAACACAGACAGGAGCAGCAGAGGCAGCGTCCTAGATCGCCCTTCCGTCCTTCTGCCCGTGATGCCCATAGGCCATCCGGAGCACAAGGGCCTGGCCGTTCGTCCACATACAAGCCCTCTAGTAAGAGGCCGTATGAGGACGACAGGAAGGGTGGCGGTTCGGGCCGTGGCGGCTACCGTAAGGATAGTCGTGGCGGCGGTTCCGGACCGTCATACCACAAGAAGCCGCGGGGCGGCCGTGGGGCTCGTTCCTGACGGGTTTCCGGCGGAATCAATACCGGCGGCTTTGGAAACAAATGGAGTCGAGAATCTTCACCCAAGCGATGTAGCGTCTTGTCGGCTAATCTCGACCGACAACTGTGTGCAGATTCCTTCCGTCGGAGGCAGACTTCAGCTATTCCTAAGCCAATGGGAACAGGTCGTGCGCGACTATTTAGTCTGTCAGTGGATAAGAAACGGCTACGATCCGGACTGGCTCATCCATCAATCGTTAGTTCCGTTAACCTCGACTCCAATATGGACTCCTATTCCAAGGGAATTAGACCGTCTAGTTGCCATTCAGTCAGAAATAGAATCGCTTCGTCAGAAGAAGGCGATTCACCTGGTCGCCGATCAGTCATCACTGGGCTTCTATTCGATTATGTTCCAAGTTCCGAAGCGTACCGGAGGGTGGAGACCAATTCTCAATCTCAAACCGTTGAACAAATTTATTCTTTCTCCCAGGTTTCAGATGGAGACGGTAGCAGCGGTGATGACAGGGCTCAGGAAAGGCATGTGGGCGGTATCAATAGATCTGAAGGATGCTTATTTTCATATTCCAATGTCAATTCCCTTTCAGAAGTACCTGCGGTTTGCATTCCAAGACAATGTTTGGGAATTCAATGCTCTTCCATTCGGCCTGACCACGGCTCCGAGGGTCTTCACCAAGGTGGGTCTCGCCATGACTTCTTTACTTCGCAGGAGAAACATAGCTGTTCACACTTACATAGACGACTGGCTGCTAAAGGCGGGGAATCCAGTCACTCTGCGCAGCAATCTGAAGGTAGTCCTAGACTTATTGAAGAAGCTAGGATGGATTGTGAATCTAGAGAAATCAGAACTGACTCCATCCCAGGAGTTTGTTTATCTGGGAATTTTTTTCAATCTCAGGGACGGCGTAGCTTTTCCGGCGGAGAGCAGAGTCAGAAGCCTGATTGCAGTATTGGAGTCAGTTTCTCTAGGAGCCTTTCTGACGGCGCGTCAGTTTCTCAGAATACTCGGTTTACTAGTATCTCTGGAGAAGGTGGTGCCATATACGGCGCTCAGGCGCAGGCCGATTCAGATGTATTTGATGTCGTTCTGGTCACAGAGAACAGATCCGTTATCTCTGAGAATACCAGTAAAAGAACCATTGATATTCCACCTTCAGTGGTGGTTGTCGGAACAGAATCTCCTGCGAGGTGTTCCTCTACAACCTCCTCAACCTCAGATGTCCATATTCACGGATGCATCATTGACAGGTTGGGGAGCGGTATTGGACAATCAGTCAGTGTCAGGGGAATGGGATCGGACCAATGCGCAGAAACATATCAATGTGCTCGAGCTATTAGCGGTGGTATTAGCACTGCAGAAGTTCGAGAGTCTAGTTCAAGACAAAATTGTCCTAGTAAGGACAGACAACTCAACAGTGGTGTCTTATTTGAACCGCCAGGGCGGGACAAGATCACCGGAGTTGTGTATGATGGTTTGGAACCTTCTGCTGTGGTGCCAAGAGAGGAATATTATTCTTCGGGCAGCACACATTCCAGGAAGATTGAACATCTTAGCGGATGCTCTCAGTCGAAGGACGGTTTGTCGTCCGACGGAATGGCAGCTCAACCAAGTGGTAGCGGAGGTTCTATTCAAACAACGGGGCAAGCCAAATGTCGACCTATTTGCAATGAAGAAAAACGCAAAGATGGTCACGTACGTGTCACCGATCCCGGACCCGTTAGCTCTAGCAGTAGACGCACTGGCGATAAGTTGGAAGGGAATGTACGCGTATGCGTATCCTCCAACAATTCTCATCCCGAAAGTTCTGGCAAAGATAAGAGAGGGGATGTGCCAAGTACTACTGATCGCTCCTTATTGGCCAGGCCGATCATGGTTTACGGATCTGCTGGACCTTCTGGTCTGCAGTCCAATCCCTCTTCCAGACACAAGAGATGTAATCTCTCAGAACAAGGGTCTGTACCTTCACGACAGACCAGAAATGTTCAAATTGACTGCATGGATGTTGTCAAGCAGCGTGCAATTGAGGGTGGCTTTTCTGAGCAAGCAGCGAAGTTTGTTGCTTCGGCCAGAAGAGTTTCGACCACAAAAACATATAATTATAGAATCAACAAATTTGCACAGTGGTGTGAGAGAAGAGATATTGATCCCTTTTCTGCATCTGTTCAACACGTAGCAGATTTTATCTGTCATTTATACGAAGTTGACAAACTTGTACCTTCTACCCTAGCAGCATATAAGTCTGCATTAGCTTCTGTCATTCCTAGTCTCACCATTGGGGGAGTGGAGAATGACACCTTGAACGAAGTTATCAAAGGAATGAGCAATCTGCGACCTAGACAGCCAATTCCTATCCCATCATGGAATCTATCTCTTGTTCTACAGGTTTTAGGGCGTGCTCCCTTTGAACCGATTAGATCTATTGACATTAAACTGTTAACTATTAAATCAGTTTTCTTGGTTGCAGCAGCGTCGGCGAGAAGGAGAAGCGAGATTCATGCGCTTTCTGCCGAACAAGACCGTTTTGTCGTCACGGGTGAAGGTTTAAGATTACTTCCACGTCTTTGTTTCCTGGCAAAGAATCAGTCACTTAAATATCCAGGACAGCCGATCAATTTGCCAAGTTTAACTAGACATGACCCAAATTCTTGTGCTTGGTGTCCTGTCAGATGTCTAAAGATGTATAAGAAACGTACTTCTGAGTGGAGAGACGACCCGAAATCTCTGTGGTTATGTCTCAAAGCTCCCCATTTACGTGCTTCGAAAGATACTATTTCTCGTTGGATAGTTGACGCTATTCAGATGTCGCACAAGATCGCTACAGGAAAGCAGATTGATCGTGCGAATGCCCATGAGGTCCGAGCACTAGCAGCATCATCGGCCCTTTATAAGGGTGTCTCTTTAGAGCAGGTGATGTCTGTAGCACAATGGCATGCCGAGTCGTCATTCACTGATTTCTACCTTCGAGACATCTCCAGCACACTTAATCCAGTAGCCGTCGCCAATCTGTCGAACCTAAACTAAGCCACGTCCGACCACTACTTCGCACACATCACAAAAGTCTTCCGCCTACACTGACCAAGCGCTATGCACATGACTGAGTACGACCGTGGATTGGGCCTAGCTCCTGTGATGATCAAGAACAAGATCAAACACTCAAAATGGTGAGTGTTTACATTAATTAAGTGACTATAAATATGTTTACTTACAGTCGAAATACCAGACTGAGTAAGTGAATAGTCTGGTACAAGAGTATACTTATCCTCTCATACAGACATAAGACTCATTCCAATTTGAAAATCTAATCGATATACTGATAGTTTTTTCAAAGATTTGAAGTTGTAGTAGCTTCTTTGCACTCTACTGGACTGCCCTAGCTGAGACTTGGGGCTGACACGGGTCTGGTGGGTGTTGCATCCCCATGGACATCCCTCTGGTTTTGTGCGGACAAAAGAGGGGGGGGGAGCGCGGTCTAGACCATAGAAGTTTAGCACTCTATGAGTCAGATAGCAGAACCCAAGCGTATGCCAGGGTTTTAGTCTCTTCACAACCTTCTCTGTTGGATGGTTGATGAGTGCTGGTTCGAGCCTCACCTCCTCCCACCGGCATTTCCTGGCTGTCGAAATCCGGAGTTTATCATAATAGTACATCTGGTAAGTATTATTCGAAGTAGAATCAAAAAAGCATCCGCTTTTGTTTCTACGAGAATTCTTAATACTTACCAGATGTACTATGGCCCTGCCTCAGCCGCCCCGCTGAGGTGAGGCTGAGCTGCTTTCGCAGTTTGCCAAGGCAAATATAAGACGAATCTGACTGTGATTGGGAATTGACTCGGTACCTGCGGCTATGGTATTCCCGGACACAGTATGGGCAGGACCAGGAGAGTGCAGAGTTTTAATTGTTTATTTTGAGCTAGACTAGATAATAGACATTATCATAATAGTACATCTGGTAAGTATTAAGAATTCTCGTAGAAACAAAAGCGGATGCTTTTTTGATTCAGTAGGCAAGCGTTCGTGTCTTCGATAGAGTTACTCTGGCATCTACGGAAAACCACCGTAGCTTACGATCATCTTCTTCGAAATAGGATAGTCAGATCAGGCCTGGATACAAAACAAAATATCGTTACATTCTATCATCAACGAGGCGAGCGTGTATCCATCACTTTCGTCGTCGGTGAGACCGGTTGTCGCAGCAACCACACATACAGGCCTTACCGAAGTCGTGAGCGATAATAGTTAGTTAGAATCAAGAAGATAAGACGTCAGAAATCTTCACTATGAAGACAGAAGGCAAAGATGACGGAAACAGCAACAAGCAGTGCAGCAGTCTCCACAGCGTCCACAGAAACTCTAGTGGATTTATTCAACAAGACAGTCATTGACATGGTTGGAGCATGCATAATAACAGAACCTGATAGACAGACACCTAGCCGAAAAGGCTTCAGAGTCCGCAGTGATGTCAAGACTCCTGGACGCAACACAGATGCCAACCATGAGACTCCGATGAAAAACCCCAGACATCCCGCTGCAACACCAGGCAACATACGAGCAATGGTGTAACAGCGCCTGCAAACAAACGAGAACCGCTCTACAGATCGACAGTGACATCAAAAACAACAATGATAGTCCAGTAGCATCTCACTTCAACCTACCAAATCATGACGCAAACTGCATTGAATTCCGCACAATCAAAGTCTTACCACATGATCCTGAACACCAGGAAACCACCCAGCTCTGTAAGGAATGTGAGTCTTATTGGATCAACCAACTACATACCATGGATCCCATAGCAAGCAATCATGCTGATTGTTCTCCCACAACACTGTTTAATAAATAGTATAAATTTATGGTTCACCCAACTTCAAGATTGATTGCATGTGTTGAGTGAAAGGCGGGGTTCATCGGAATGCACTGCATCACTAAACCTCTAATTTCCTTTCAATCTTGTTTCATAATTTATTAACTTTGGATTGGTGTTAATATTTTTGAACATGTTGCTTATAAATTTTCTCTTTACAGTCTTGGGTGTACATTCGCTGAAATTTGGGACGTAGAACAGCCGGAGAATAAAGGTCGTGAGCCAGCCTGTGTTCTCATGATGGAGAATGATAAGCCGTACTTTAAGCGTCTTTTTAGAAACAGTCATTATGATGTCCTTATGATTCTCAATGTGAAATAATTGAACATAGCAATTCATCTGACTTAAAATGACCATAAAACATTCTAATCAACCATGCAATACACTGAAGTTGTGATGAAATATATCGCTTTTTAACCAAGGACAGGTAACTGTGGTCTTTTTAATTCTGGCCTCTTAGCTCTGCGCATGCGCTTGCATGAGACCATTATTTTCAGCTCCTCATGCGGTATATAGTCAACAGAACTGTTTTCAAATAGGTATTACCAACAAATGAGATATAATATATATACTACGTTAAAGGTCAAGCCAAAATCCCTGATAACACAGGTTACTGAGCCAGTGTTGGCCCAGTACCGGCCCGGTAACTATCATAATCAGGGAAAGCTTCTGCAGTGGTCTTAGGGAATGTCTTTTTGCAGGCCAAGTGAATTTACTACTGTGAATGTCTGTGTCATTAACCTATCCAGTTATTTCAATGATAAATTTTCAAAAATTGTCTTATTTACCTACAAATGGACATTTCTCAAGACGATTGCAGAAGCTGGTTTCGACCAGCGATCACTAACCCTTTAACACCCAAGCCAGCCAAAAACAAAAAATAACTTGCAATAGTCATGAGAAATGTCCGTTTACATACCAAGAGAAGGCTATTATTGACATTTTACCACTGTAATGAAGACTGGGATTCCAGTGGTAAATCTTCAAAAATAATTTTCACTTGAACTGCAAATGGACATTTTCTATGTAATCTTCCATTTTCTATGAGAAAATTTATATTTTTAAAACAAATTTGAGTGTTAATGTGTTTATTGGTTTAGGAAATCATAACAGTTCCTAAGACAAGAAAGACCCACACTTTTCAACGAGCTGCTTCTTTTTATGCAAAACAGATCATTGTATGGACAATGTTAATACGGTGACAAAAAATCTACACGTTCCTATCAACTACTCGTGATGGTAGTTAATTCTGAAGTGATTGTCTCGCTAAAGCCTGTATGTGTATAGAGGGAGTTCTTATGTCACAACTTAGTGTATATTGCAGTGTTGGTGATAGCGCTTTACTATAGCTCAACATTTTAATCATAAATATCATTAATAATATACCCATAATAGTTTAGAACGTTACTGTCTCACTGACTATATTCTAATGTTTCAGTCAAATTGTTTTAACACTCTAATGGTTGGTAGTGCAGCTGTAACTTAGCGTGTGCCTTCATGTAAGTGTATGTAATAATAGACCTTTCCACTTTATCCATCCATGATATCACATCATTATCAACCATGTGACGTGTATAATGGCCTCTTAATGTCAAGAAGGACGTAATAACTATGTCACTAACGCATATTTGAAGACGGAATATGCATTGTTGTATGAATTATATGTCTACTATTTAATACATATTCTATTGAATATTTTGGAACTAATTTGACTGGGCGCTGTTGCTGCCTATGGCCAACAGCGGCCAGTCAAATTAGTTACAAAATACTCAACAGCTTACCTTAATAGTTTTTAGGAAATTGATAGTTAGGACATTCATGGATCGATCAGTCCCAACATGTTGAAGTGTGGGTGGAGCTTAGCTGAAGGTGGGCGGGGCATAGCTAAAACTGGAAAGG
Source organism: Chaetoderma sp. LZ-2023a (assembly GCA_034401795.1). NCBI lineage: Eukaryota > Metazoa > Mollusca > Caudofoveata > Chaetodermatida > Chaetodermatidae > Chaetoderma > Chaetoderma sp. LZ-2023a. The sequence continues at coordinate 20,117,647 of CM067365.1, read as the reverse complement.
TCCATAACCATGAACATAGAGCCATCGCCAATCACCTGCCCTGAAATACGTGTTACTTTTTCTGTGTTTATAGCAGAATAATGTTCACATTTTAATTTCATTGAGGATGTTCAGTTTTAATTACTAGTCTGCTCTATGGCATTCGACTCAAATGTTAAGTTTCAGCACTGGTCATGTCTGCTAAAACACGCCTCTGCACTGGTCTTTAGGAACTCCATTTGCTGGCCAAATGAATACTTTTTTTAACTCGACTTAATGAAAGAAAACAAGCTATCGCAATGCCCTACGCATGGCCGGCGGCCGCGCCGATGGTGATCTAATTAAGGCGTCATTGTCAAATTCACATTTAGCTGAACTTACATATTCATATCACTTACCGGTTCATATCTCATGTTGGGTTAAGCATGCTGCTACCAAACTTGGACACATGTCTCACTTTGATGAGTGTGGTTAACACAATGACCTTGGGGGTCCATAGGGTCAAGGTCTCAGTCACTGATTAGGGTATAGATAGGTCTTTTGTATTTAGCCGTCATCTGTGTAAGGAGAATTATGTTTGACATTAAGCTTCATAGTTCTTTGCGACATCCTAAACTCAAGCTTCATGGGTGCAGTATAAACCACATTTCTGGTTGAAAATTAGTCACTGGAAGGCGCGGCTCGGAGACTGAGCTACTCATTCCAGTGAGAAATTTTCAAAAATAGGCTTCTAGGTCTGCAAATGGATCTTTCACTAAACAAAAATAGCAAGTCTCTTGTCCCATCTTGACCATTAGCTGTCTGACTGCTGAGGTTTTGCAGACTACATATTCCAAGGGTTATATCTCTAGACTCGCTAAATATTTTGAAAACAATTTGACTGAAAGTTGTTGGTGGCATAGCCACCAACAACTTTCAGTCAAATTGTTTTCAAAATGATTAGCAAGTCATGCGTTTTTGTTGATTGAAATTATTGTTTGGTGGCTTGAAGCAGCGAGACAGTTAAAGGGTTCAGCACATTCATCAAATCTATTTCTATGTTTTTGTCTCGCCTGCGAGGCAGAAAGTGAGACATCAGCAGATAGGTATCGCTTTTCCCCCGGCAAGTTTCTGTCTTTAGCAAATCATCTTTGACTATATTTTAGCTTTGCTTAATCCTAGTGGAACTTAACTTGGACACCTGTCTGCCTATACCATAAGTAGCCAGTGTGATGATAGTGAGGTATAGTGAGGTTACTAGGTTAAAGTACTGCTTTTCAAACGTCATGTTTTTGCTTTTAGCCAATCATTTATGTTTATATTTTGGGATTGGTTAATCGTATTGAAACTAAACTTTGATACATGATTACCAACATAATGTTAGGCAGCAGTATGATGACCGTGATAAGGACAATTGTCAAGGTCATTGTGACAAAGAGTAGATGGGTGACACATTTAATTCGGCGATATTCTTGTTCTGATTCTGATTTTTGAATTGAACATGAAATATGTTAATCACTGTAGTGTTTGTCTCATTGCTTCATCACCACCATAGTCACCTCCATTTTATTCTCAAACTTATAATGGCATAACTTACTTATCAAGCAATAACAGTGATAATGTTAGCGCACCTGGCGTGAAAGGTTAAGTGAGCATACGCTGTTGTGACCGTCCGTCTCATCCATTGTCAGTTTGTTAACGTTTTCTTCAAACGATCTATCAAGAACCACTAGGCCGATTTCAAGTATATTTGGAAGGCAGTATCCGTACGATATAGAGATCCTTCAAGTATATTTGGAAGGAAGTATCCTTATGACATAGAGATCCAAGTTTGTTCAAACGAAGACGATCATCCCATTTGCCGTCTTGGATTTTAGGTGGTTTTTTTTAGAAATGTCTAAAAATCTTCTCCAAAGCTGCTTGGGAGATCTCTTAAAAAATCATGAAACATCTAGGGCAATAGCTGAAACAAGTTTGTTCAAGGCAACATGATTGGCCAAATGCTTTGGCAGCCATCTTAGATGACCTAGCTTTTGTGAAAAAGACTTCTACAGAACCGCTGAACGGATTGGGCCGAAATTTGGAAGATATGATTAGGCACTAAGGGCCATTAAATTTTGTTCAAGAGAAGTTGATATGTAAAAGCATGGGCCGCCGTGGACCAATAACAATGTATCATTTTTGGTGGCCATATTGGTTGTTTTTATTTGATGGATTTTAAAGCTGAAATTGTTTTTTAAAATAAATTTTTGGGTATGCTGATTTGAAATTTGCCAATTTCGAAACTGTTGGATAAACTTTTTGGCAGCCATCTTGGATCATTTTCCTGCCAAAAAGTCCTATGCTAAAGCATATGGAAAGTTAAAAAAAAAAATCTCATCAAGAAGCTTAAGCACTGGACCCATTTTAACCAAATTTGACCATCCTTGTTGTTACAGTTCTGGCCAAACCTTAGTGTCCTACTTATAAGCGATGACCTTTCTAGTTGAAATGCTTATGTTCCAGGTGAGCGGTACAGGCCCCTTGGGCCGCTTGTTCTGGTCATCACAATGTTTATTTGTGAATTGTGGCTAAGATATATTGGTCAATCAGTTGGTCCATTGGTTGGTCAATCTGTCAAATTTTTGATAATGCTGCATGCGTGTATGTCGCAATAATATTGTATAATGCTTGTTAATAAATTTAATTATGTTTTTAGTTGGTTTTCCAGGCCTTGTCGCACACCTTAGACCCCTGTGTAACCTATATTTTAGGAACATGTTCATACTAAATGGTCTTGGCATTATCATACACCGCAGCCCAACCCGTGATTATAGCAAAGATTCGAGCATTGCCCGACACACCGCAGCCCCGCTCATTTCTGCTTCATAGGCTAATTGTTGATCAAATAATATATCTTTACTGTAGATCAATCTATATGCATAATTATATAATTTCAAAATATTCAACAGAATGTTTAGGAAGTTGGAACTTCATCAAAAACATACAATATATATGAACTTGGTGATGTATTTGATTGTGACATCGGATACTTGTGTTACAGATTAGGTCCCTCACTCGGCTATCAATCAGTACATAAATATTATTGTGACATGGCATATTTTGTGTTTTATACATTCATAGCTTGAACAGTTTACCTCTGATTTATCATGTGCTCATATATTGTCTTTATTCTCTGTTTTATGTTTTTCTACGTGCTCTATAAACCACCTCTTGGGACCAATAATTTTGTTTATTCATTATCGCCATTTAATGCTCTATATTTTGCAAGAACGTCAAAAGATTTGCTTCTTGAATCTCTATTTGCTTCTGCTGCAGTGGTCATGGCAAATGTCCATTTCCAGACCAAGAGAAGACTATTTTTGAAAATTTACCACGAACGATAACCGAGCCAGTCATTCGAGTGCTAAATTTTCAAAAATAGCCTCTTGGTCTGCAAATAGACATTTTCTATGAGAAAATTGAAATTTTCTTGAATAAATGTGAGGGTTAAATGGGTAATAAACATTCTGTTGACGATTTTGAAACTAATTTGACTGGTGCTGTTCTGCTAGAGGCAAATATTCAACAGGGTACCTTGAATTTGGGATTCAGGATTCAATGTATATAAGTCTATCATAACACACAATGGGCGGTGGCATAGCTAAAAATGAACCACTCTATTAACACTTTAACACTCAAATTTGATCAAGAAATTAAAAAAAATTTCTTACAAAATGTCCATTTGCAGATCAAGAGACTATTTTTTTAAAATCTATCAATGGAATCATTGGCTCGATATGAGCCGGTCATTTCAGTGATAAATTTTCAAAAAATCCTTCTCTTGGTCCACAAATGGACATTTCTCTAGCCGTTTTTGGCCGGCTTTAGTGTTAAAGGGTTAAAGTTTAGAAACAACTTTGTTGCCTCAAATTAAATGTGACATAACTAATGAGACCACCTGTGTTTAATAGCCACATCATTATGCTCCCTAAGATCATAGGGAAAACAATCCAAAACATTTTGCTGATCCACAAACTTGACAATCTGCTGTTTTCGCATTAATTATATCATATAATATACAAAACGAGAAAAGCCGATTTTGCAGGCGCAGAGCGAGCTGGAGCGTTTTCCCTATGGAACGCAAGGCTGATCTTAAGATAATAGATGGATCTGAACTGTCACTCAAGTTTCTAATGGGTAAAATCAAATACGTCGCATGTTAGCTGATGATTTCACAATCAAAATGGCGTAGCTGTCGCGAAATCTTAAGTCTATCATGAAGGTGTATGAAGTGTATACGTTTACAACCTAATAAGCATTCTGATGAATATTTTGATATTATATATTATGGAAGCAACAGTGCCCAGTCAAATTAGTTTCAAATATTCAACGGCTTACCTGTATAGCTACCTTGTAATTTAGATACTGAAAATCCAGATTTCAAAGTTTAAAATTGATTCTAACGTGCGTGAAAAGGTGGCCAGTGCCGAGTGAGAAACAGGTGGATCATAGCTAGAAATGGACTCCTCTATTATGACATGCCACCGTGTCTACTTTGTTCATCAGTTTATCATTTATTTTGATACAATTTAAGCGAGAACACAGATCACTAATGTTATTTAATATGGTGTATATGTAAAAAGTATTATGTTATTTTTATAGTCAGATTTGTGATTTTATTTATTAGATCATTTGGCCAGAATGGTGAGCTTATGCCATGGCGAGCGTCCATCATCTGTCGTCTGTAAATTTTTGCTTTAAAACGTATATCTCCACCTAAACCGCTTCTATTCAGAATTTTGATTGGTCAATTCTGTGGGTGAAAATGTTAGATTTTATGAAAATATGTATTGGAAATTGTTAAAAATACATATCCTTAGCCGCTTGATGGAAATTTGTGTGAAAGCATTCTATGGCTCCAGGTCTTCTATTCAGAATTTTGATTGTTTAAATCTTACATTTTGTGCAAAATTTACTGGAAATTGTCAAAATGCATCTCCTCCTTATCGGCTTTGTGGATTTCAATCAAATTTGTCTGGAGGCAGTCTATCATACTAGGCTCCACAACATCTATTCAGAATTTTGATTCGTCAATTTTTTGTGTGAAAATCTTAGCTGTTTATCAAAAATTTACCTGACATTGTTAAAATGAAACTCTTTAGCTGCTTGATGTAATTCAAGCAAAGTTGACTAGAAGAACTATATCGTGGTATGCTCCAGATCATTCATGCTTTCATTTCAAATTTTGATTGGTCACTTTTTTTGTGAAAAGCTTAGATCTTATGACAAATTTACTGGAAATTTTTGAAACACATCTTAACCGTTTGATGTATTTCAACCAAATTCAGCTGGAAGGATTCTATCATGCTAGGCTCCAGAACTTCTTTTCATAATTTGATTGGTTATTTTTTTTGGTGAAAATCTTACATTTTATGAACAATTTACCGGAAATTGTCCAAACGCATCTCCTCAACTGATTGATAGATTTCAACCAAATTTGGCTAGAAGGACCTTATTGTGGTATGCTCCAGATGCTGTGGTAACCATCGGTCATCTGTCCATCTGTCATCCATCCATCTATCATCCGGTAACCTTTGCTATGTATCCTCCTATACTGTTTGGCAGATCTTAACCACATTTAGTTGGAGGGATCCTATGGTGGTGGGATTCAGAATTTCTATTCAGAATTTTGATTGGTCAATATTTACTAAGCTCATCTAAGATTTCCGAAGATTTTCTGGAAATTCATTAAAATGCTACTCCTTAGTCAATGGCCAAATTTGAAGGAAACTTGGGTGGAGCAATCCTATGATTGTAGACAACTCACTTGGCAGACATTATCAAATCCTACTGGAAGTATCCTCTGGTGGTAGGCTTCAGAACTTCTATTCAGAATTTGTACAGGTAAAATCCTAGAATATCAATTTAAAGCCGACCATTTTCAAAATATAGTGACTTTTAAAACAGGTTTGTCTGGAAAACGTTGATGACTGAGGCAGCAATGGCTTCCAGCATACAAAGCATTTCAAATTCTAATGTTCCAGGTGAGCTACAGGCCGTTTAGCGTCTTATTTTCAAAATATTGTGATAGAACTTGCTTTACACGCTTTCGCCAATGAAATAACAGTGCTTCAATAGATGAATCCAATCTGTCACTCAAGTATTGACTTCAATCAATTACGTCACATATAGGTTGATGTCACAATCATAATTGACAGAGAATATTCAGTCATGAACCTTGAATAGGTCCTCAAGTTTACATTTGTAAGTCTTTGATGGATTTACGATTTAATCAACGTTCTGTTCCATATTTTGAAACTAATTTGACTATGCCAGCAACAGCACCAAGGCAAATTAGTTTCCAAATATGCAACAGCTTATCTGTATAGCTACCTTGATATTGGGATTCTGGCAATTCAGGGTTTGACCGATTCTAAGAGGAGCAAAGCGTGGGTGGAGATTCGCTAGAAATAGGCGGGGCATAGCTGGAAGTGGATCCCTCTATTGCGAAGATAGCCTATAAGAAGAGTATTGAATATTTTCCAAATAAATTGACTGGAAGAAGATGTTGCTGTCTAAGGCACCAACAGCTCCCAGACAAATTAATGTCAAAATATTCAACAAAATGTTTACCCATAGACATAAAGATGCTATAGTAGGTTTGTGGTGCTGAAATGATTGAATGTTCCCATGACAGCTATCGTGTGTGAAGGTTAATGTGATAACTTTATTCCCATCTTGAGTTGTGACCCTTTGCAATGTAGCGTGTTTGTCTGTAGTTATTGTCATTAGAATTCTTTAGCACAACCATCTAACACTTCACGGAATCAAAATCGGCACAGCCTTTCTTGGGCTATTCTAATTTTAGATTTATTTGAAGAAATTATTTAATTTGCAATGTTAAAAAATATCCCACAATTATATTCACTTCAAACCGTGTCCTGTTTGTCATCTGGATTGCGGAATTGTTTAAGAATTATTAACCCCCTCCCCAGTCTTGTCAAATGACCTCATGCCCTTATATGATTTTGACTACATTGTGTTAATATTTTGGAACATGTAGTCAATGTATCTTTCATAGGCTTGCACGATTATTCAGTTTTCATAATCATGATTTTCAATTATATCGTACAGCTCATTCTCGGGTAGGGTGGGGAAACTTGAACACAGTTTTATTCAACACAAATAACTATGTAACAGGGAATATTTTGACTAGTTCGACTGCTAGTATTAGTAATGTCTGAAAAGACCTAGAAGCCTTACTTCGAACGAGAATTGCTAACGTTGTAGAGCTAAAAGAACAAAATTTGGTATCACTGACCATACCACTAAAATGTCTCCAGTCTAATTGCTAAATAGTAGGACGCGTTCAGAAATCACAGTTAATATGCTATTACAAACAATTAGAGTATTATATCCGAACACAATATCGATACAATCTGGCAACACACAAACAGCCCCAATGTAAGCGACCAACATAAAATGGTCCACAACGGTATCAAGCGTGCAACAAAATTTGCTTGAACGCCTGTGAATTAAAATGCGGTAGATCACTTCTTATGTCGGCGAGCCTCTTGTGATTTGACGCTAATGGGAGTTTGAGACAGGGTTAGATCGCATTGAACTCTAATTATTCCTTGTTATCAAACGGGTACCCATTATACAGATCCAATTTAAAGTACAATATTCTGTTCCACGATGATGTTTTTAGGTGTACAGAGTCGTAAAGGCAGCAAGAATTTGTACAAGGAAATGGTTCAATTCTTGTATTGTCTATCAGTTTTTTTACTGAGTTATTCCAGTGGTAAAATTTCAAAAATAGTCCTTGTCCGGCAAATGAACCTTCCTCAAGACCACTGCAGAGGCCGGCTTTTAATGCCATGGAAGGGGTAAAAGTGCTTGAATGTGCACACTTCCTGAGATTATGAACGATGCTAAAGGATATCTGTATTTTATAGCACACTATGTTCACGAGATAGTAAGGACTTTAAAGCGAGAACAAATTATCCTAATATCCAGCGCCTATAACCATATCAGTATTATAAACAGAACTTACATTTAAAAAAGCTTTTAAGGGAAATGCGAGACCATCTATACTACTTTGTGTAAGATGAATCTACAGACAATAACGTTTTCAAAAATATAATTGTAAGCTATGTGCTCAAATTAGAAATATATATATTTGTTATTTAAATATGTGATACATTACTTAAATTTCTATTCCCAGATGGGGAGTATGACGTCATAAGTTGAACGTTTTTCATGCTGTCATCCAATGCTATCGCAATAAAATTGCCAATTGCATTTTACAAGGGGTGTCTCTTCAACGCTGTTTGCAATATACAAACTATATTTGCGGAAATGTTGAAGAATATATAACAATAGGTCTTTGTTTGATTTCTCAGATGGTGCCGATTTTGACATCAAGTTTTGATCTTGAGATAAACGAATGACATGATAGTATAGGTATATCAGTACAATTGCCACTTTTGAATCACCACTCATACTGGTGCTTTGGCAGATAATGTTATTGAAGTTTCATCTATTAATATGAGAGTTTAATGCATGCACTCCAGTCATCAGAGTGCTGTTATCATGGCTCTTGTTGGATGGGATTCAACCTATGACGTCATAGGTTTAACTCCAGAAAATTATAGTAACATAGCGTTTTTTGACACTATTTTAATCGGATTTATATATAAATGTCGCAGGAAAGTTTTACACAGTAGCTTAAATATTGGCTCTACGATAGAACTGCAAGTTTTATGCAAATGATGATGACCCGTCGTGTGTTCCCCTTTAATCTGTACAGAGAAAATTACATACAAGTTACTATCTGCCTTGCTAACAGTTGTCACGCTGTCATAAAAATAAGGGATACTGGATTTTTAAATATATATAGTTTTATAGTAATTGTAGTTGTTGATGGTTTATTTCAGATTAACCCCAATCACCTGTAAAAAAGGAAATCGTGACCAGAAATGTAGTTTCTCCTAACGTAGAATGACAAGCAGGTCGAGGTTGGTTTATTTTCTTGAGCAAATTCTACATAAATTCTAGTGGGTTTTTTTTAGAAACATTTCTCAGGGATATAGTTCACAGTAATATACCTTTCCAGTTTTAGCTATGCCCCGCCCACCTCTAGTTAAGCTCCACCCACACATCGCCGTGTTGGGATTGATCGATCCCCGAATGCCCTGACTATCAATTTACTGAAAACTATATGAGAAAAATTATATTTTTTGGAACAAATGTGAGAGTTAATGGGGTAGACAGTATGTACTGGCTATCTTTCTCATGTGCATACCCTCGCTATGGGGCTAGTTGTCGCGATGGGCGATGACGCAAGTTAAGTAAATCGCAATAGCGCATGACCAGGTATTCACTTAACGACTAACGCAGATGATCAGCTACATCTATAGCCTTCAAAAATGACTAAATTATCTTTTAAAAATAAAATTGTAGTGGCTGTATCAATCTGACACTTTGTTCAACTACATAATAGGCGTAGTAACAAAAACGTATTATTTTGGAGCCTATACATCCAGGGAGAAAATACTGAACTCTGTAATGTGGCTTTTGAGCGGGTCGTGGCTTTTGAGAGGGTCATGAGCGATCTAGCGAGTATATACAATATCTATGGTTAACCCTTTAACACTCATATCAGCCAAAAAAGGCTTCTACAGTCGTCTTGTGAAATTTCCATTTGCAGATCAAGAGAAGACTATTTTTGAAAATTTACCACTAGAATGACTGGCTCGATAACCGAGCCAGTCATTCTAGTGGTAAATTTTCAAAAATGGTCTTCTCTTGGTCTGCAAATAGACATTTTCTATGAGAGTATTTCATGACAGCTGCTAGCTCTTTAACGGTCAAGATTTGTCAAGAAAATTTAAAATTGTTCATTTGCCAGCCAGGACTATTTCTTGTTGATCCGTACGCAAAGACGATAGCGCAACATAAGCAATCCATTTGACGTGTGGCGTCCAGCATGCACTAAGGACTATGTAAATGTTATTTTTTCAATGTATATCTAATTCATCAAGGGCTTAGCCTATCTTCATTGCATCCAGGTTCCAATTATAATGAAAATGATTTTCAAATATTTTTTTCAAATTTGTATGTGGTTTAGAGATAATTTCTTTTGCACAAAGAATTATAATAAAGTTATTCAATGGACATTTACTCCATCAAGAGCTTATCTGAGCTCAATAAATCTTTACAGATTTGCTCTGTGTCATCATTGCATCCAGTTTCCGTCATAATGAAAATGCTTTTCAAATTTGTTACATTGACATTTAAATCATCCGGTGCTTATTCGATCTCTAAAATGCCCAGACCGATGTGATACCATGCCATACCATGACTATGCAGTAGCAGACAATAACCTAGTAAGCCTTAATTCCATGACACCGCCACATGATATGTAATATACGGCAGAGCAAAAGGGCTCAAGATGCAGGATGCAGTTTTTCTATTTCAAAATTTACTACTTGAATGATTGGCTTGCTAAAATTTACGGTCTTAGCCTGCAAATGGACATTTCTCAAATGCACATTTCTCAAGCTCACTGCAAAGACTATTTTGATCTTTAACTGTCTGACTGCTGCAAGCCACCTGACAATAATTTCAATGCTCAAAATCTCTGGACATGCTGAAAACAAACCACCAACAACTTTCAGTCGAATTGTTTTCAAAATATTCAGCATATCCACTATTAAACGCCATGGAACGTTGCCTACAGAAATTCAACAGGCAGACAGTTAAAGCATTAAATAGATGATGTTTATTATCCCCCCCCACCACCCCATTTATGTTTTTCCTTATATGTGTCCTTCCATCTGTGCATATTTGTTTTTTGGTAGATGACTTAGCTCCTACTTGAATGACCGTTATCCTGATAAAGTTTCATGGGTAGTTGGTTATGTAGCATTCTGTCCATTCTATCCGTCTTCGTGACCATGTGTGTGTTTAGTTAAATTTCTGTTCTTTGCTCGATACCTTATCTTCTTAAAGTATTTTGATGAAAGGTCATGGGTACGAATCATGAGGTTAGGAAGAAACTGATTATATTTTGGTTAGTGCATCTATGTTCCTGACTGTGTGTGCGCATGCGAGCATGTGCATGCGTGTGTGCCTTTGTGAAATTTATTTTTGTTTGATAACTTGGCCTCTACTTATGCTGATGATGGGTCTAGGAAGAAGCCTATTTGTCCCTCCATCCATCTGGCCATCTTGATGATATAATGTAGCTTCTACTTGGAGTATGTTGATGACATTATGTGTGGGTTAGCTGTGGGGCTTAGTGAAAGATTATTATTTTTCCTGTCAGTCCTTCCATATGTAAATGTTGCTAACCATATTTCTGTGCTGTCATGGGGAATCATGTAATGGACCTTTCCATTTTTAGCTATGCCCCGCCCATCACTAGCTAAGCTCCACCCACACCTCCCCGTGTTGGGATTGATCGATCCCCATATGCCCTAGCTATCAATTTCCTGAAAACTATACAGGGAAGCGGTTGAATATTTTGTGACTAATTTGACTGGGTGCTGTCGCTGCCATATGACTGGGTGCTGTTGCTGCCTATGGCAGCAACAGCGCCCAGCCAAATCAGTTTCAAAATATTCAACAGTATATTTATTAAATAGTAAAAGCAAACAATTTGTACAACAACGCAGACCGTCTTCAAATATGCATTCGTGACGTACTTATCAACGTCATTCATTATGATGTCATTGTACACATCACACAGTTCATTATGACATCATATGATGGGTGGTACTCTAGAAAGGTGAATTGTGTAGTTGATCACTAGTTGCTTTTTAATATTTTATTTTTACATGTATTATTTTGGTGCTAACATTATTGCTGTAGTCAATATGAATTGTGTTCTTATGTTATTTTTAGGAAATTTGTTACAATGAACATAATGCGACTGTTTGACGTGTGTTCGATTAATCACTCAGATAATTATACTAAATATATATTAATTAAATTGTAATATGAATTATGTAAGCAGACAATCTAATTATATCGCAATAAAAATTGGGACATAATTAATAGCAGTTTATATTTCTTTTTGTAAATAGCATAATAATATCATTACTATGTGTTTCCATTGATATTTGCCTTTATGATTATTATTATTATTGTTGTTGTTGTTGTTGTTGTTGCTTTTGTTGTTACTGTTATTATTATTGAACAAACAATATGCAATACGCTACATTTAAATCTGCCTATAACGTTAACGTGTCACTCAAGACAGATGGTCTTTTCAGGCCCGTGGTATCTTAAGACAAGTCATATACCATAGAAAATGCCTTTTGGTATCCAAGATGGCGATTCTTAGTCTCTCAACCACCTATCTTAAATGACCATCTTTTGTCCCCAACTGACATGTGGCCTTCTAGGTAGAGTTGAGGGTAATAATATGTCTGTTAAATAGTATGTTCTATAGTTGGAGAAAAAATTTAATATGTAATGGTTATATAAGATATTTGCCGAAATGTGTAATATATTTTCAAGGTGGCAGGGATTCTGGAGCAGTAATGCTTTCACAGTTATATAAATACAAATTTTGAATAACAAATACTACTTTGTTTTTGTTTTTGAGTAATATCTGTATATTGAGATTGGGTTGTGTATTCATCTTATATATCCCGTCTATTTGGGCCTTTGTAATAATGTATCTTTCCGGTTTTAGCTATGTCCCGCCCATCTCTAGCTAAGCTCCACCCACACTTCGCTCGTGTTGGATCGATCGATCTCTGAACACCATGACTATCAATTTCTAAAAAAAACTACACAGGTAAGCTGTTGAATATTTTGAAACTAATTTGACTTGGTGCTGCTGCCGCCTAAGGCAGCAAAAGCGCCCAGTCAAATTAGTTTCAAAATATTCAACAGCATGTTTATTAAATAGCATAGAATTACAAAGACATACAATTCATACTATTTGAGATTTGATGACAGTATCTATGGAACCCTTTGTGACGTAATGATTGCGACGTTATCATACACACGCTGAGCTGATTATGACATCATATGAGGTCAGATGATGGATGGATACTCTGGAAAGGTGAATAACTCAGCGACATTAGCAGCAGCATCATCACCACCACAGACCATTACCAACCCTGATATCATCATCATCAGCAATAACACTATCAAAATACCACAATCAAAGTCAACATGATCATGTTCAGTGAAGCATGAAAAGTAGGCCATATTGACAATTTCATAAAGCACAAGATTTACCATAATATATACCATACATTAAGGTTGGTCACTGAAAATGTGTTGAAACTACAACTGGGAAAATATTGTGAATGGGTTTGAATATTGTGAATGGGTTTGTTCTCTGAATATATTACTATATAATATCCTTCACACATATGAAGATTATCTTACATAGTTCTGAAATCATCTGTTCATTTCAAGGTGGAGTTCCATTAAAGAATTACAATATTCAAAGGGCATTTACATGCATTCATATAGTCCATCAGCAATTAAAGGCAGTCATTTATATAACTTCTATTAAATTTGCCAACATACTAATTTTGAATCCATTGTTGAACTTTTTATGATCAATACAAAACCTCATCCTTTTGGGTAAAGATTATCAATATATCAATTACAAAAGATATATCATATGTATTATCACACCAGCACATTATGTGGAGCTGTCCTTTATCAATGGGTCTGACTAATTATGATCTTACGGTGTTGAAGGGCTTGTGGTAAGTTTTGATGTGTTGTTTGAGGTGCCTAGATGTACGGAAGTCCAACCAGTGGACGTTTCTTGTCATCTGTTTGTCAGCTCACCTGACCTGAAAGGCCACACAAGCTTATGGTGTGGCAACTGTCTGTCGTCTGTCCAACCGTTTCTTTAAATGACTTAAGGAAGCATCCTTAGGGCATAGCTGTCCAGGTTTGTTCAAACGAACTCTACCAGTCAATTTGGCCAGCAGCAATCTTGGATTTTGGCTAATTTTTAGAAATTTGTTAAAAAATCTTCAAAACTTGTGAAATATCATCTAGGGCAAGAGCTGAACCAAGATTGTTCAAGGGAACATGATTAGCCAAATAGTTTGGTGGCCATCTTGGATGACCTAGTTTTTGCGAAAACAACTCCAGAACTGCTGAACGGATCGAGCTGAAATTTGGGAGCTATGATAGGGACTAAGGGTCATAAAATTTATTCAAGGAAGGTGATACGTACAGAAACATAGCTGCTGTGTTCTTGTTATAATTCTGTCCAACTCCTTCGGGTTCTATTTATAGGTAATGGCCTTTACAGTTGAAATGCCTATGTTCCAGCTGAGCGATACAGGCCTTTTGCGCCTCTTGTTTTGAGGTGGGAGAGGGCAGTCTTCTCATCCAGGAAGTGTCACCATTGGCTAGTAGGGGTTGTTGGATGTGAAGGTGTTCTTTTGGTGTGATGTTTCTGTGAGAAACAAACAGATGACAAGAAGGTTCCACTGGTCAAACTTGCGTACATCCAAGGCCTATTTACCTAGGAAGACACAACACAAAACTTACTACAAGTCTGTCGACACCTTAAGATCGGAATTAGTCAAATCCAAAGATAAGGTCACCACAGATGAACGCTCTGGAGTCCTCTACAAGATTAAGTTTCACCAATGCCCATATTAGGCTCCTCAGAACCAGAGTGAAAGAATATCTAAAACCAATTCCAACTCAGCTGTGTCAGAGCATACAGAAACCACTAGCCATACCATCCCCGCCAGCAATGCCTCAGTCATTAACATCGAGACCAACTTATTCAAATGAAGTCAGGGGCCATTAAAATTTACGGACATCAACAAACCATGACCCGAGAGGAGGGCTACCGTATACCAGCGGTCTACCAATCAATGCTGGCACACGATTCCGCAAGAAGTGATCAATGACGTAGCCAGCGATTGTCAGTTTGTGCTGAAGAAGTGACTGAGATGGTCACAAAAGCTACACTCAAACAATTTCCACATCCGGAGAGCTAGCTAATTTTTATGTACTGACAAAAAGGTAGTGCCGCCATCCGGATGGATGACAACTCTCTTACTGTTGAAACTTCATAGGGTAGTTGGACTAGGTCTGAGGAAGAAACCTATTGAAACTGACGATGATACAAAATCCAACATGGCCGCCTGCCACCGATGGCTATCTTGAAAATTGGTTTCCGGATAAAAACTGTTACCGTTTATCTGATCACTGAAACTTTATAGGGTGTTTGGACTAGGTCTGGGGAAGAAATTATCAAATTTGACAAAGATCCAAAATCCAAGATGGCCAGCAACCCCGAAGGCCATATTGATTGAAAATTGGTTTCCATACGATAACTCCATTTCTGTTTAGTGGATCATTTTGAAAATTCATAAGATGACTGGACTAGATGATCCAAAATCAAATATGGCCGGCAGCCACCGGCCCCCATCTTAAAAACTGGTTTCCTGATGCTAACTCCATGACAGTTTATGGGATCACTTTGAAACTTTATAGGATGATGGGTCTAGGAAGAAGTAGTGGCTATTTTCTGAAAGCTCATTCATTGGTTTGTCATCATGGCGGGGTATTATGTGACGTTTGCAAAGCTCATTCCTTATTATGAATCATCATGGAACCGGGACCAACCCTGGGGTAAAACACCTACATATGATTCTTATCCATCTATCTACCCTTCCATCCAACTATCAATTTATCTATTCATGCATCAACACACCAACAACACACGTCTATCTATCTACCTACCTACATACCCGTCGATTCTATCTATCAACCTACCTATCTATCCACAACTGTTGATTCCATACAAATGAATGAATAAAACCAATCGTCCCCACTATAAATTGTTCTATAGAACAGCTCATCACACTGATGAATTAACCAAAACAACAAAACAAACACAAAACATAAATGAATATTAAATTTTATTCTGTTTTTGTGAATATATAAAATACATTTAATTTTAGAGCAAGATCGTAATAGTCATTCATTAACTGACTATGCGTACTTGATATGGTAATATAAGTTCAAACTGCAGTTCTGAGATCAACCATTAGACGCCTCTATCATTGAAGATAATCAGCTCCCGCTTTTTTAATCCGTGTCTATAAAAACCACCGTATGGAGAAAACAAAATGGTTATGAAACAAAGCTCATCACTTAATAAAGTTTTTTACATGGCTTAAAGAAGCACCATTTTGTGTATTCAAAAGCAGCTAGTCAATATAGATGTGATTAATTCAACTAATACATGCTTTGAAGGGGCATATTCCATTAATGAGCGAAGTAGTTCTGAGGAATGATGATTTGCTGCCTAAGGGAAGATATTTTTAAGAATCTACCACTAAAATGACTGGCTTGATAACCTAGCCAGTTATTGTAGTCATAAATGTTTAAACACATCCTCCTGGTCCGCAAATGGGCATTGACTTAGCAGCAGATTTTCATTTTTTGTCCAATAATGAGCTATAATGATTCTAGTGCCATACACTAGTTGCACTCACAGGTGGGTATATCTACACTAAACTGGCAACTTGACAGAGTATATCCTCCTACACAAACACTAGCGGTCTGCCTGCTGAATTTCTGCAGACTCCATTTTTCATGGGGGTTTAACTCTGGACCGGCTGAATATTTTTAAAACAATTTTTAAACAATTTGACTGCCAAGTCAAATTGTTTTTCAAGATATTCAGCAGGTCCAGAGTTATTGGCCATTGAAATTAGTGTTTGTAGGTTGCAGCAATCACAGGTAAGAACACAAAGTCAAGAACATCTAGCAGTTAATGAATAAGGATTTCCATATACTGCAGGTCAGGTGTAAATAAAAATTTGATGTTTAGTTTATTGTTAGTCTTAGGAATGATACAAAGTTATAATCTATGACATGCATGTTTCAAACAGATTTGTCGATTGCTTGTCTGTCTGCCTTCCTGCCTGGCTGACTGTCACTTAACACTTTAACGGTCAAGCCAATCAAAACAAGCAGACAAATCTTTGAAAACTTACCAAAAGAATTGCTGGCTTGATAATCGACCATTTCAGAGGCCAGTATTGGCTGACTTGATCACTAGTGTTACCACAATACATTAAGGTCATCCATGAAAACGAATAGAGAAATGGAATAATCTTTCATTTCTATGCATTTGTTTGAAGCATGCATCAGTTGGTATGTAAAGTTTTAACATGTTAGTTACATAAAAATATACGCACAAATTACAATTAACAGTATCACGTATAGTAGCTACATTTCATACAGGTGTTTTTAGGACAGTAACTGATCACAAAATGAAGCGCCGAGAATATCAATTATCCCACTAATGGTCAAAATTGTTTTAAAAATCCACATTTTCTCAATAAATATGTCAATCAGCAGGACAAGAGAATTAAGCTTATTTAATTCAATTTACTGCTGGAATGAAAAGGTAGGTGCTGTTACTGAACCAGTCATTCCAGTGATATTAGTTTTCTATCGTATTCTTTCTCTGTAAATTGATACTTAGTGACCCTCAAATGGTGAAGATTTTTCAAGAATATTAAACATTTTGCTTAGTGACCATGGTGAATACCCATGTCCAGGCCAAGACTATTTTTAGTCTTTATTGGTGAAGGTTTGTTTAAAAAATTTTGCTTAGCAAATGCCCATTTGCAGGCCAAGAGACTATTTTTTTTAATTCACCACTGGAATGACTGGCTCGGTGAACCAGCCATGAGGAGCAGGCAGCGCAGATTGTGAGGAACGCAAACGATTGGAATGGATTTGTTTATGCCGGGTACGTACCCAGCTCAGTGCTTACAACCGGCACAGTGCTTACATCAGTTATACGTAACCTGATGAAAACCTTTGTTATTTTAACCCTTTCATCAATAAATTCCGTCTCTCACTCTCGGGGCAAACAAAAGCTGTTGAATATTTTTTAATTGATATGACTGGAAGCCAATGTTGCCTTAGGAAGCAATGGCTTCCAGTCATACTAATTTCAAAATAATTAACAGAATATGCTACACATCGTAAAGGATTTACTTTCTCAGGGAATTGCTACTGAAAGGGTTAAAGTAGAAGCTTTCAGTCAGGCCTCTGAAAAATGAATGCCAGTTTCCCTTCTAGACCTGCCTCATGGGGGGGGGGGGGGGCGGCAGCGGAATATAACCCAATCCACAGTAGCTGTGTAGTATATTGTTCAATAGCACTATTTAACAGTGAAAGATAAATATTAAGTTAATAAATTTATATAGTAAATTGTGTTAATATATATTCAAATGACTATATATATATAATATTACGCGACATATACAATCAAACGTGCGTATTGGACCACATCACATGAGGACATATGAGGACCACCTCACACATGAGGACCACAAGACAGTTGGTCATAAGAACCATTACGATCATGTCATCCCAAAAATGTTGTTAGACAATTGATGAATCCAGTTTCTAAGTCGATCTATGACATCATAATCAACTATGTGATGTGTAGGACGATTTCATACTCAATTATGTCATGAATGACTCGATTTAGTCCGTCCTAAACGCTTAATAGTCTGTATCCGGTTTGCATGTCTTTACTATTTAATAAGCATGCTGTCGAACATTTTGAAACTAATTTGACTGGGCATAGGCAGCAACAGCACCCAGTCAAAGTAGCTTCAGAATATTCAACAGCTTACCTGTATAGCTTTCTGGAAAGTGCAGGGATCGATCAGTCCCAACATGGGCATAGCTTGGAGGTTAGCTAGAGATAGGCGAGGCATAGCTAAAACTGGATTCATCCATTGACTGATATTAACGCTGGTCAATAGTTGTCAAGAAAATCTTAATTTTAACTTCTTTAATGTCAGTTGCAGGCCAAAAAAGGTGATTTTTTAAACTTATCGAGCCAGTCATTCGTCGGGGAAATTTAAAAATAGCATTTTCTTGGCCTATAGATGGACATTTCTGAAGACCACTGTAGAGGATTTTGTGAGTGGCTGGACCATGAACGGGTTAACTGACCACGATTCATAATCATCTAATGGTCAAGCCGGACAAAAATGATTTCTACAGGTTATTTGACATATTTCTTTTTGCAAGCCAATTGAAATTATTTTTGAAAATTTACCACTAGAATGGCTGGTTCAATAACTTAGCCAGTACTTCCAAATGGTAAATTTCCTAAAAATGGACACTCAATAGCAACAAATTTGGCTGTCCTGACCAATCTGGATCGGCAAACAGCTAAGGTGGTCCTCGATATATATATATACACAAAAAAATATAAATTTTTATTCTTACATCACAGATATAATGAACTCGGCAAATCTTCTATCACATTGAGTGAGTTTAGGCCCCAGGACAGTAACTACTCGAGTAGTGCATAAATGGCAGTACATATTCTAGTACCTACTCGAGGCTATAACTAGCCACCAATGAGCAAGGGTTCCTCAAATAAGTTACGTGTTTGTATTGAAATCAATGTAATTTAAACATGCGGTACATCTACGTGAGGGTAGATAATTTAACCTAGTGGGTACGAATGAGGGTTTGCGCCTAAACTCACTCCTTTATGTACAAAACAGTTAAATTAACTTCAAAAATTTTCAACAGAATATTCCTACCATCTTAAAGAATATGTAATTTCTCTGAAACATAACAATGTTAACAAATGGCCTTCAAATGTTTACAAAGAGTTAGTCGACATTTCCATCAAAAACAATTTAATTGAATGAAATACAAGCTTCTGTTACATAATGCTTATTCCACTTACTACTGCCCGCCACAACAACTGTCAAATTTGATTCATTTGATAAGATGGGATGATCTATGAGCAATCTCAAGATGTGTTCTTATATATTATCCCTTTAATGGTCAAGCCGGCCAAAATGGGCCTCTGTTAATGGTCTTCTGGAATGTCCATTTACAGGTCAAGAGAACAGAATTTTTGAAAATTTACCACTGGAATGACTGGCTCAATAACCAGTGATAGACTTTCAAAAATCCTATTCTCCTGGCCGGTGAATGGACATTCAATAGGCAGATATTTAAATTTTCTTGACCAAATTTTACCATTAAGGAGTTGATGAAAATGGCCGAATGATGTAGCACATTAACACTTCAGACATTTCACGAAACAATTTGCGTCTTTTTCTGACAAAGCCAACAAGAGTATAGGTTCATATTTGCGTTTAACGTACTGGTGAGTGAAAATAAACAGCTACACGACTACTCAGCAGTGGAAGCAATTATGGAGCCAGGATTTGGACGGTTCAAAATTCTGAATTTACATATTACATAACAGCACTGCTCACATAACACTCGGCTCATTCATATGCAAATTAATGACAATCAAATAAACGCATTCATATGTAAAATAATTAGGCTGTGGATCAATTTAAGTTACATTTTAAATGCACATAATAAAAATAGCACAGTATATATTTTAATATTACACCTTATTATACATATTATCATATAGCGGTTAGTTTAAAAACAGTTGAGGAAAATATTTCAAATTTATCATATACAATTGTTTCTTCTACTGTCAGTCGATCGTCTATTTTGCACCAAATTCTGTGTTTTCTGTTTGCACTCATTAAAGCTAGCAGCATCCATGTGATAAATATAATGCTATTTTATGTTCATTACTTTTACTTCAAAGATTATTAATCCTTAAATGGTCAAGATTTGTCAAGAAAAACAAAGAATTTTTCTTCGTCAATGTCCATTTGCAGGATAAGAAAAGATGATATTTGAAAATTTACCACTGGAATGACTGACTCAGTTATAACCGAGTCAGTTATTCCGGCGGTAAATTTTCAGAAATCATCTTCACTTGACCTGTAAGTGGACATTGCCCAAGAGCATTGCAGAGGCCGGTTTTGGCTGACCTGACCATTAAAAGGTTAAAGGTCACCTAACTGAGAAAAATATACAATGAAAATGTTAACTCTTTAATGGTCAACCCGCCACAACTGGCCTCTGTTATGGTGTAGCGCAATGTCCATTTACAGGGCAAGAGAACACAATTTTTGAAAATATACCACTGAAATAACTGGCTCGGTAACCGAACCAATCATTCCAGTGATAAATCTTCAAAAATTGTATTCTCTTGGCCTGTAAATGGACATTCATTAGGCAGATATTTAAATTTTCTTGACCAAATTTGACAATTAAAGGGTTAACTCGATTTCTAATGACATAGGCTATTTGATAGTCAAACATTGAAAAAATATGATCATTAATTTATGCAGCTTAAACGATATATCAAAGGAATATTTATACAGGATTGTTTATCTGGACTTCTATGCTGCTTATGAAAAATAATATGGAAATTCTTTGATTACATGGTAATAAAAATATATACAATCACTCCTGCATTATAGCATCACCTTAGTGATGCACTGACCAGTTTTCCTACAAGCGCTCACTAATTAGTCAGACATTGACAAGTTGTCATTTAGTGAGGCATTGATCGGCGGTCTCACTCATGGACATTTAGCGAGGCATGAACCTTTGGTCCCACAGGTGGTCATAATTAGTCAGACAGTGACCAGTGGTCAGTTAGTTACACTGACCACTGCTATTAGAGATGGTAACTTAGTTAGACATTGAACAGTCCTCTTACAGGTGATCACTTACATAGTGACCAATGGTCCCAGAGGAAGTCACTTAGCGAAGCATTGACCAGTGGTCTCATAGGTGGTCACTTAGTGAAGCATTGACCAGTGGTCTCACAGCTGGTCACTAATTAGTCATACATTTACCAGTGATCTCACAGGTGGTCCTCATTCTACATCAAACATAGCAAAAAATTGTGTGTGTCGCTTGTTAACAGAGTTGGTTCTTTGAGTGCCACGTTACGAAAGGTTGTCATCAATGGGTTATTTTAACATCAATCTCTTGCTCTCAAAAGTGGACATTTCTCAAGACCACCGTAAAAATGAATCTAGGTTTGTCCACTAAGCACGCTAAACAGGAAGAATCTAGAGCTCAAATATTTTGAAACCATATCTAACCCTACAGAAGAGGCTTTGTACTGAAGGGACAGGGAGTTAAAATTTTGTTAGTTTTTATTGAACATTTTTTTTTGATTCTCCCTTTAAGGTAATTTTAAAATTAATTTTGTGGAGATAGGAGAGACAATAATATATACCAAAGTTAGAGTATTAGGACTTAAATATATACATACATTTAATATATTTAATGGCCAAATTTGATAAAAAAAACCAAACTCATAGAAAATGCTCATCTGGAGACAAAGATATGATTATTTTTTTTAATTTATCACTGGAATAACTGGCTCGGTATCCAGTAATAAGTTTTCAAAAATAGTCTTCGCTTGGTCTGCAAATGGAGAATTCACAAGACCGCTATAAAGGCCATGAACCCTTCAACTCTCAAATTTATTCAAGAAAATTTCAATTTTCTCATAGAAAATGTCTATTTGCAGACCAAGACTATTTTTTTTAATTTACCACTGGAATGATTGGCTCGGTTATTGAGCCAATCATTCCAGTGGTAAGTTTTCAAACATGGTCTTCATTTGGTCTGCAAATGGACATTTAAACTTAAAGACTGTGTTACAAGAATATGAATATTTTAATTAAACTTTAAAGCTATGCAGTAACTTGAAAATAATTTGACGAAAGGTTTATGTCACTTAAAGTAGCAACGACCCACAGTCAAATAAATTTGAAATATTCCGTAACATAACTGAATATCTTGATAAAATGGCTTCTACAGGGGTCTTAACACATGCCCATTTGTAGACCATGGGAAGAATATTTTATAAAATTTCTCAAAGAGAGAACTAAGTTGATAACGGAGCCAGTTATTAGCGGTAGATTTTACAAAATAATCTACCCTGAATCTGAAAAAGGACATTTAATGAGAAAAATTAAATTTTCTTGACCAAATTCCACCATTAACCCGTTCAATGATGAATTCGCCATATATCAATTTCAACACCACCATACTGGAAAACTGTTGAAAATTTAGAAATTAATTTGACTGGCAGGCCGTTAGTGCTAGAGAAGCAACAGCTTCCACTCACATTAATTTCAAAATAATCAAGAGAATTAGTTTTATATCATAAAGAATATTTTTTCAGGGATTTATCAGTGAAAAGGTTAGCGTTACTAGCACATCGTGAAGTGGCATCAAAAACTTTCCGTCAAATCATTTACAGCTCGCCATGAAATAAACATCACAAGACAAATAACAAAATGTGGCCACCTTGTTCAGAAAAAACCCATAGGTGGAAGCTGTAGCATCACCATAACTCACCCGAGTTTAAAATAAAAATTAAAAATAAAAGCCTGAAGAAATAACTAAACAATTCCAAGCCATGTGTATGGCATCCAATCTGTAGGACTTTAAGCATCGAATCTCTTGTATGGATTGTCGTCCTTCACCAGTCCTGAAATAGATAATATTTTATCACACGTTTAGTCAGCTATTAACCATTTAACCCTCAAATTTGTTCAAGAAAATTCAATTTTTTCAAAGAAAATGTAAATTTTCAGACCAAGAGAAGACTATTTTTTAAAATTTAGCACTGGAATGACTGGCTCGGTTATCGAGCCAGTCATTCCAGTGGTAAATTTTCAAAAATAGTCTTCTCTTGGTCTGCAAATGGACATTTATCAATACCACTGTAGACGCTGTTTTTGAATGATTAAGTGTTAAAGGGTTAAGCATTGAATGTCTTGTATGGATTGTCCTCCTTCACCAGTCCTGAAATATATAATATTTTATCACATACTTAGTCGGCTATTAATGGATATATCTGATGTGTCACTCAAGTATATTATGTCATAATCAATTATGTCACATGTAGGCTGATATCACAATCACAATGCATAATGAACATTGAATAGTCTGTCACATGCACAAATTGTATGTCTTTACTATTTAATCAATGTTCTGTTGACTATTTTGAAACTAATTTGGCTGTGCACTGCAGCACCAGCACCCAGTCAAATCAGTTTCAAAATATTCAACAGATTACAGGTCTGTCTTATTATCTTGAAATTAGGATTCTGAGAATGCTGGGTTCAGAGTATATAAATTGATCCCAAAATGCACAAAACATGGGTGGAGATTAGCTAGAAATGGGGAGAGATTAGCTAGAAATGGGCGGAGCGGAGTGAGAAATGGATCCTTCTATTGTTTCAAATCATTAGTTGATGCAGATAACATGGAACATATAGTAATAACCTTCTATAACATGTGGAAAGCATATAATATTGAGTGCTGAAAATGATACAAGTAGAATCCATGATGACCTAGATATTGTCAGCTGTGTTCCGTAAGGGGTGAAGGAATGGATCAGATCTGTTACTCAAGGACTTGACATTATAATCAACTCACATGTTAGCTGATGTCAATCAAAATGACGTAGCAATCCGTCACAAAATTTGAAAGGTCTGTCGCGAAAATGTGTACGAATGTCTGATGAATTTACAATTTAATAAGCATTTTGTAGGCTCCCAGTCAAATTAGTTTCAAAATATTCAACAGCTTACCTGTATAATTACATGTACTTAGAAATTGGGATTCTGGGATGTTAGAGGTGAACGTATAACGTAAAAATTTTACTAAAGGACGCAGGTTTTTTGTCAAAATACAGCTACTGGAAAGAGGGGTGCGTCCTATAATCGAGAACATTCCTTCCGCACATTTTTAGGTCAAAATTTTTCTTAAAAATTCACAGATTATACCACGGAAATTGAACTAAATGTTACCCTACACAATTCGCGCCGCCTGACGACTATGTTTAATGTATACTAAAAAAACACCAAGCGGAAGTGAAATTATTAAATTGGGGTGCCTAAATATTGCTTATTCTTTAATACATATCACTTATTACATCAAAAGTAATCCAGAATTTGACATAAACTGGCGTCGAGAAAAGATACGTGTATAAATCACGTGATTCGCCTCCAATCGCAAAAGATCTTTATTCTAATTAGAGCGAGTACTCTGATCTAAATATTCTGGACTCGGAAATTGTTATATATCATCATTGCGCAATAGGAACTGAATGTTCCCGTACCCGTTTGATAACCAACTCCCGTTAGCGCATAAGATTACACAGCGCCTCCAATCACAAAAGAGCCAGATAACCAACTCCCGTTAGCGCATAAGATCACACAGCGCCTCCAAACGCAAGTCATTACAACTAGCGACCATCTGAATATTCCCATACCCGTTTTAGAACCAACTCCCGTTAACGCCTAAGATTACACAGCGCCTCCAATCACAAAAGAGCCAGATAACCAACTCCTGTTAGCGCATAAGATCACACAGCGCCTCCAAACGCAAAAGAGCCATTACAATCTGTTTCTATCACGCGATTTGTATGTTTGCAAGGAGACATTTTATGCCAAAATTAGATTGATTTTGATGTAATAAACAATCTTTATTGAAGATACACAATATTTAGGCGGTCCTATTTAATAATTTCTCTTCCACCATGATAATTTTAATCATGCATTAAACAAAGCGCTGAGTGATGGTTATTTTTGATACCAATTTTCGATTTTTTTAAAGGTACGTTTTTTCTAAATTTAACAGCGTCTTATACTTGATTATAAGTTTTTTGGGCGGATTTTGGTCAAATTTGGGACAGCGTCCTATATTCGAGGGCGGCCTTTAGTCGAGAAATTACGGTATAAATCAAATTCGATTACACATACAAAGTGGGCGGAGATTTAAGCTACAAATAGGCACGGAATTTATGTATACTAGTCTAGAAATCTGGGTCCTGAGGCAAAGATTATATGGTCCTATTTGAATCTGCATAGTTGTTTTGTTTGAAATTATTCTTGCTGTTTTGTTTCATGAACTGGCGCCACAAACTTTCAGTTATCTGGTGTGACTGCACTGAAAGTGAAGAAATATCAATGCTCTGAACAAATGACCTCACCATCTGTGTGGCTGAGGGAAGAAGTGCGCACTGACCAATTAATTTTATTAGAATAAAATTGTATGGTTGTCTAATAAAATCCCAAAATAGCCTAATTTACTAAGAGAGTTAACCCTTTAATGGCCAAAACCAGCCTCTGTTATGGTCTTGTGGCATGCCCATTTACAGGACAAGAGAATAAGATTTTTTGAAAATTTATCACTGGAATGACTGGCTCGATAACCAAGCCAGTCATTCCAGTGATAAATTTTCAAAAGTTATATTCTCTTGGCCTGTAAATGGAAATTCAATAGCCAGATATTTAAATTTTCCGGACCAAATTGGACCATTACAGGGGTCAAGGAAAATTAACCTCATGTAATCAATACAAGTATGCTGTTGAATATTTTGAAATTAATTTGACTGGAATCTGTTACAGTCCTAGGCAGGAAATGAATGATATGGAATCTAGTATGTACTATAATCTATCAGTACAATAAACATTTGAGACAAGATTCATATCCCTCTAACATTTGGCTAATAAAAAACCCAAAATATGTTAATTTACTGGCTAAGAGAATTAATATTTGTCTAATAAAATTTCAAAATAGGCTAATTTACAGATGGGTTGGTCGGTCCCTGTATGTGCATTGATATCAACAGAATATGAACAATTATAAATGACACACACCAAATTGTTTAAAATTCAAGTTTAAACATGATATTAGATTTCGCTAGAATCCATTTAAATGTAAACATTACAATTAAAATACAATAAATAAAAATAATTCAGATTCAAATTTACAACTAGTTAAAGAAGAGTACCTGGAACGAATAAACAAAAACTTTCACTGAGAATAAGAAAGTGTAAATGAGAACATGAAAATCAAATACAAAAAATCAATCTTACTAAATTACCGTTATCACATCATTAAATGTCACAAGCAAACATGAATTATTTGCTTATAAGAAGGCCTGCAGAATGAGAGGAAAATAAACACATGTCCCGTGAAGAGTTCATACAAGCATATATGCTGAACTCATCAATGGAAACAAGGCAAATATAATCAACCCTTTAATCTTCGAATTTTCTCATAGAAAATGTTAATTTTCAGACCAAGAGATAATTTTTTTTAATTTACCACTGGAATGACTGGCTCGGTTATCGAGCCAGTCATTCCAGTGGTAAATTTTCAAAAATAGTCTTCTTTTGGTCTGCAAATGACCATTTCTCAAGACCACTGCAGAAGCTGCTTAGGTTGATATGAGTGTTAAAGAGTTAAATGACTTTATACACAATCAAATGTCCTACGTCTGTCATAAAACTGGCAACAGTCTGCCAGTAACTATCTCAATCGTATGTCTGTGGTGAATTTATAATTTAATAAACATTCTGTTGAATATTTAGAAATTAGTGTGACTTGTACGGCTATTGTATTCACCAGCTTACAGGTAGTTAACTTGCGATTGATAAGTTGGGAATTCAAGGTTCCTACACAGGTACAAAGTAGCCAGAGATATGATAGAAATGGGTGGCCCTTACCTAGAAATGGGCGTGGCGTAGCTTAATATACTCTATCTAATAATGTTTTTATCTATAAATTGGCCGCACAGATTTACCTGTCAGGTTGCTCATATTGTTCACATACCGGGCATATTGTTCATATACCGGGCATATTGTTCATATACCGGGCATATTGTTCACATACCAGGCATA
Source organism: Chaetoderma sp. LZ-2023a (assembly GCA_034401795.1). Classification (NCBI taxonomy): domain Eukaryota; kingdom Metazoa; phylum Mollusca; class Caudofoveata; order Chaetodermatida; family Chaetodermatidae; genus Chaetoderma; species Chaetoderma sp. LZ-2023a. The sequence continues at coordinate 20,090,096 of CM067365.1, read as the reverse complement.
TTATTCACATACCGGACATATTGTTCATATACCAGGCATATTGTTCATATACCAGGCATATTGTTCACATACCGGGCATATTGTTCACATACCGGGCATATTGTTCATATACCGGGCATATTGTTCATATACCGGGCATATTATTCACATACCAGGCATATTATTCACATACCGGACATATTGTTCATATACCGGGCATATTGTTCATATACCGGGCATATTGTTCACATACCGGACATATTGTTCATATACCAGGCATATTGTTCATATACCGGGCATATTGTTCATATACCGGGAATATTGTTCACATACCAGGCATATTGTTCATATATCGGGCATATTGTTCATATACCGGGCATATTGTTCATAACAGAAACAAAAGTTGCTATGCAAAAGTGACAAAAAGTAAATTCTGGCTAATAATGACAAACTAACTAATAAGCAATAAAATAAAAACAGGGAATAATTAGAGAAAAGACCATAAAATAATCAACACATCAGCGACACTAGACAAGCTATTAACAAACACATGACAAGCATATATACATGTACATGCCATTACATGTCACCACATGTGCATATCCATGTAGAGTGCGGTGTAGATCTGCATGATCAGCTGGTGATGGTGTGTGGTGGCCAGTGGTGTATAGATTTGAATCAGCTGGTGGTGGGTTGTGTGTGAACTGTAGCATAGATTTGAATCAGTTGCAGGTGCTGCAGGGTGTAGTTTAGATCAACACCACCCCACCCCCCCCTTTACACGTCATGTCAATCATATGCTCCACATGTATGCCATGATGTCAATCATATGCTCCACATGTATGTCATGAAGTCAATCATATGCTTCACATGTATGTCCTGATGTCAATCATATGCTTCACATATGTGTCATGAAGTCAATCATATGCTCCACATGTATGTCATGATGTCAATCATATGCTCCACATGTATGTCATGGTGTCAATCATATGCTTCACATGTATGTCATGATGTCAATCATATGCTTCACATGTATGTCATGATGTCAATCATATGCTCCACATGTATGTCATGATGTCAATCATATGCTCCAAATATATGTCATGAAGTCAATCATATGCTTCACATGTATGTCCTGATGTCAATCATATGCTTCACATATATGTCATGAAGTCAATCATATGCTTCACATGTATGTCCTGATGTCAATCACATGCTCCACATGTATGTCATGATGTCAATCATATGCTCCACATGTATGTCATGATGTCAATCATATGCTCCACATATATGTCATGAAGTCAATCATATGCTTCACATATATGTCCTGATGTCAATCATATGCTCCACATGTATGTCATGATGTCAATCATATGCTTCACATGTATGTCATGATGTCAATCATATGCTCCACATATATGTCCTGATGTCAATCATATGCTTCACATATATGTCATGATGTCAATCATATGCTTCACATGTATTTGTGAAACTTATGTGCAGAAAATTATCCAATATTGGAGGAAAATGTTACCATAGAGATAAACCTATATCTGCATTACTATCACAGAAATTCAAGTGCATTATATGTGTGAAAGCTTGATGAAAATTAATAAACTTATGCCTAGAACGCATCATATTTGAATCATGCAAATATTATGACAGGAGGGACAAAACTAGTTATCCACAGTAAATAAGGACAGGAATAAACAGGCTATATGATCTCAAAGCACAATCACATCTACATATGACAGCAGTGTCATGCATAGTGTGTGTAGTCACACACACACGCATGCACACGCACACACACACACACACACACACACTGCCATGCTTAGTGTGTGCAGTCACACACACACACCCGCACGCACACACGCAGTGCCATGCTTAGTGGGTCTACACCCCCACCCACACATTCAGTGCTGCATTAAGTGTGTTTGTATAGGTGTACACCTATACATATACACACGTGTGTGCGCAAGCACACACACAAGTAGTCTTGTGCTTAAAGTGTTTGGACTCCACCTGTGCTTAAATTGGGATAAAGCAACTTCAGTGCAGCCACACACACACGTACATACGCACGCACACACATGGTTGGTGTAAAGGAAATTACATGTCACAGACTCTCAGTAATATCTAGTCAAAAGAAAAACACACAATCTACTAAACAAAAACATGTATGTTCAATAAGCAAGTGATTATGTTGCTGTGTATATCCTCAATACTCACCATCTATAGGTATTCCTGATGTAGGACAAAGCCATGAGAATAGAAGGGAAAATTAAGTATACTATAATAGCTCTCTATATATAATCAACACTACTGCATTGACCTTATAGCACTCCAGTTGCTCAGTTGCTTAAATAGGTAAAACTACAATGTGTAAATAAAATATTTGCCACAACAAAAGTAATTTTATAGATACATAATAGCAAAAAGAAAGAAAGTTACGTAACATTTGAAACCAGAAACATGTAAGTTAGTAAGAAATATTTTGTGACTTTATCGAATATTTTGAACATAACAGGATTTCATTGCTGCCTTTGGGAGCACAGCAGCCTTCTAATCCAATTATGCTCAAAATGTTCAAGACTATGTTTTATTTTTGGAAACATTTAACCCTTTATCCATTGAATTTATTTTCAAAAATGTAAATTTTCTCATAGAAAATGTCCATTTGCAGACCAAGAGAAGATCATTTAAAAAATTTTACGACTGGAATGACTGACTCGGTTATCGAGCCAGTTATTCCAGCGGTAAATATTATAAAACACTCTTCTCTTGGTCTGCAAATGGACATTTTCTATGAGAAAATAAAAATGTTCTTGAACAAATTCGAGTGTTAAAAGTTATTTCTGATCTGCACTGTAGCATGAACGTGATTCAAACATCAGCTAATTATGATGTCATTCTCGGATAATTATGTCATTCTCGTCGCAATGGCGATAAAATCTGGCATCAAACTTGTGCTTGTGTTTTAAATACTCAGTGATTTCAAAATTTGCATATCTTCTTAACTATTGAGTGGCCGTATAACATAAGAAACTAACCTCTAACACCATTATTGAGCAACTAGAAGAAACATATATTCAAATATTCTATAATGGTCAGCCTGAATACCAAGCATTGACAAGCAAAAGTTGCCTTTAAAGACAGGTGGGCTTTATACACAGAGTTAAATTTATTGTTTTACTGATTTTGAAGTCCATAATACAGGCCTTTATATGGAGGTGGATATTATATAGAGGTGGACTTTATATAGATGTGGATTTTATACAGAGGGGGGGGGGGGCTTTATATATAGGTGGACTTTACATAGGGGTGGCATTTATAGAAGTGGATTTTGTAGAGGTGGCCTTTATATAGAGGTGACCTTTATATAGGTGGACTTTACATAGGAATAGGTGGACTATATAGAGGTGGCCTTTAAATAGAGGTGGACTTTACAATGTATATAGAGGTGGCCTTTATATAGAGGTGGACGTTACAATGTATATAGCCTGTCCACACTGTCTGTTTTTTCCTTCTTTTTCTTTCAGCATTTTTCAGAGCCAGAGCTGGAGCTGGAGCTAAAATGCAGCAACGAAAACAACAATGACAGACGGGCAGAAAGACAGATGGAGGACTGGAATGGACAACAGAACAACAGATGGGCCGGCCTGGCGGCGGACCGCGAGGGATATGGACGTGTGTCCATCTCATTCGTGGCCCGTAGGCAGGTATGCTTGTCTGTCGAACAGATGGACAAACCAATCAACAAATGGACAGACTGACGGACAACTCTGGGCACAGCAAGCTGCTGGAGTACGCTTAAGCAATGTACTTGGCCCCACTTGCTCAGTCTTCTCGGATGGGACTCTAAATTGAGGTCCCGTCATACAGTGCCCATCACTGTGTGAACGTGAGCTAGGGTTAGGTAGGCAAGAAATTTCGGCATAGTCAAAGTAAACCGGATGCTGAATGGATCCCTCCTCGAATGGAACCACGCAACATACGGATTACAAAACCAAAACCAAATTGCTAGAATTAGAATCTTTCGGAATTTTCGAGGGGACTATGGAGGGATGTAACCCGGATGACTGATCGAGTTCGTCCTCGGACGGACACAGTCACCATACGGGCTACCTAACCAATCAAAATCAAACAAGTGCGCGCTGGTGCCTGCTCGGATGATGGCCAGAAGACCAAATGGGTCCCAGGACCCGAAAGACCCCACACCCCAACCTCCCCACTCCCCCCAAAGGGGCCGGGAGGTCTCTGACCTAAAGCCCCCCCCCCCCCCCCCCCCTTGGGTGCATCAGGTCATAAGACCGTACGCACCTCCCCCGACCCAACACCTACCCCATCCCTTCCCCACCCCCGTTAGGTCCAGGTTAGGCCATCCCCATTACACACGCCCAAGCATGAGGAGCAACAAAAAAAAAGCCATGGAAAAGAACAGCAACATGAGACAAAATCGAGAGACAACGATCAACACACACACACACACACACAGAGAGAGACACAAGCTAATGCACAAACCGACGTCACAAGAATTCACAAGAATTCAACAGAAACCATAAAGGCCAGGCGTGAGTCTAGACCCTAGCATTGGGAACTAGCATATAAACGCCTCAAATATTACAACACACACACACAATGTATATAGAGGTGGCCTTTATATAGAGGTGGACTTTACAATGTATATAGAGGTGGACTTTATATAGAGGTGGACTTTATATAGAGGTGGACTTTATATAGAGGTGGTCTTTACAGAGGTGGACTTTACAGCAGTATGCATATACTTTTGTGTATACTAACTCTTTCAACAATGAATTCATCATATCTCATTTTCAAGGCAACCATACAGGAAAACTTAAATATTTTGAACTTAATTTGACTGAAAGCTGTTGCTTCCTAAGGCAGCAATTGCTTCCACTTAAATTACTATCCAAATATCCATCAGAATAAATTTTATATCGTAAAGCATATACTTTTTCTGGGCTGTCTGTGAAGTGGTTAAATAACCGAAATTATCAAAAATAGTCCTCACTATGGATATTCAATAAGCGATTCTTTCAAATTTCTTGAGAAAATTTGACCATTAAATGGTTAAGCCTCTAATGGTCAAGATCAGTGACGAGATTCTCAATGCATGCATAGTGACCACTTCAAGGACGAGGCTTTTAAAAAAAAAAATTACAACTGCAATAACTAGCTCGGCTCGGCCTGACACGCTAGTTGTAAGTTTTCAAAAATAGCCATTTGTTGGCCTGCAAATGTACATTTCTCCAGGTCATGCCTGATGAAGAGGATGTTTTTGGAGGGCCTGACCATTAAATGGTCAGAGACTTGATGTATTTTATATCTGGCCGCTCACCCATGACCATCATTCTATAATAATATAATATGCGAATGAATCTGAATGTTATTACATCACGGTATAGTTACAACCAGTGATTATTTTGAAAACAACATGCAGTACAGCTTGGTAATCATATAAAATTCAAATGCAGCCACATCTACATGTATACGACTGCTCATCTGAGCCTGAGCTTTTCTCAGACCACATTCAAAATAATTTGTAAAATGTGATACACCAAAATCACTACTAGCCTAGCCTTAGGCGTGTGCGCGATTACTGCCTTAAGTGATTAAGATGGATTATTTATGAATAATCATGATTACTCGAATACTCAGCATGGGTACAAATTGTCAAGACATAACACCCAAAGCATAGGTAGCAATGATGAAAGCTGCAATGCTGTTTATAAAAGTACATTTACAAACCAAAACAAGACTATTTTTGAAAATGTATCACTGAAATGCCTGGTCTATTCTCGAGTCAGTCATTCAAGTGATACATTTTCAAAAATAGTCTTCTCTTGGCCTGCAAATGGACATACACTCACTGCTCAAAAATGCCAATTTTCGTGACCGATCTCATTAGAAAGTAATTAAAAGGTTGCAATTGAAATATGTTAGGCAGCAGAAATTATTCAGGATTATTCATTTATATAATTTTTAATCATTTAAATTCATGATTTAAAAAATAATCGCAATTTTTTATTTAATCACGTAATCGTCCAAGTCTAACTATCCCGACACCTGCTGCTTGCTGATGCTTGGTTTATCGGGTTGGGTACTACAGTATTTATAGGGCGTTGAGCCACATTAGTGCACAGAGTTATTATCCCCACACGTTTTGAAACGAAATGGTGGGGTTATTGCAATCATGGGGATTGCAAGACAACATTTATATTGGGTCCTGCAAACTGCGGGTTAGGGGTCAGGGATAAAAATCATAAAAATTCTATCCATGACATTTTCTTCTCCAAAACCCCTTGGTGGAATACAATAAAATTTGGTCTGTCAGCGACCAGTATCATTACAGACTGGGGAGGGCAGAACATGGGGGTCAATAGGCCAAATATTATATACAAATTCAGTCAGCCACTCAATCGCCTATGTAACAGCCTGGAGTAATTCAACCAAATTTGTTATGTCAGTTACCCATATGATTGTGGATTGCACAATGACACAACTAAATTTATTTTGTGATTTCAGATTAAAAGATCACATATTTATTTGTCTGTGTGTCCTGCGGGTAAAGGGCGGACTATAAAAGCTATATCATGGAACTTAAATCTGTTGTCGCCTCAAAAACTCAGGACAACAAAATATGTTTTCTGAATTACCCATATGAGCGCTGATTGTTCACTGAAAAATACATTAGGCTCCGCCTCTTGGGGTGGGGTGTGGGTGGATGGGATCAAAAGGTCGAAAAGCATCAGGATTTGCAAAGACGGTCCATCAACTGCACATTCTGGAGGTTATTTTGACATCATATCAGAACCAATGAGCAGTGATTGATCAGCTTCAAAAGTTCAGATCCATATGTGTGCGGGCATACGAGCAAGGGTACCAACATGCCGCACACCAGATGGGGAGACAAGTATTTGGATCACTTCATAGGGGAGCACAGCAATGGTATCATTGCTTATATATGCAAAGCTATTGGCAAGCTGACATAGGTGGTTTTGCAGTTATGTAATAGAAAAAAAATTTCTTTTTCTATTTCCAGGTAAGAACAGGGAATGGGAAGCTGGTAGAATTGGGAGTTATTGAATATGAGGAAGCGTTGGGTGAGGCAGTGCCATACCCAGGTCTGATTTCACGGCGTGTCACTCCGTCGCTCATCAGAGGATTTCTGCAAACGTTGCAGTGCTGAGAGATAGACAGACAAGAGAACGGAATAATTTTGAGGCAAATTAAGAACTTTTACTCTCTGTAAACAATGTTACCTACCATATTTTGGTATTAATCTAACCATAGAAATAAACTGAGCAGTTATTTTCATAAGGGTTCTCTTGCAGCTCTACATTTATTCCTGAAGCTGTCCAAGCCACTAAAATTGTGACTGTATAAATATGAATTGCATATTGGTTAATTTTACTTCTTTAGCAGATTGACTCTTAAATTCCAGCTTACAATGCCCAAATTTTATGGTAAGATGTCCAGGGGACGAGAAAATCTTGGTGTCATGTTAAACAAGGAGAATGAGAGATGCATTCTACAATGTATAAATCTGTTGTTGACATATACTACAACAAAAAGTTACTATACTGTCTGTGGTAATCAGATTCTTTGTCTTGCAGGGTGCATTTTTAGCATTCTCATGCTGGCATGGTTGGTGTCGAGTTAGTCGTCAGCGCATACATCCATGATTTTCTTCGTCAGGGCTGATGAGTTCTTTTAACCTAGTGTGGCATACAGCAGCTTCTTAGTGAGTGGATTTCAGGAGATTCTAGCGAGGGATGCCTTCTCTCTCAGCCCTCAGAATCAGGAAATACACAGTCAAGATGTGGCATTAGGGTCACATGTTGGATGGGGGAGGAGGGGGGGGGGGGAACTGGAAATGAATTGACAAACTAGTGGAGGAATTGATGATGAGGTGGGGTGGAGAGTGAGTGTTCTTATCACATGTTTTAAGAGGCACCTATACAATGGACACAAATAACCCCTAAACCTACTGTATTTATCAAGTTCATGTCATGGAGTCTCCTGGCACTAACCATCTGGATGATACAGATTCACCACCCACTACTCTTTCTTCCACCATCTATCATTATATCATTCCATAGTTCAAATAATACCTAATTCTATTTGAAATGTATTATTTTCAAAGCTTCAAAATGTTCCATCCAAATTTTATTCCACAAACATGTATGCGTATTAGTATATATTTTTTATTATCCTTGCCCTGTAATGGTAAAAGGGCATTGCGATCGGGTATGTCTATCTTTGTCTGTCTATCTGTTTGTCCGGACTCTGGAGACGTATCTAAAAACTATTGATCCGATTTGGCTGAAATTTTAACACAACCAAGCAACTTATCATGCAAGAGGATTTGCATATTTTAGCCAGAATCGGATAAAAGAATCTAGATCCAGATAGGATCAAGTTTTAGATCTGTGGATATCTCACGAAGTACTCGTCAGATTTGGTTCAAATCTGAACACAGGAAAGGCTGTGAACATACACATGGATTACAAAGGTTGGACATGATAAGGAAACTCTGTAAAATCTGAATAAAATCAAAAAAATCGGAAACTTTTTATAATGCGCCAGAAATCAGAGGGCGAGGGTCTGCAACCTTTGACTGATCTTGTGTGAAAATGTAACAAAAACAAACTTTATATATTTTTCTGAAAAATACCGGTCATTATAAAAGAATTTCTGGAATGAAATGGCTACATTCTGTTATATGACTACTGAACTTCTATGACAGCAACAACTATCAGTCAAACAGTTTTCAAAATAATCAACACGTTTAATAGTTATCAGTGTTCACATCAGATATCTTGGAGTATGAGATGACCCAGATTAACTAGTTAATGGTCAAGCTGACAAAAACATGATTAGCATTGGTCTTGAGAAATGTTAATTTGCAGGACAAGAGAAGATTATGACGCTTCACCACTATGACAGAGTCAGTCATTACAGTGATAAATTAAAGTAAGCAGTTTGCTCTTGGCCTGTAAATGGACATTCACTACATGCTTAAAACCCTCTTGTGTCAACTTTACCCCTCAAACTTCAAACCTAGTTCAAACCAACCAAAATCAGCTACCTAGTGGTCTTGAGGCATGTATATTTGCAAGCCAAGAGAAGAGTATTTTTGAATATTTACCACTGAAATGACTGGCTCGGTAACCGAGCCAGTCATTCCAGTGGTAAATTTCCAAAAATACCCTTCTCTTGGTCTTCAAATTGACACTGGCTAACCGAAAACATAAATTTTCTTTAACATCACACTTTTGATGGTCAAGCCGGCTAAAATCCCCGTAGCAAATTTATAAAAATAGTCTAAAATTCAAAGTACTTGAAAAATGTTGACCATTAAAATGACTAATTGATATAAGTAGTATTTTGAGCACTTTGAGGAGCTGTTGACACAAGTGGGGTTAATACTTATCAGTGCTGACTTCATATATCTGTGAACCCTTTAATACTCATATCAGCCAAAAAAAGGCTTCTTCAGTGGTCTTGAGAAATGACCATTTGCAGACCAAAAGATTATTTTTGAAAATTTACCACCAGAATGACTGGCTCGGATAACCGAGCCAGTCATTCTAATGGTAAATTTTCCAAAATAGTCTTCCCTTGGTCTGCAAATGGACATTTTCTATGAGAAAAATTAAATTTTCTTGAATAAATTCAAGGGTTAATATGAGATGGTAAGGATTAACAAAAGACAGTGTATTACTGGAGGAATCCATATTTAGCTAAGCTCCACAAACACATCAAACCCTGACTATCAATTTCCCCCCCAAAAAATATAGGAAGCCGTTGAATATTTTGAAACTAATTTGACTTGGTGAGCAACAGCGCCCAGTCATATTAGTTTCAAAACACTCAACAGCATGTTTGTTAAATAGTAGACATACAATTTGTACAACCTGACAGACTATTAAGCATTTAAGACGGATTAAATTGACTCATTCATGACGTAATTGATTATGATGTCAGCTTACGCGTCACATAGTTGATTAAGACATATGATTGACTGAGAAACTGGATACCTCCATTATGTTAACAGCACCACAAAGCACTCAAAAGGCTACTAAAATGTCTGGTGCCCTGCAAATGAACATTTTTCAAGACCTCTACAGATGTGTTTTTTTGTCGACGTGATCATGAAAGGTGGGGGTTACCAATGGTCAAGAAATTGCCTGTTTTTGTTTCATCAGTCTCCTTTTCTAAGCCAAGTAAAGTATTTTTGAAAACATAACACTGGAATGACTGGCTTAGTTACTGAGCCAGTCATTAAATGGTAAATTTTCAAAGTAGCATTCTCTTGGCCTGCAAATGGACTTTCCTCCAGAGCATAACAGAGACGGTTTTGGCAGGCAATATGACAATTATAGGGTTAAATCGACACAAGAGGGGTTAATTAACCCTTTAATCTGCAGTGGTCCTGAGAAATGTCTATTTGCAGACCAAGACTATTTTTGAAAATTTACCACTGGAATCGAGCCAGTAATTCCAGTGGTAAATTATCAAAAATAGTCTTCTCTTGGTCTGCAAATTGACGTTTTCCATGAGAAAATTGAAATTTTCTTGAATAAATACGAGGGGTAAAGGGTTAATAAAGCTTAATATATTATTTGTTACTAGAAGTAAAGAATATTTAACCGTTAGAAACTAATAAGTCATATGAAATTATGTAAAATTAAGGTTTTGAAATTAATTTGGCGGCAACGGCGTGCTGGCAAAATTATTTGAAAGTATTCTACACTTTTTCTGTATATGGTTGAATTGAATTTGAGATTTTTGAATGAAAAATCACAATATTTACCATATTTCTGTCTTATCTCATCGGTTCGGGTTTTACGCTCGGCACGCCTGCAACGAGAAAATATTTCCATTTAAGAAATACACAATGAAGAGCAAAAACATGAAAGTATACGAATTAAGCTTTAAAATCAAGAACCAGATGAGATTCAACCCTAATCTTAAGCTGGTCAAATGTGCATGTGCATGGCTAGGTGTGGGCAGATGCTGGTGCGTGCGTGTGTATGTCTGCAAATGTGTGTGTTAGTGTGTCTGTGACTTTGAGTGCATGTGTGTTGTGCATGTGCGTGTGTGTATATGCATATTGTCTGTGAATGTGCATGCGCATGAACAAATGAGCGAGTGAGTGAGTTAACTGTGTATGATAGCCATCTGTATCGTGCATGCCAATGTGTGTATGCATTTGTGCCATAACCTGACCTTTCTTCGCCCTTCACTTTTCGTTCCTGCTTTTGTCTGTCATACTTTGCTTCATCAGCGAGCAGCCTGCAATACAAGACATGCAGATAATAGGCACCATTATATATTAACCTTTGGCTGGTCAACCAGCCAAAAATTGCAGTGTTCTTGAGAAATCTACATTTGCAAGTCAAGGACACTAATTTTTTATTTTTCCTACTAACATGACTGGCTCACTTATAATGGATGGATTTATTTCAAATTTGGTATGTCAACTGATGACATTCTGTGGTGATTGCGTATTGATCAGCGAAATGTGTCCAGATTCACTGTAGTTATTTCCTTTGAAATAGCTAAAATTTGGCAAACGTCAGTGCATTTGGTTTCCGCTCAATTACGTCACATATAATGAATGCCAGTTCATTTGTCTGTCTATTTGCCTGCGAGTACAATTTATCTCTCAATCCTTGTGATTTCGTGAATGGTTGTTATATCTGATTGTAAATATATTCAAACCTTAAATGGTTGAGGGTCTCCGGGAAGAACAGTTATTTGTACTGATCGAGTTTACTGTACCCTCTATAAATAAAGATATTATTATTATACGGTGGTAGCAGTAGTAGTTAGGCATGCATAGTTTTTTCTTTGAAACATCGCAATCGATTTTGTAAAAAAATCGTGATTTTGATTTTTTAAATTCCCAAAAGTATAAACCGGAGTAACGTGACAAGTCACGAAAACTGGGACTAGGAAATGTCAAAGATGATGCAACGGCCACCGTCAGTCAGGTTTGGTACACAACAATGCAGATACTAAATAGATTATTTGCCATTGGAAATACACATTCATATCTGCGTTGCTGTTGAGGTGGGTAAAATTATGATGTTTGAGATGTAATTTAAAAGTTTACTTAACGATAGATATGGTAAAGATGGCGATGACGCAATACAGCACCATTCACCGTACCAACGGTAGTTTACTATAGTTGACTAATGACTATCTGCCGGTCAAACACGCATTGTACAACTACCTAATCCAAAAATGTTGTGCTCGACTGACTAATACTCGACTATTGGTCACTATATTTAGCAGATCGACCCTGTGCCGAGAGGTATGTAAATAATTATTGTATGCACAGTTTATAGTTGCTTTCAGAATGCAAGATTTACATGTAAGAAAAATCAACAGAGCGCAGAAGAGGTCAAAATACAACAATCTGGAATGTTGTTGCTTTATTTTCTTTGATTCGAGACATAAACGAATAAAAAAATTAAGATTATTACACCGCCTGACCTTGTTATTAATTGAAATTTCTAACTCTAGAATTAAAAAGAATTATGTTCGCTGATTATTGCCTAACACTCCGCAAACAATAAGTATATACTTGGTATTTCACGACAGACTCAGGGTATGCAGCGAAAGAAAATTATATGGCGATTTGACAGAGTAATTGGATGTTTTTTCAATGACAAAGGTGTTACCCCGCTATTGTTAGCTTGTATATCACAGCACATTCTGTGCATGCCACGGCAGAATATAAATGCAATGAACACAGGCGTGAATCGATTATAATTGTACCCATGTACTGCTAAAATGCGACGGAATAGTACACACTTACGATTTTAAAGAAACATGAAATTTGTAACGATTTTCCGATTTTTCCTCAATTACATTGTAAAAATCATGATTTTAAAAATAAATCAAACTTCACGATTAAATCGAAAAATTGTGTAAGCCTAGTAGTAGTAGTAGTGGTAGTAGTAGTAGTAGTGGTGGTAGTAGTAGTGGTAGTAGTAGAAGTGGTAGTAGTAGTAGTAGTAGTAGTAGTAGTAGTAGTAGTAGTAGTAGTAGTAGTAGTAGTAGTAGTAGTGGTAGTAGTAGCATACACTTGCAAGCCAATAAGACTTTTTATCCATTTGTAGTTGTCCACGTCAACAGCGTCCAGTTAATTAGTAGCAATATATTCAGAGAATGTTTATGAAAATGTGAAGCCATACAATTTGTACACTTGATGGACTATTCAATGTTCATGATGGACCTAAATACGTCATTCATTACGCATTTTGATTGTGGTATCAGCCTATATGTAATACACCTTTCCAGTTTATCCATCCTTCATATGATGTCATAATCACTAATTATTAATTACATGTATGACATCATGAATGATTTGATATAGTCTGTCTTTAACGCTTAAAGCAATTCTAAATGGAGCAAGAATTTTGAATTTAACTAATAGAGTGTGATGTATGAAAGCAAGAGACGCAGTTTTCATATATATACTTAGTCATCAAAGAAAGATATTTGCTGTTTGATTGTGAAGCCGCCTCATTCAGGCTCAGGTATAAAAGCAGGCTAGTAAATTATATTCTCATCGTAGCGATAAAGCCATCTATGGGCCAATATGTTTTACGGCCGTAATATGATTGCGTGTCAATTTCAGTTATGCCCTACGTTTAAATCCCAATAAACTCACAACGTGAACATCCTATGCGAGCCTGTTGGAAAACTGTTGAATATTTTGAGACTATGCGATGAAGTGTTGCTGTCCTGAACAGTAACAACGTTTTGCAAATATAATTTTACAATATTTAACAGATTAGTTTTTATCTCACAGCGATTATGGTTTAAGAATTGGCTATGAAGTCTAGTCAAAGCAGTCTATATCTGACGGTGTGTGCACAATTAACAAGTTGTCACCGAAGAGCTGCAGTCGCCACTCAATTCAGCTCATTTGAGCATGAATGACGTCAGATACCACTGCGAAGAGAGACAAGATGGACGCGCTCTCAATGACAAAATAATGCTATGTCCAATAGAGCTGGGCGGTATTGATATTTATATGACGGTACCGGTACCATGAAAAAATACCGCGGTAACATGGTATACCGTCATCTGAGCTCGAGGCATGCCACGAAACTAGAACAATTTTTTCCATTTCCTTTTCACTTCCATCTCCAATCAACGGTAAATATAGGTAAAATAAATAAATCGGCTTCCTGATTTAGAGAAGAAAAACATGGCTATTGCGACTGTTTAGTTTCACGATTTTATTAGGTCACTATTTTTATTGACGTAATATCATTCACGGGAATATCGGTCAAAGGGTGTGGTCGACTCGCTAACTATAACCCGCTTTTTGAGACATTGGGGTGCACTATTTTCAATCTGGAGTGTTCTTGCTATTAATGCGTGCGACCAGAAAACGGTAAATTTTATTTTAGCAGTCGAGCGCTTTGATAAACAGAGTTCAGACAAAATCCGCGAGTATTTAAACGGGGCGAGTGTTGTACGCTTTTATTTCTGTTGGAGTCGTATATTCTGTTACTCGCGAAAACAGGCCTATACATATACATACAACACGACATTGAATATAGCTGATTCCAAAGCTTCTGATAATTACCGAGTACCCGATATGCAGACTCGTTACTCGCCATGCTTCACGTGAACAATGCATGTAAAAAGCTATTTCCGCGAACTTCCGATGTGTAGCCAGTTGAAAAATTAATTACAAAAACTAAAACACTATAATTTTTAGGTGTCGTTACTTAAACTGGATTTAATCCGTAAAGAAATTTCTTAAAACAAGCCAGAAAAATAAAAAATAACGACTTCAACGCTGCTCGTTGTTAATAAATTAGCACGTGATCAAAACGGCGCGAGCAAATACTACGTTTTAGTAAATTTTCATTGATAAATTCAGCATAGTAATGTATTTTCCCACGGTCTATTTCATGAACAACCAATCAGATACGTCTTTGCGAGATCGCTGTTGTGTTTGAATAGCACGCAGTTTGTATGTTATTTTGTTATTCTAGCGTGTTTGTTCGGTGACAAAATGCTTGGAGTAATAAATTACAAATAATAGAAACGGGAATAGGGAATATATTATAGTGTAATTACTACCGGCGGACGGCCAGAGAATGAGTTTAGATGTTTTAAATAAAGCAATTTTACCGTGAGACTTTCAAGACGTACGTTTGACATACAGTTCTGCCCTGCCTGTCATTATTTTGTAATTGACGTCTTGACGTTTGTTTTTACAACAACCCTTTCACCTGAACTCGGCTAATAGTTATGGATGCCTGTATTTTTGGCACTATTAGCACTTATTTACCCTTGGTCAAGTCAGATTTTATGAATATATTTCTCAAATATTGCTCGAACATTATGGACGGTATTCACGGTATTTGGAAATGCCAACGGTCACGGTATCGGTTCACGGTATACCGCAGTCCTCACGGTACTACCGTCAGACCGCCCAGCTCTAATGTCCAATAGGTAACTGAAAGGGTTGTCAATAAACGAATGTGTCTGGAAGTCAGTTATATCGTATAGTCCTGCCACACCATTATTTCAAAACAAAATCTGGCTTAATTTAAAATCTTGAATATGGTGAAACTAATTTGACTGGGCGCTGCTGCTGCCATAGGCAGCAACAGCAGCCAATCAAATTAGTTTTAAAATATTCAACAGCATACCTGCATAGTTTTCTGGAAATTGATAGTCAGGGAGTTCAGAGTTCAATTCATCCCAACACGAGCGTGATGTGGGTGGAGCTTAGCTAGAGATGGGTGGGGCATAGCTAAAACTGGAACGGTATGTTGATTATGTCATATACTTGAGCGCCAAATCAGATTTATCCATTGAGCCAGTCATTGCACTGGCACATTCAACTATATTTATCGTGACCTGTAAATGACCATTCTTTAGGCAGATATTTTGATTCTGTTGACCAAACCTGACCATTAGACGGTTTACCTGTGTCTGTGTTTAATTTCTGTGGATGTGCGGCATATTTTGAAACTGATTTGTCTGAATGTTGTTGGTGGGTAAGTCACCAACAACTTTCAGTTAAATTGATTTAAATATTCAGTATCCAGAGTTATTGCCCATTGATATTATTGTCTGGTGGTTTGCTTGAGTCAGACAAAGAGTATTTTTGCAAATTTTAACAAAAATTTACAAAAAATTGATTTCTGTCATCCTTCAAATTGACGTTTCCAAAAAGTGTAATGGTCAAGAAAATTCAAACTTTTGCTTAGCCAGTGTCCAATTACAGACCAACAAGAGTATTTTTGAAAATTTACCACTGGGATGACTGGCTTGGTTACCAAGCCAGTAATTCCAGTGGTAAATTTTCAAAAATATTCTCTTAGCCTGCAAATAGACACTTCTCAAGATCACTGCAGAGGTCATTTTTTTTACCAACTTGACCATTAAAGGGGTAAATTGACACAAGAGGGTTAAAGACAATATCTACAGGTCAGATAAGAAAAGATCCTCTTGTGAATTAGTTTCAAAATATTTCTGACAAACAATTTATGTGAAATGTGGCGCTTATTGTACCTCTTGTTGGCTTTCTTTGATCGACAACAGCAGCAATAGATACAGCAGGTAAGAAAGATGATCAGAACTCCGGCCACACACGACATAGCAATTATCACCACCTTGAAATTTACTGAAAATATATATATTACAAAATAGTATGAGATAATTTTTTAGAGGAGACGATTGGCTGTGGTGTTAGCATGATCTATTGGTAATTAGGCGTGTGCGAGTATTGCTTAAAGTTATCACGACTGATTATTTAAGAATAATCGTGATTACTCGATTAATCAGCCAGTTTACAACTTACCAAGATATAACAAAAAAAGCATACAAATGATGAAAGATGCAATTGTGTTTAAAAAAGTCAATTTGCAGACCAAGAGATGATTATTTTTGAAAATGTATCACTGGAATGGCTGGCTCGTTCTCGAGCCAGATATTCCAATGATACATTTTCAAAAATACTCTTCTCTTGGCCTGCAAATAGACATACATGTACATGCCCGAAAAGTAATTAAAATTCTGGAATTGAAATATTTTAGGCAGTAGAAATTATTCATGATTATTCGATTAAATAATTTTTAATAATTTAAATTCATGTTTTAAAAAATAATCGTGATTTGCGATTTAATCACGTAATCGTGCAAATCTACTGGTAATCATCGATCGACTGGTAATCATCAGGCGGGCGGAGTTCAAACCCTGCTCGACTGTCAGGCGATCAGGCGGCATACGAGCAATCAGTGGAAACATACTTTGGCAATCTCCTTCGCTCCTCGTTTCCTCTCTCTACCCTGGAGTATAAATGGGTACGAGTCTAAAACTGGGCAGGTTAACAATAATAGACTGAAATATAAACCAGCCTAGATATGCCGTGAATGGGACTTGGAATTAGGGACTCGATAGCCGCTGATCAAACCAATAACTTCAGAGAGACATATCGACACCATGATAGAATCACGTCTGTACAAGGAGACATTATAATTGCTTTTTGTAGCAATTGGTCTTGAGCAGTCTTGTTGCACAAAAAATAACAGGTACCTGTTAAAATCAATTAACCCTTTCACCAATGAAATTCCATTGTCAAGGCAAATATATAGGAAAATTGTTGAACATTTTGAAATTAATTTGACTGGAAGATGCTAGGCAGCAATGTCTTCCAGTTAAATTCATTTCAAAATATTCAACAGAGTAAGTTTTATATCATAAAGAATTTACTTTTTCAGTGATTTGTTGGTGAAGGGTCTAACCCGTCTTGTGACAACAGTGCCTCAAATTCAAAAGTGCCATGAATCCCAATTAACCCTTTAATGGACTTTTCTTCAAAGAAAATTAAAATTTGTGCATGTCAAAAGACCGCTTGTATTTTATTAATAAAATAAGAGCTTTCTGTCCTCAAGAGCACTGCTTTTAGCCGGCATGACCATCAAAATTGCAAAACTCAATAAAATTCAAGCTTTTGCTTAGCTATTGTCCATTTGCAGGCCAAGAAATTCTTTTTTAAATTTTCCACTCGAATGACATTTATTACTGGAATGAATGCTATACATACAGTTTGAACAGATTCTGTCTAGGCCTTTTATGTGCGTGCGTGCGTGGGGTGGGGGGGGAGGGAGGGAACATTGTTAATGGTAAATTAGGTAATTGGTTGATACATAGAAATAATTTGCTAGATCATAAGAGTCGGTTCCGTACAAAATATGGCTAGAAAAGTGTTAACTGCTTGTCTCCTTAATCATCCAAATTGCCGCAATTCTGCTCATTGAATATCCATTTGCAGGCCAAGAGGGTGATTTTGTCTTTTTTTTTAAAAGATTTTCCACTGGAATCACCCACTGCCTTTGGTATTGAATTAGCCATTGCCATTGTTAATTTTTACATGTAGCCTTCATTTGGCCTGTAAAAGGACACGCCTCAAGATCAATAGAGGCAGATATTGTCCTGCCTGACCATTAACCCTTTCATCCATGAGTATATGTCAATTTTAACACAATAAAACAGGAAATCTGTCGAATAGTTTGAACTTTATATGACTGGAAGCTCCCGGTATACTGTAGTTCGGATCGACCGGGCGGGTACCGGCCGCACCAGCTAAGCTGGCTACGCGCCGCCCGTCCTGGATTCGTTCCCTGAACACGCCCCCCTGGGTAGAGCCATAGGCGTATGAGCCTATGAGAGAGATCGCGTGTTTAACTCTTTAACACTTATATTTGTTCAAGAAAATTTAAATTTTTTCATTCAATATGTCTATTTGCAGACCAAGAGAAGACTATTTTTGAAAATTTACCACTGGAATGACTGCCTCGGTTATCGAGCCAGTCATTCTAGTGGTAAAATTTCAAAAATAATCTTCTCTTGGTCTGCAAATGGAAATTACTCACGGCTACTGCAGAAGCCGTTTTGGTCGATTTGAGGGTTAAAGGGTTAAATCAGTTGTTCTGAAATTCACTCATAGATAGCACAACAACCTTAAAATCTGATGTTTCTAGGAAATCAACGCAGCAACATTATCGAACATTTTCAACATAATATGGTCAGAAGACATAGCTGTAATAGCTGGAGAGCTTTATGTAAAATTAATTTCAAAATTTTCAATTGAATATTCATTTCATGGATGTTATTTTATCCCTTTGAACCCTGAATTTATTTCTGTGATTTCCATCCCCACCCTAAGTGTATAGTGATAGTATCGTTAAGATTCTAATTCTTGACATTATATTAAGCCCATATACACGAAAGTTCATTATTACGGCCTCAGTGAGAGAGTACATATACGGTACCCGAAACAACGGAAAACCGGCCTCCATGTGTGTATGCTTAATTTTTTCTAGAACATCTGCCTATAGCCTTAGATATGTCCAGGGCCGGAAGTCTCCCCTTTCAGGTATAGGTACTTTCTCAGTGAGGCTGGGTTTCCAGGCCTTTCGGGTTCAAAGGGTTAAAGCATATTGGTGTTTGAAGTTTTCAGTGCTGGTACATGTAGGCACTGTACCTCTAGTAAATGTACACATGTTTCAATCATATCTTTATTATCTAATCTATGAGATGGCTGAATATCTCAAAATATTCAAAAGAATATATCCTTAGTTATAAAGTATATATGGGATCTGATGTTTACAGAGCTGGTAGGGTTAATAAAACATGGGTGTGTTTGTATCATATCTAATCTATGTGAACCCTTTAAGGCCTACAGTTCAGAAATGGCAAATTCTTTATGATTCAAGGCGCATTCTGTTGAATATTTTGAAACTAATTTGACTGGAAACCGGTTCCAGTTAAATTAGTTTCACAATATTTAACAGTTTCAATTGTTTCACGCATATGTCTCGAAACTGAAACTTCAGGGGTTAAAGAGTAAGTCTTTGTCATTATTAACCATTGCCACTCTGACGTCAATATTCTATCTTTTACTGTGTCAATAGCAAAGAAACTGGTGTACACTTTTTGACAATTTTGGTGGATTATGTTGCTAGGACGGCAAGATCTTACACCAAATTTGTTGAAAGTTCATCTTTTAATAAATTGAATTGGAAAATTAAAAATATTGACATCAGAGTGGTATGGGTTAATATTGATCAGCGAGAACACACCCTTATCACACTCAAATCAAGAAGTCAATGACTCAGACCATACACTTGATTTAGTTCAACAGTAATCATCATGTAAGTAGCAGATAGTAAAATATGCTGAAAGTGCAGACTGGACATATGACATTGTCGCCGATGTTTGATGACCGCTGAGCGACGAGCAGAACTTTTTATTTTTAAACATTCTGATGTTAATGTAGGCCTTGTAACACTTTCACCGTTAAATTCCTGATATCTCATTTTCAAGGGAACTATAAAGTCAGGAAAATTGTTGAATATTTTTTAGATTAATTTGACTGGAAGCTGTTGCTGCCTAAGGCAGAAATGTCTTTCAGTTAAATCAATCTCAAAATATTCAACATAACTAGTTTTATATTGTAAAGAATAGTAGACTAGAAGGCATTTGAGGGAAATGTTGACACACTCAATTCCACTTGCTTTTGACAATGCATTAACCCTGATGTCAAAGGTTTTAAAATTTTAAATTAATTAAGATGAATTTGTGTTAATTTTTCAAACAAATATGGTGGAAGATGTTGCTGTCATAGACAGCAACATCTTCCACAAAAATTGTTAAAAATCTACACCAGTTTCTTTGCTACTGATATCAATAAAAGATAGAATACTGACAACTAAGTGGCAAGGGTTGAGTGACCCATGACTTCAACATTTGGACTTTTGACCCCACACCAAATTTTGGTTTTAGCCAAACACAATATGACTGTACATGCATGTTACGGATTTGGTGACTCTACCTTTTTGCATTGCAGAGATATTAATGAAAATATGTATTCCTTTAAATGCACTAAGTGACGCCGTGATCCAAAAATTGTCAAACTAAAACCTTTTCTAGCCACTCATAATATGAATGTATGTGGCAAATTTGATGATTCGAACTCATAGGATTCTGGATCTATGCCTCATATAAACAGACAAATGCACAGGTAGACAGCACCAACCTTTGGCAGCATGAGTATACATGCAGTGTTTCTTATGCCATCTAAATTTTGGAGGTCCCAGGGACCCCGTACTTAGAAATCTAGGGGCCCCAACCTGAAATCTGGGGGTCCCAAACTGAGATTTGCGATTCCATAGTTTTTCTCATCCATGGTAAACTTAGAGTGTACCACGGGTGCACAGCTTTGAAATATGGGTGTCCCCGGCTAGATTTTGTGGGTATGTTCGGGCAAAAACATGTAAAACTAATTAATATTTAATAATCATGCCCGACTTTCAGGGGCCCAATGGGACCCAGTAAGGGTGCAATGGTGCATCGATGCATCATGATCCTGTCACACGATACGAGTACGATCCATGCACACATGTATCGTGATACTACATACTTTTCTAGAATAGAGCATCTGTACGAGTACTCAGCTTTGATTCGCAGACATTTAATTTATACACCTGTGCAAAAGTTAAGCACCACCCTATTTTTACGCACATGCGAGGGTATATTCATGTGCTATGAAGAAAGCAATAGCATAAACATTTATGTACCCATCCATCTTAGTGCAAGAGGTAATAATGCAACTAGAGGAATGCTGATTATGATGGTGGGGAAACACTGTATGTTTTTGTTTGAACTTGAAAACGAGGCCTGAATATGGTGACGTTGACACAACTGACAACTATTGCCCTACAGTTGACACACGTGGCTAGATTGTCATTAATGGTGTCTGAAAACGAAGTTTAACATCTGTGCACGAGTTTGAGACTGTCATTATTAATACCGGGTATATCCACCTTGTGCCTGGATGACGGCCTGGACACGACGTCTCATGCTGGTCACCAACCGACTGATACGCCATTGTGGTATTCGTTGCCATTCAAGATGGAGTGCGTCTGTTAATTCCTGTAGGTTCTGCACAGGAGGATCCCTCCTTCTCACCATGTTTCCCAGAATGTCCCAGATATGCTCAATAGGGTTCATGTCAGGGCTCCTTGCTGGCCATGGTAGGGTTTCGATGGCATTCTGGCGGAGGTATTCATGCACAGCTCTAGCACGATGTGGTCGGGCGTTGTCATCCATGAATATAGGGTGGGTTCCAGGTGCATGATTTACAAAATGAGGGACCACAACTCTATCCAGCATGGAATCTTGATATCTTTGTCCATTTAGTGTTCCAGGTACAGTCAACAGATCCAGCTTACAATCAAATGAGATGCACCCCCATATCATAACGGAACCTCCACCAAATGGAACTTCTTCCATGATGTTACGTTGGTCGTACGCCGTGCGTCTGGACCTCCATACACGAGTTCGACCATCTGTGGCATGAAGCAGGAACCGACTTTCATCGGACCAGTGTACCCGTCTCCAGGATCTCATGTTCCAGTGTCTTCTTTCGTTGCACCACCTCAGACGCTCCTCTTTGTGGTGTGCAGTGAGGAGAGGACGTCTGACAGGTCTCGTAGCTTTCATGCCAGCAGCATACATTCTCCTTTTGACGGTAGACATTGACACTCGATTGCGCGTTTCCCATTGCTGGCTGAGCACTCTGCTGTTGGTGAATGGAGATCTCCTAACAAGGCGTACTAGGGCTCGATCATCACGGGCAGTAGTCTTCTTCGGTCTTCCAGATCTAGGCCTGTCCTTCACCTCATTAGTTTGCCCATGTTTTGCAATCAAACGACTGATTACAGTATGGTTAATGTTCAGCTGTCTGCCAATCTCTCTGCATGACATACGAGTGGTATGCATGCCTATGATTTGCCATTTCACATGATCACTTAACCTTCGTCTTGCCATAGCGGTTCACAATCAAGAGCTAATTCTCTCTGTACAAATAAACCACGGTCATGAACACAAAATTCCTAATCTTGTCGCCTAAATCTGTATGTAATGTTCTACACCTCAAACTGGACTTTTACATAACTGAACACGTGTGCTGTTTCCCGCCACGCACGGACATCAAGCGGCGTGAAGTCATGCATGCATGTGCATTTAGTACTTGGAATTATGTCAGCTAACGCGGGGACAAAAAGTATGGCAGCCTAGTTGTACCATCATGTTTCTACGTTCTATTGTTTTTGCTGGTGCTTAACTTTTGCACAGGTGTATAGACTCGGGTGCATTACTAAGTAGAATTACAGCATATTACAATTGGCAGTTCTGATTGAGTAGGTATACTGTAGATTTTGAGCGCCTAAATTTACTAACCGATTGCTCGCTGGATTTCAGAAAAAAATGGATGTTTGAAAACAAAGAAGTTAGCGAAATGCGTCATTAAAGATCATAGCCAAGTAATCTGTTTGACTTTAAAGTGTGTTGTTTATGATAGCACATTTATTGCCGCCACACAGACTCACAACATGTGCTATGCTTAATAAGGAAAAATTAGTTACCTCTCCGGGATATAGAAATTGTTTGAGTGTAGCTTTTGTGACCATCTCGGTCACTCCTTCAGCACTAACTGACCAAGATGACCGAGATGGTCACGAAAGCTACACTCAAACAATTTCTACATCCCGGAGAGGTAACTAATTCTTCCTTATTATGAATCATCCTCGGATCGGGACCAACTTTTTCGGAAATATGTGTGCTATGCTGTCTTACTAGATGTTATTTAGGCCAATATGAGGCTTGAAAATTCTCGAGGCGATGAATATTAAATACTATAAAATCTGCCAGTCTGTTCCACACACTCACTATGTTGGCCTGGTTCCCTCAAAATATTGCACACAAAATTACCGAAAGGCCGGCCCAAATTGTGCCAGTTACACAAATGTTTTTTAAATGATTTAAGTCATGGCGCAACAAACATTAATGTGGCAATAATATACGTCTATGACCATTCAAAGACAGCCTCCGGCAAGCATAATCTTTTCGTCACGTAGCCGGAAGAAAATTAGAGGGTGTGTCTTGAAACAACCAATCCGTGAACTCCACTTTGTAGAGAACTAATAAATAATATTCATTATCGCAAAATATTTTAATGTCCAAAATGGATGCCAAAAAAGAAATTCGTGCTCATTTTCCCCAGGACATTTCTCGTTATTTATGTCAGCAAATCTTGCAAAATTATTGAATCTCGTTGCTAACATCTCGTATAATAAGGGAGGCAATAATACTTTTGTAGAAATCTGACTGATTTGAGAAAGATTGAAATGGATAGAAAAACTGACATCGTGAGATGATTGCAATGTAACTAGTGCCCTTTCAGAGACTAGTTCCCTATCCGCCTGTATGCACTAATACGGTAATCGGTCATTTTCGTATTCACAATTTCCTTACTCTATGTAAATGAACAAAGCCGATTTATTTGATACAACTTTCGGGTTATATCCACAGTAACCTACTACCGGGACATTCGCAGAGCGCATTTTAAGCAATATTCCACACTATTTTAATACAGTTCATTGATAGTAATCATACTTTATTGCCTCGATCATAATCAATAAACCCGGTTCACAATAATACTTTGCATAGTAGTAATAGACACAGTCCTCCTGGAAACCATAGAATCTTTACACATTTGTATAATATGTACACTTTGCCAAGGACAATGCATCTGGTGTACACCTAAGCTCTGCAAACTGTATCGTGATTTTTTCAGTATCGTTACACGCCTAGGACCCAGTAACACTTTTGGGGTCGCCAGCTACATTTTTGGGGTCTATACCCTCAAATGGACGCTTATGAGTAACCCTGTATACATGCTGAAGGGCAAACTGAAGGCCAACCTACCCATTAGCTAATTAGTCAAATGCTAGTAGAATTGAGATGCGACTAATAGAAATCAGGATTGGACTAAATATTTGACTATTGATTAAAAGCATACAATTATACATAGATTCTAAGTAGCGAATCATTAAAATTAGCTTTGAAGAATGTCTTAAAATATTTATGTAACTAGTACATTCGTGTACTTATATTACGTTTTTATTGTGACAAAGTAACCCTTGAAATCCTAATATCTTGGATCAAAAGTACCTATATATAGGCCAGCAGTTGATTATTTTGAAACTGATTTTACTGGATATATACCTCGCAGCGATATTGCACCCATGTTTCTCCAACGAAATTGTAAGTAATATATATATATATATGGGCGGCGGCCCATGCTCGGTAGGGTAAACTTTTAAGTATTTTCTGTTGACGTTCGTTATCTGCTTTTGCAATATGGTGAATTTTTGCCTTCGCTACCCGCCAATGTGGGCCAGTGCAAGAAAAATGCATTTTCACATGCATTAAGCGTGTGGCCGAGAAATGCAAGAAATGATTTGCATTTCTTCATGATCAGTGAGACATTACATTGACGAAACATGCCTGCAAATTTGGTTATAAATGGACGCATAGTTTTAATACAACAAACCAAACTTCACCGTTGCTAAACTTTTTTGGCTCAGTATATATATATATATATATATATATATATATATATATATATATATATATATATATATATATATATATAGCAAGAGGCATTAGATTTTTGCCTGAGCAACAGACTTATACTTGCTAATAAGCTATACCTATGGCAGTTTAACACGTTAACCCTTGAATTTGTTCAAGAAAATTTCAGTTTTCTCATAGAAAATGTCCATTTGCAGACCAAGAAAAGACTATTTTTGAAAATTTACTACTGCAATGACTGGTTCGGTTATTAAAGGCTTAATTATACTTGCCCAAAAATTGACAGATAGACAGAAATTTGGTCAAGGAAATCAAAGTATTTACTGAATGTCCATTTGCAGGCCAAGAGAATACTATTTTTGGAAATTTATCATTGGAATAGAGGGCGGTTTTGGCAGGCATGACCATAGAAGGGTTAATTTAAGTTGCGAGTCACAACTAAACAAATGATAGAAAAAACTTTACATTAGAAATTTAATTTCTGATAATGACTTACTTGAGCATGAAATCCCCCAACGTGCATCCTCTAGAGGACATTCCGAAGAGGGCGGTAGAACCTTCCCTGCTGGATATAGCCTGCATGTGTTACCCTTGTAACAGTAATAGCACTAGAAACAATAAAATAAACAGAATAAAATAAAGTACTGCCTTTTTAAGGCTTATTCTCCAGTAGAAACCACACAGTCGACAAGTTGTAGACCCATGAGGGGAAGTAACTCTAAAAATATTAATAAATTTCAATTAAATGGCATGATGTATCGATTTTACCAAATTAAAACTTAAAGTGACAGCAAGGCTATGTTTGACCATCTGACTGCTGAGTTTTTGCAGAGGACATATTCCGGGGGTTATATTTCGGGACCAGCCAGATATTTTGAAAACAATTTGACTGAAAGTTGTTGGTGGCTGGGCCATCAACAACTTTCAGTCAAATTGTTTTCAAAATATTCAGCATATCCAGTTACATATGTAGATCCAATGGAACATTGTAGTATACATAAATTCAGAGGCAGACAGTTAGACTGTGATAGGCGTGCAGAGTAGAGTACACAGTCGCTGGCATTAACATAGTAAATACTACATTACTTGTGACTTGTGTGAGTCGGCGATTAAAAATATTCTATGATAATATTTTGTACGATATCTAGTTTCTAACATTTGGATAATGAATCTGTCTTTTTGTTATGTGACTAGCAATTAATATAAGTTAGGTTGTCTGTTTATCAATATGTTCTACCCAGGGGTGTAGGAATGAAATCCTGATCTGGGGGGGGGGGGGGGCGCTAAACTATAACCTAGGGGGGGAGGGTGCTCTGGGGATACACTATGGGAGAGCAAAACATGGAGGTAGGGGGGGATACTTGCCCCCCCCCCCCCGTGTTACTACGCCTATGTTACCCTATAGCAATACCTCAGAGTTCAGAAACACCTTGTTTCCAAAACAAGATCAACCATATTGTTGAATATTTTTAAGTGAATTTGACTGGAAGCCATTGTTGTGTAAATCGTGAAATTTTACAGAGGTTTTTGACTCCAGAAAAAACTTCAATTTTTTAATTTTTTCCGCTAATATGTACCTAAACAACTAACCTACTCCACCCATAACCCCATGGGAAAACATGTCCCTCTTTTTGCATCTCCCAAACCCCCTCACAAACATTTCTTGGTGATGCCGCCGTAGTGTCTGGTCTGATGATGGCGCAAAGCTGGAGGGATCTTCTCCAAACTTGTATGGAAGCTTACCCATGGGGTATTCATACAACTTGATGGACTATTAGGGGTTTATGATGAACTAAATCACGTCATTCACGACGTAGTGATTATGACATCAGGCAAAATCTGACGTACTTGATTAGGATATCATATGATTGATGGATAAAGTGAACTCATTAATTACCAAATCTAGACAGACTTACTGAGGCACTCTTGATGCATTCTTCACAGGACTTGTTAGCATTACAACCTGAAAGTAAGAACAATGGGCAAGATGATAACACTTTATAATGAAGGGATGATATCTGTTACTCTGACCTCACCATGAAAATGATGTATAATATCCTTATGAAAATCAAAAGGTGTGTCACTAACGTACATTGATGCAGTGCTCCAGATAACTTTCTTCAGTTGGGAGTATGGTATACCTTAATTTTTCAACTGACGCATACAGCAAATTCAGGAATAGTACAAGACTTGTTGTTACTGAATACTGAACAATTATCCTCGTCCCCTCGCTCGATAGTCAAGTCAGTCATTCCAGTGATAAATTTTCAAAAATAATTTTCTCTTGGTTTGAAACTGGACATATTCTCTGAGAAAGTAGATATTTTCTTGAACAAATTTTAGGATTAATGGACGATACAGTGGTCACAAGAGAAAAAGGACTGATTACAGCTGTAGGATATTTCTACTACAACGGCCTCAGAATACAGTAATCATTCATACATACTGTAGCATGATGATCTGATGGTACAATTACAATGCACTGATTGTTACACCTTCATATGGTAAGGATACCACACAATTTATTACGATATATATAGTTTGAAACTGGACATACAACATGTAATCTCTGAGAAAGTAGATATTTTCTTGAACAAATTTGAGGATTAACGGACGATACAGTGGCCACAAAAGAAAAAGGACTGATTGCAGCTGTAGGATACTACTACTACGGCCTCAGAATACAGTAATCATTCATACATACTGTAGCATGATGATCTGATGGTACAATTACAATCAGGGTTGGTAAGTTTTGGACACCAGTGGTTTAAACCAGGTTTAAACCGTCCGCTCAAAATCGGTTTTGGACACCTGAAGTGTCCAAAACTGTCCAAAACCTAAAATCCTGGTAAAAAATATTTCTCCATAAGCTTAAATTATATTTTAAGTTGATTAAAACCTGTTACTACCAGTCAAATTAGTTTCAAAAATATTCAGCAGGGTGTTTTCCTTATAATTGAGACTAGACTGTAATTCAGGGATTAAAACCTGGAAGACATACAACTGAATCTACTGATAGTGCATGTATTTGTCTAAACATTAAGTGCCTGTCTACCTGCTTTAAAATTGTCAACACATATATACACTGATCATAAGATCACAGCTCATACATGTAAGTGACAGTAAGTCTGTTAAGATGTTTTTACTACTATTAGCTGACTTAGCCCTGCTAGTTAAGTTTTCTCATTGCTTTTTGATAGCTATCATGGCTATGTTTATACTACAATATTCCTCTGATACATGTTTACACAACTAGCATACAGTGACTAACTGTATAATCTTCAGCGTCATCTCTATGCTGACGACACCCAGCTTATCAATAGTTTCCTGCCATCCGTTTCCGCCGGCCATACAGCTAGCAGAGAAATAACTGATTGCTGTGATAACATCAAATTGTGGATGACTTCAAACATGTTGATGTTAAATGATGACAAAACTGAAGCTATACTTGTTGGACCTAAAATTAGACGGGCTAAGACAGAGTTAAATACCATCACAGTTGGTTCAAGTCAGATTCAGCTATCTAATTATGTAAAGGATCTCGGCGTTATGCTGGACAGTGAATTGAGTATGGAACAACATGTTAATTATCTCTGTAAGATCTGTTTTATGCAGCTGCGCAATATCGGGAACATTAGAAAGTACATTACACGAGAAGCGGCCATCATGCTTGTGTTAGCCCTAGTGATATCAAGACTGGACTATTGCAATAGCCTTCTTATCGGTGCCCCTAAGGAACTAATCTCTAGGCTCCAAAAAATACAGAACACGGCTGCACGAATTGTTTACTTAAGCAACAAGCATGCACACATTAGTCCAGTCATGCAAGATCTGCATTGGCTTCCGATTGAACAAAGAATACTGTTCAAAATTCTACGTCTAACATATTGGTGTGTTTACGGCTCTGCGCCAGATTATCTGTCTGAGCTTGTACAGATATACAATCTCAGTCCCTGCGGATTTATTAGTTTTTAAACGGGAAATTTCACGGTAAACATAATCTACTGTTATTCCAGGTATTTTAAACTGGACATCGTTTGGAACGAGTTCTACTGTTAACATGCATTACAAGATCCTGTGAAATCGCGTGGTTTTTATTTTGTATGGCATTCGCAAGGTCAGATGCAACAGTAGCAAAGTATTTATTGAACATCTCACAATGTTGTCCGGTATCTCTAACCTCTTTTCCCTGGTTATCTAATAATATTAATGGCATTTTGTTTGTTTTGGGGCTGATGCTTTTTAAGATCTTCCATATATACACCTGTGCAAAAGTTAAGCACCACCCTATTTTTACGCACATGCGAGGGTATATTCATGTGCTATGAAGAAAGCAATAGCATAAACATTTATGTACCCATCCATCTTAGTGCAAGAGGTAATAATGCAACTAGAGGAATGCTGATTATGATGGTGGGGAAACACTGTATGTTTTTGTTTGAACTTGAAAACGAGGCCTGAATATGGTTACGTTGACACAACTGACAACTATTGCCCTACAGTTGACACACGTGGCTAGATTGTCATTAATGGTGTCTGAAAACGAAGTTTAACATCTGTGCACGAGTTTGAGACTGTCATTATTAATACCGGGTATATCCACCTTGTGCCTGGATGACGGCCTGGACACGACGTCTCATGCTGGTCACCAACCGACTGATACGCCATTGTGGTATTCGTTGCCATTCAAGATGGAGTGCGTCTGTTAATTCCTGTAGGTTCTGCACAGGAGGATCCCTCCTTCTCACCATGTTTCCCAGAATGTCCCAGATATGCTCAATAGGGTTCATGTCAGGGCTCCTTGCTGGCCATGGTAGGGTTTCGATGGCATTCTGCCGGAGGTATTCATGCACAGCTCTAGCACGATGTGGTCGGGCGTTGTCATCCATGAATATAGGGTGGGTTCCAGGTGCATGATTTACAAAATGAGGGACCACAACTCTATCCAGTATGGAATCTTGATATCTTTGTCCATTTAGTGTTCCAGGTACAGTCAACAGATCCAGCTTACAATCAAATGAGATGCACCCCCATATCATAACGGAACCTCCACCAAATGGAACTTCTTCCATGATGTTACGTTGGTCGTACGCCGTGCGTCTGGACCTCCATACACGAGTTCGACCATCTGTGGCATGAAGCAGGAACCGACTTTCATCGGACCAGTGTACCCGTCTCCAGGATCTCATGTTCCAGTGTCTTCTTTCGTTGCACCACCTCAGACGCTCTTCTTTGTGGTGTGCAGTGAGGAGAGGACGTCTGACAGGTCTCCTAGCTTTCATGCCAGCAGCATACAATTTCCTTTTGACGGTAGACATTGACACTCTATTGCACGTTTCCCATTGCTGGCTGAGCACTCTGCTGTTGGTGAATGGAGATCTCCTAACAAGGCGTACTAGGGCTCGATCATCACGGGCAGTAGTCTTCTTCGGTCTTCCAGATCTAGGCCTGTCCTTCACCTCGTTAGTTTGCCCATGTTTTGCAATCAAACGACTGATTACAGTATGGTTAATGTTCAGCTGTCTGCCAATCTCTCTGCATGACATACCAGTGGTATGCATGCCTATGATTTGCCATTTCACACGATCACTTAACCTTCGTCTTGCCATAGCGGTTCACAATCAAGAGCTAATTCTCTCTGTACAAATAAACCACGGTCATGAACACAAAATTCCTAATCTTGTCGCCTAAATCTGTATGTAATGTTCTACACCTCAAACTTGACTTTTACATAACTGAACACGTGTGCTGTTTCCCGCCACGCACGGACATCAAGCGGCGTGAAGTCATGCATGCATGTGCATTTCGTACTTGGAATTATGTCAGCTAACGCGGGGACAAAAAGTATGGCAGCCTAGTTGTACCATCATGTTTCTACGTTCTATTGTTTTTGCTGGTGCTTAACTTTTGCACAGGTGTATATTTGAAGGATTATGCTTATTTTCTGTCAGCTGTATACCGAAATAGTGCCGCTTCGCGTTTTCTATCAATGACATTACCGTATTCTTCAATTCCCGGTATTTGACAATATTTTTAAACTTTTTGTGATAATCCCGGTCTTTCATCGTTTTCAAGATGTCTTCGTTCATCCATCCAGGTTGGGAGTACTTTTTAACTCGTCACTCGACAATCGGGGCGTGGTTATTTAAAATATTAAGGAATGTTTCATGCCAAACGCTTAGTTTGGATCGTTGACGAAATTAATTATATCCCAATTATATTCTAATAAATTTTGAATAAACTTGTTGCTGTTAAATTTTTTCTTACATCTGTATTTTATTGAATGATGACTATTAGTTTTATTAGTGACACTATGCCGCACTGCAAATACGGGAAAATGGTCGCTTAGCGCAAGCTCGCCTACACTCGCAGAAGTAAGCTTGCTTTTTTCAGTGCAATATACATGATCTATTATTTTAGCAGTCGTTTCTGTTATTCTGGTCGGTTTATCTATTAACTGCACTAAGTGAAATGCATCCATTAATGATTGCCATTTTGCTATTATGGGAACATTAAAATCTATATTAAATTCGCCTATCAGTACAATATCAGTATTATATAAATATGCGGCCTCGAGTAAAGATTCGAATTCGTCAATCTAGCTAGACGGTGAATCCGGCGGTCTATAAACATAGCCTAATAAAAATGGTTTTGTTTTGTACGGCTTAAATTCAATCCATAGTGCCTCCAAAGTCTCAGATTCTAGCTCCGCCCTCCTAAAATATGATTGGCTCTCCTCAATGTAAACTACAATGCTGCCTCCCGAGCGATTTGGCCTATCTTTTCTCTCGATATTATAGCTATTAATTTCGATTAGGTTATTAGTCGAGATACTGCTACGAAAAGTTTCTGTTGTACCAAGAATTTCAATTTGTTTTATGCTTGTTTCCATCATTATTTTCAATTGGCTTATTTTGGGCAACAAGTGCTGTACGTTTAAGTGGCCTATGCGTATGCCTTTCGCATTTGAATTGAACAATGGGGAGTCATATTGTTTTGTTAATTTGATAAAAGCATTGTTACATTTCCATTGATCCAGAGGTGACCTAACACTTGCATGTGTTTGTTGGTCGGTTATCTTTCCAACGACACAATATGAAATAATATTGATGAAATTTAGAAAACTTACTTTGGACATGTTCATGTAGTAGAAAATATTTACGAATTTTAGATAATTATTATCCGTAATCCTCATATTACAATTCTCTCCACTCATGGTATTATTTGCAAAGGAGAGATTATTATTATTATTATTATTATTACCACCACCACCACCACCATTATTATTATTATTATTATTATTATCATAACAAAGATTAGCACTAGTAGCGGTATGTGGAAATGTGGCAACATGAGCACTATAATGAACGCGTGGAGATGCGACAACTGGGTTGGCGGGTATACAAGCATTATCAGGGGTGCATGGGTTGGCGGGAATACACGCATTATCAGGGGTGCATGGGTTTGCGGGTATACAAACACTACCCAGGGCGCATGAGTTGGCGGGTATACAAGCGCTACCAGGGGCGCATGTGTTGGTGGGTATACAAGCGCTATCAGGGGCGCATGGGTTGGCGGTAAGATAAGCACTACCAGGGGTGCACAGGCTGTCTGTAATACAAACACTAAACGGGGCGGATGTCTTGGCGGGTATACAAGCGGTACCAGGGGCGCATGGGTTGGCGGGTATACAAGCGCTACCAGGGGCGCATGACTTGGCGGTTATACAAGCGCTACCATGGGCGCATGGAACATCATTTGGAATGGCAATAGGTATATGACTTGTATCATCATCAAGAGGTGTCATAGAATTAACATTAGCGATAACAGTTACTGTATTAGTGACAGTACAAGTAGCACTAGCAGTTCCTAATACAACAGAAGGAGACTTTGAACTGATAGGTGGATGGTCATAATTTGATGATATACGGCTATTATTCTCATCATCGAAATTTCTTAATAAATCATATCTGTTACTGGTTACAACATTATACATATATTCCGTGGAATAAATACACGTACAACTATTATTATTATTATTATACTTTGTTTGAGAAATATTTTTGTTAATTTTACGCAGTTTGTTTACAATAGGCGCTCCTTCTTGGCCGGCCAATTAATGTCCAAGGCACCGATTTGATTTATGACCGTAGCCGTAACAGGAATAGCATTGAACCAGTTGACCATGACGACACATGGATGATTTGTGATTGGGCTCACCACAAAACCTACACACCGCGTTTCGAAGAATGGTCACGTACTCATTTATGCAACGTACCAGTAAAGATCCGGTTTTGTTTATATGCACTTTATCTGCATAAAACAGGGAATTGTTTATCATACCCGCTCGTGAATAAAATAAGTCCGCCGACTCAATAAGAGTGAAGTCCAAGAACTGCTCCCGCACCTCTAAATGGCGATTGTATCTAGTGATGAAGTCATTAAGCTTTCGATCGTCACCCCGTGGACACAGCTGACAGATGTACAACTGACATTGCGGTGCCAGCGTGTGTAGGTCACTTAGTAATTTGTCAAAGTCATGCAACATCTCACCGATCGGACTATTCGAATTGTTCGTACCTGCCATGATGATGATATTTCTATAATTCTGTAGGTCTATGGAGTATAGAACCTCTAGAATGTCCATAATCTTAGCTCCTCTGCAACACATAACCTGTACAGAGGGATCTAAGCCGCTTTCATTTACGCCCTTGACGATTGATGACCCTATTAACAGTGTTTGTTTAGCGGGATTTGAAGCATAGCCATCAAACTGTTTGGTCGCCGATTTCGTGACATTTGTTATAACGCCGATGGTTTGAGGGGGATGGCTCTTGTCACTTTCTGATAGTTTCACAGCAACAGCTTGCAGTCAAATTATTTTCAAAATAGTGTACTTTTTTGGACAAATATAGTAGTTATAGTCACTGTTTAAACAGAGGGAAGGGTAGTTTAACCCTTTCATCCATTAATCCCATTATTTTCCTTTCAAATCAAGCATGCAAGAAATATGTTGAATATTTGGAAAATAATTTGACTGTAAGCTCTTGCTGCCTTTGGCAACAACAGCTTCCACTCATATTAATTTCAAAATATTCAACAGAATATTTCTTATTCACACTTTTATAGGACAAATACAGTAATTATAGGATATAAAAATAAACACACATGCGCAGTGAATTTGACTTTGCTTTACAATATATACGTGTACATGTATTTCTTATTTCAGAAACGAGTTGCGGCAGCACCCACAAAGCGTGCCAGAGAAGATTCGCCATTGTCGCCACCAATGAAGCGTCAAGCAGTTTCAGTTCAACCAGACCTTAGTCGTCATTGCATCTCCACCAGCTCTTCGATGAAATCGACAATCGACGTAGAAATTGCAAGGGTGTTTTATGCATGCAACCTCCCATTTTCACTTGTTGAGCATCCTCAGTTTATAAAGGTTGTTCAATTACTACGCCCTGGATATAAACCACCTTCCCGTAAGCAAATCGGTGGCACACTGTTGGATACAGTCCACGATCAGGTGACAGAAGATATGAAGGCGATTTTGAATGGCAAGACTGCAACCTTAGTAGAGGATGGTTGGAGCAATGTGCACAATGAGCCAATTATAGCATCGTGTTTGCAAGTTGAAGGAAAGAGTTTCTTTCTACATAGTTATGACACTGGTTCGATGACTAAAAGTGCTGAAAACCGTAAGGTTAAATGCCAGGAGACAATTAAGCATGCTAAGCAGAAATATAACTGCAGTCAGGACGATAGTTACAGATAATGCGAAAAACATGGAAAAGATGCGTGACAATTTAAAGGCAGAGGATAATGATTTAGTTGTATATGGCTGTTCAGCACACTGGTTGAACTTGTTAGGACAAGATATAACACCAGATTCATTAATTAAACATATAGTTGAAATTCAGAAATATTCTAGGAATCACCACAAACCATTATCCTGGCTCTCCGATTGCCCTGGCAGTATGAAGCCGCAGCTTCCTTGTGACACAAGGTGGAAGAGTCAACTAATGTGTATAGACTCTTTCATTCATAACAGACCACACTTCATGAAAATTGTACAGGACCACGAGGGAGAGTTAGAGAGTGCTATTATTAGAAAGATTATGGATTATAACCTATTTAAGAATGCCAGAGACTTAGCAGAGCAGCTAAGACCTATTTCCCATGCGATTGATATTTGTCAGGGTGACTCGGCAACACTGGCTGATGCATGTAATGTTTGGATTAACCTTAAGAACAACACTTTGCTTGAACCACATAAGAAGCATGTATCTGCTCGTTTTCACAAGGCAGTCTTGCCAGAGCACCTCGTGGCATACACACTACACCCAAAGTACCAAGGAGAGCTGCTCACACCAGATCAGCTTGAAATTGTAAACAAATGGGTTATAAGATCCAAATTTCATAGCAACATTAATCTCTTACCAAGCCAAGAGCATGCCATTTCCTGTGTCTTATTTCTCTGATGCTGCTGTCCAGGTACCTCTACTGACATGGTGGAAAGGTCTGAAACCTCTAGGTGTCTGCAGATTTTATAGACATGGCCCTTCAATTGATGGATGCGCCCGCCTCATCAGCATCCATTGAAAGAATCTTTAGCAATTTCAGTTACATACATACAAATATCCGGAACAGACTAGGAGTAGAGAAAGCATCAAAGCTTGTCTTTTGTTATAGGATGCTGAGAGGACTGTCTGATTTAGATTACTGAAGGTGAAATGAGCATAAGCAACATGTCATACCTCTTACACATTTCATAAAACTGAATTTTCATGCCTGTAATCTTAATCTGTTAACATGCATAATATTTGTAATAACTTTATATATCTTAATATACAATGTAATACAATTTGTATGTTATTATGGTGTTTTGTTTCTTTTATTGCATTATTACTAAGACTAGTAAGTAAGCATGAATAAGCATAGTACAAATATGCTGAATATTAGTTTTGGACTGGTTTAAACCCTTTAAGACAGGTTTTAGACAGGTTTTGGACAAAGTCTGTTTAAAATTAGTTTTGGACAGTCCAAAACCCAACCCTGATTACAATGCACTGATTGTTACACCTCGACTTTCGTCCTGTTGTTCAAAAGCTTGGTTAGACCGCACTTAGGATATGGAAATGTGGTATGGTCACCACTGCATAAAAAAGACGTACATCTACACGAGAATGTACACCGATGTGCCACGAAGTTGATACCAGGCTTCAAAGACCTACCATATGAAGAACCGCTCAGAGCACTGAAACTTCCCAGTCTAGTGCACAGACGTTTGCGCGGTGACCTCATCGAAGCGTCCAAGTACACCCATGATATGTACTGCTTGAACCGTGAAATACTACTACCACCAGATGAGGGCGAGCTTCACAAACAGCAGTTTAACAGCAACACCCGTAAGCACATCTTCAGCATAAGAGTAGTCAACTCTTGGAATGACCTACCAGAGAATGTTGTATCCGCTCCAACTCTCAATGCCTTCAAGGGAAGACTTGACAAGTGCTACGGCAGCAGTACATATGAGACTCAGTTCCCGATCAAACCTGTCAGCACCCTATCAGTTCACTTCAACAGGTTCAAAATTCTTGACGAAGAAGACAATGAAGAACTGCTACAGGCTGTTTAGTCTACACAGCAGATATGGAAATAGAGGACTATGTAACTATGTCATACTCTTACATTAAATCACTGAAAATGTGCTTACACCCTAGAAAACCCATTATCCGATGATATATGTTTTAAGGAGACATTTCGTAACCTAACCATTCGAAAGCTCATTAATGTCCATACTAAAATCAACAAATTAAGGTTACCGTTTCAGGTCGTACAATAAATTACGGCAACCTCGTGGAGAATGTTTTCAACAGGTTACAGTAACAGCACAGGCCTGTATGTGCATGAGAGATCTAGGCCTTTATATCTATGACTATAACTTCAAGATTCAAAGTTGCTTTATTTCATGGTTTTTCTATACATATAAATAGACTCTAAACAGGCAGTCCATCAAAGGCATGGCCTATGGAGCGATGGACTCCTTACATACATTACAAAACATTTGTACATTAACATATATATGACACATATCACAAGACAATGGCACAGTGACAGAATGCTAAAAAGCTACCTTAATATGAATACTTATACAGGGGCCTGACTACCCTTCTGGAATTATTAGCCAGTAAATTAACCTATTTGGTGATTTTATTAGCTATACAGACTTTCGGTGAGTATTCGATTCATATCCATACTCACAGAAAGTCTGTATGGCTACATATATTATACACACACACACACACATATATATATATATATATATATATATATATATATATATATATATATATATATATATATATATACACCTGTGCAAAAGTTAAGCACCAGCAAAAACAATAGAACGTAGAAACATGATGGTACAACTAGGCTGCCATACTTTTTGTCCCCGCGTTAGCTGACATAATTCCAAGTACGAAATGCACATGCATGCATGACTTCACGCCGCTTGATGTCCGTGCGTGGCGGGAAACAGCACACGTGTTCAGTTATGTAAAAGTCCAGTTTAAGGTGTAGAACATTACATACAGATTTAGGCGACAAGATTAGGAATTTTGTGTTCATGACCGTGGTTTATTTGTACAGAGAGAATTAGCTGTTGATTGTGAACCGCTATGGCAAGACGAAGGTTAAGTGATCGTGTGAAATGGCAAATCATAGGCATGCATACCACTGGTATGTCATGCAGAGAGATTGGCAGACAGCTGAACATTAACCATACTGTAATCAGTCGTTTGATTGCAAAACATGGGCAAACTAACGAGGTGAAGGACAGGCCTAGATCTGGAAGAGCGAAGAAGACTACTGCCCGTGATGATCGAGCCCTAGTACGCCTTGTTAGGAGATCTCCATTCACCAACAGCAGAGTGCTCAGCCAGCAATGGGAAACGCGCAATAGAGTGTCAATGTCTACCGTCAAAAGGAGACTGTATGCTGCTGGCATGAAAGCTAGGAGACCTGTCAGACGTCCTCTCCTCACTGCACACCACAAAGAGGAGCGTCTGAGGTGGTGCAACGAAAGAAGACACTGGAACATGAGATCCTGGAGACGGGTACACTGGTCCGATGAAAGTCGGTTCCTGCTTCATGCCACAGATGGTCGAACTCGTGTATGGAGGTCCAGACGCACGGCGTACGACCAACGTAACATCATGGAAGAAGTTCCATTTGGTTGAGGTTCCGTTATGATATGGGGGTGCATCTCATTTGATTGTAAGCTGGATCTGTTGACTGTACCTGGAACACTAAATGGACAAAGATATCAAGATTCCATACTGGATAGAGTTGTGGTCCCTCATTTTGTAAATCATGCACCTGGAACCCACCCTATATTCATGGATGACAACGCCCGACCACATCGTGCTAGAGCTGTGCATGAATACCTCCGCCAGAATGCCATCGAAACCCTACCATGGCCAGCAAGGAGCCCTGACATGAACCCTATTGAGCATATCTGGGACATTCTGGGAAACATGGTGAGAAGGAGGGATCCTCCTGTGCAGAACCTACAGGAATTAACAGACGCACTCCATCTTGAATGGCAACGAATACCACAATGGCGTATCAGTCGGTTGGTGACCAGCATGAGACGTCGTGTCCAGGCCGTCATCCAGGCACAAGGTGGATATACCCGGTATTAATAATGACAGTCTCAAACTCGTGCACAGATGTTAAACTTCGTTTTCAGACACCATTAATGACAATCTAGCCACGTGTGTAAACTGTAGGGCAATAGTTGTCAGTTGTGTCAACGTAACCATATTCAGGCCTCGTTTTCAAGTTCAAACAAAAACATACAGTGTTTCCCCACCATCATAATCAGCATTCCTCTAGTTGCATTATTACCTCTGGCACTAAGATGGATGGGTACATAAATGTTTATGCTATTGCTTTCTTCATAGCACATGAATATACCCTCGCATGTGCGTAAAAATAGGGTGGTGCTTAACTTTTGCACAGGTGTATATATACACCTGTGCAAAAGTTAAGCACCAGCAAAAACAATAGAACGTAGAAACATGATGGTACAACTAGGCTGCCATACTTTTTGTCCCCGCGTTAGCTGACATAATTCCAAGTACGAAATGCACATGCATGCATGACTTCACGCCGCTTGATGTCCGTGCGTGGCGGGAAACAGCACACGTGTTCAGTTATGTAAAAGTCCAGTTTGAGGTGTAGAACATTACATACAGATTTAGGCGACAAGATTAGGAATTTTGTGTTCATGACCGTGGTTTATTTGTACAGAGAGAATTAGCTCTTGATTGTGAACCGCTATGGCAAGACGAAGGTTAAGTGATCGTGTGAAATGGCAAATCATAGGCATGCATACCACTGGTATGTCATGCAGAGAGATTGGCAGACAGCTGAACATTAACCATACTGTAATCAGTCGTTTGATTGCTAAACATGGGCAAACTAACGAGGTGAAGGACAGGCCTAGATCTGGAAGACCGAAGAAGACTACTGCCCGTGATGATCGAGCCCTAGTACGCCTTGTTAGATCTCCATTCACCAACAGCAGAGTGCTCAGCCAGCAATGGGAAACGCGCAATAGAGTGTCAATGTCTACTGTCAAAAGGAGACTGTATGCTGCTGGCATGAAAGCTAGGAGACCTGTCAGACGTCCTCTCCTCACTGCACACCACAAAGAGGAGCGTCTGAGGTGGTGCAACGAAAGAAGACACTGGAACATGAGATCCTGGAGACAGGTACACTGGTCCGATGAAAGTTGGTTCCTGCTTCATGCCACAGATGGTCGAACTCGTGTATGGAGGTCCAGACGCACGGCGTACAACTAACGTAACATCATGGAAGAAGTTCCATTTGGTGGAGGTTCCGTTATGATATAGGGGTGCATCTCATTTGATTGTAAGCTGGATCTGTTGACTGTACCTGGAACACTAAATGGACAAAGATATCAAGATTCCATACTGGATAGAGTTGTTGTCCCTCATTTTGTAAATCATGCACCTGGAACCCACCCTATATTCATGGATGACAACGCCCGACCACATCGTGCTAGAGCTGTGCATGAATACCTCCGCCAGAATGCCATCGAAACCCTACCATGGCCAGCAAGGAGCCCTGACATGAACCCTATTGAGCATATCTGGGACATTCTGGGAAACATGGTGAGGAGGGATCCTCCTGTGCAGAACCTA
Organism: Chaetoderma sp. LZ-2023a; assembly: GCA_034401795.1. Classification (NCBI taxonomy): domain Eukaryota; kingdom Metazoa; phylum Mollusca; class Caudofoveata; order Chaetodermatida; family Chaetodermatidae; genus Chaetoderma; species Chaetoderma sp. LZ-2023a. The sequence goes on along the minus strand of CM067365.1, from coordinate 20,049,366 downwards.
CAGGAATTAACAGACGCACTCCATCTTGAATGGCAACGAATACCACAATGGCGTATCAGTCGGTTGGTGACCAGCATGAGACGTCGTGTCCAGGCCGTCATCCAGGCACAAGGTGGATATACCCGGTATTAATAATGACAGTCTCAAACTCGTGCACAGATGTTAAACTTCGTTTTCAGACACCATTAATGACAATCTAGCCACGTGTGTCAACTGTAGGGCAATAGTTGTCAGTTGTGTCAATGTAACCATATTCAGGCCTCGTTTTCAAGTTCAAACAAAAACATACAGTGTTTCCCCACCATCATAATCAGCATTCCTCTAGTTGCATTATTACCTCTTGCACTAAGATGGATGGGTACATAAATGTTTATGCCATTGCTTTCTTCATAGCACATGAATATACCCTCGCATGTGCGTAAAAATAGGGTGGTGCTTAACTTTTGCACAGGTGTATATATATATATATAAATACACACATACACACATATACATACATACATTATATATATATATATATATATATATATATATAACATAGGCACATGAATATATACACATACATATATCCATACATATACTAGGGCTTCAACTAACTTCTAAACTCCTGGGTAATGCTATTGGGAGTCCAAGCTAGAAACATGACGGTCTAAAATGGTTCATATACATATAATTTGGTTAAAATCATTGTTTTTAGAGATATCAGGGCCAAAAAATAGGAAGTCCAGGACTTTCTTGGTATGTTTTGCGGAGTCAAGACATGAACTTTGGGAGTATAGGACTCCCGCGCTTCCATTACGTGGTGGCTGGGTAGGTAGGGCGGTCCCTGCTTTGATGTTTATATATATATATGACACTATGTGCACAAATATAAAACACACGACATTTAAACATATATTTATGGCATTCATATTTACATCACACATACATAGTTACTGACTTAAATAAACATATATTATACATATACTCCCTAATTACATCATTATCTCATTCTATTTAAATTTAGTTTGGAGTGTTTTATTATTATCAGGGTTCGTACACCCTTCCGTGTTTGAAATTTCATGACTTCATGAACAAAATTAACAAATTCCATGACCTTCACGGGACGAGACAAAAGGTCAAAATTTTAACCTGCAGAAATTGATTGTAATGCAACTCCTCCAAAACCATTGGACGGAATTCAACCAAATTTGGTATGTGAGGTACCCATATCAATATGGAGTGGATGAGCACATTTACATTTGGCACCGCCCCCATTGGGTTGGGGATGGCGGTCAAAAGGTCAACAAATTAATTGTAATGCAACTCCTTTGAAACTCTTTAACGGAATTCAGTCAAATTTGGTATGTGAGTTACCAATATGATTGTAGAGTGCAAAAGGAGGATGGGATGTGGGGTGGGGGGGGGGCTGGGATCAAATGTTCAAAGCCGTGAACTTGGGAGATTTGTGATGATGTGTTATCGGCCGATCAATCTAGCGTTCTTTGCATAGACATCATGGCCGAAACTTATGCCAACAGATTACTTTTATTTTGTATGATTATGATTGTCCATGACTTTTCCATGACCTATGACAAACAATGCTGATCTTCCACGCCTGGAATTTAAACTGTCAAATTCCATGACGTTCCAGGATTTCCATGACCAGTGCGAACCCTTATTATATGGGACTTTTGTATGCTACTGATGGTGGGGTGGGGGAGGGGCAGGGCAATATCTACATAGGATTTCAATGGACTTCCGGTTTCTGGTTTTTACTTGAATTATGGCTTCAAATATATAAATACAATGTTTCTATTCACTACAACGATGGCAATAAGGAAAGATATTTAGTTTTGCAACTTATTCCGTTAAACGGAAAAAGCTGCAAAGCAAAATAAAGTAGAAAAACTGAAGTTACGAGTTTTCATAGGGGATTTTTCGTATATTGCCGATGCTGTGAATAAACAAAGCTGTAAAGATTCAAGATTCAATATTATTTATTTGCTTCTTGGATACCAATTTACATACTTTCAATACAGGTTGTCCGCTGAAGGCATTGCCTATAGTGGTGGCGGACACCTAACATTAAACATACATAGACATTTATACACACAGCTTAGCATAGAATGTGAGACATACTTGTGAATGTACAGATACGGTACTGAGATAAGTAGACATAGAAAAAAGAACAGACGATACAATACATAGACTATGTTTTTCCTTTTAGTTATTGAGATTAGAGATTTATATTTGATTGGGGGGGGGGGGGGAAGGAAGGGGGATGGGGGTCATGCATGCAAATTACCCCAGCTCAACCCATAGGTTGCTATTTAGTAGTAGCACTTGTTGAAGTGCGTCAGATTGAAGGAAGCAGTAGTCACGATTGCTGTAATAGTGCATTATGGTGTAGTAGTAATAGTAGTAGTAGTAGTGGGTGGTTGTTATGATAGTAGCTATGGCAATGATACAGGAGTGTGTGATCTTAGTTATCTTGGCATTGTGTTTTCCAGATCTAGTATGTATTGAGTATACTAGTTTTAATTATGTCTTTGTATGATTTTAGTGTTAGTATTTTTTCGCGTGTGTTTATCTATACTATTCCATGCTTTGACGACACCAACTGAAATTCTACGTTTCCCTGTGTCTGTTCGTGTGTATCTAATGTGGAGATCATGTTTGTTCCTTGTGACGTTGTGTTATATGTGTGGATTTCGATGTTGTTTGCAAAGCTGTGGGTTATAGATTTAGGTAGGATTTTGTGATGAAAGGCTCTGGAAATGTTGATCATCTGTGACTTGCCTATGTCCGTGAGTTTAAGAAGATTTTGTGTTTTGAAGATGTTTTGACCCTTTGCTGTTTTTGAGAACATTTTAATGCATTTTTCTGAATGCTTTGCAATTTTGTTAATTTGGGTTTTTTTGTTAGTCCAGATGACATTGCAGTATGTTAGGTGTGGAAGGATCAATGCGTAAGCTATAAAATAAGATATATTTACAACATAGACCTACTTTGCGGGGTGGTGGTGGTGGGAGTCGTTGCGGTGGTGGGTGTTGTTGACGAATTGTCATTCACAGAAATTGTGATTCCTACACCAAAAACAGCCACAACCAGGATCCACAAAAGTGTAACATCATGTGTCATTTTGGTGGAAACACGGTTACAGTTTCCGATAACTTCTTCAGGTTGTTAATTCTTCTTAAAATACAGTGATTTTGTTTTGAGTATTTAGTTCCTTGACACTTTTCACACTCGAAATTACAAATGACGTCATCATTTGTTTATTGCCTTAGGTGGATCCCGCAGCTGACAAAATAGGAGCACCAGGAATATATTACTTTACTAAGTTCAAAGTTGTTCCATCAAAGGCACAGCCTATGAATCGATGGAGCTCCTAACAAACAATACAAGACAGTGTACAGTGTTACTTAAGTGAATTCATCATGGGGCTGCGTAGTTCAGAGAGTGTGAGCGTTCACCTCTGCTGCGAAAATCGAATCCAAATGTTGCAGGTTCGATCCTGCATTCAGGCATGTGGATACGTGTTGGTGACGTCACAGGAGGGTGGATATATAAGAAGGAAGGTACGTCAACTTCATCTCCATTCCACGGAAAAGCAGGTTTCCAAATCAACGTTAAAATTGTGAACTACTTATTCTGTCAGAAGATCACCTTTTAATTAAAGTGATGCAGTTTCCAAGTTAGATACTTTAAACTTGCCTATCATAATTTCATACTGGAACACACGAGCAGGTGGGAGAGCGTGTTTACGTCAGCAGTCTATGACTCTGACTCATCACCACTCGCCTCCTCAATCGCGCATGTGATAGTGTAGCCTCCGGGGGTGCACCTGGTCCACAAGATACTCGTTCCACAGCACCACAAGTACACAGTATGTTGGGGCAAGGCTGCTGGTTAGCTGCAGATCACGGGGTTGCAGATCCAATGTTGCGCCTTTCTGGATTGTACAAAGACCGACTTCTAGAGCCGGTGGAACATTCACATTCCAGTGGGGCCTTGCGACTATCGCCGCAGAAGTTGAACCTCATGGTCTCATCCTCGCTATTTGTGTCACCAGTGTGATGGTCGATTAGCTCCATCTAGAGCCTAGGCATAATTAAATACATACATTAGATACAAGGTAACAGACAAACAATGGTACTCGTTTACTGCTACAAGAGAGCGGTAACGTACATAGGGTCAAGTTGATGACTCGTCATTGTCGTACTCGCCAGAGGTACCTCACAGATCATAATCCGTGAGGCATCTCTGATTTTTTAGCCCCCTTTTATACTACTCATGACATCACAGCTGGCGTGCCATGACCAATCACCACGCGAGTTACAGAGGCAGAGAAAGTGATCACGTGATACTGGGTCGGCGCCAACGCATGGCTTAAGTCGATCGAAGTGGTTGACTGAGGTCAGGCCATTCGGGGTGCAGATCAGTTAGGCCACGTCTGACTTCTCACCTACTAACACATAGGGACCATTCCACTGGTAGCTCAGTTTACTCAGTGCATTTGCAGAATATCTGGTATCATGAACCCAAACCATCTTTCCGGCCTCATAGGGATTTCCATGTACTCGGCAGTCATGCCAGATTTTCTGGCACCGATGTATAATGGAAAGGGTGTCTCTGACGAGCTCATGGGCGTGTTCTATCCTGTGGTGCCTGAAATCTACATAGAGAGACAGCGAGTTTATTTCACCTGGGATTCTAGGCATGGCTAGGTCCAGAGGCAAGGCTAACTCATGGCCTAACATTAGTCTAGAAAGGGTATAGCTGGTTTGAGAATGAACATAAATTCTGTATGTCATGATAACATAAAGGATTATGACAATCAAGGTGTTCCTTTGGTCAACATGACTGCCATGGTTCTATTGGGTGGATGGTAGGGCGTCATATGCATTTTAACAATATGAAACAATTTGCAGAACTCGGCGATCAAATGGCTCTCAGAATTGGTACCTTGGTCCGCATCCACCATATTTAAGGGCACGAGCACATCGATAAACACTCATTCTCATGACATACTTACGATTTTGGTATGTAATGGCACAGTGTGTTGTTGGCCAACAGCACAGCATTGGCATTGTACACGTTTGGCCACCCAAGCCTTCATGCTATCGTGTATGTTGATCCAATGGAAACGGGTTTTGATATGTTCAGTAGTTCTTTCTATGGCTAAATATCCCGAGTTGTCATGCAATTATTCAGGTATTATGACTCGGAAACACTCGGGAACAGCAATGTGATTATTAATGTACAGAATGTCATTGTACATATGGCATTCTAGATATCGTTGATAGTAATCCTTTGCCACGGTTGATAAAGGACTGACTGCTTCCCTGGAAGGGCATACCCCCTCCTGGATCCATGTGTATATATGTCGTGTATGCACGTCTGTTGACTGTTCGTGAGCGAGTTCAGTCACATTCCAATACTCACAACAAAGTTCTAGAAAGGTGGGGTTTGGCTGTAAGTCATATGTAATGGTTGTGGCCACTTGAATTTCGCCCTCGAGTCTAATTCAGCTCAGGGCATCAGCGTTTCCATGTAATTTGCTGGCTCGGTGAATGACCATCAAGTTATAGGCCTGCATTAATTCCTGCCACCTTGCTACTTGACCCCAATCGTTTTTTAGATTCCTGAGCCATCGTAGGGAGGCAGGGTAAATGGGCACCATCCAGAAAGTGTTTGTAATGCTTCATATATCATGGCCAATAGTTCTCGCTTAGTGGTTGCGTAACATTTTTCTGTTTTATTCAGCATACGTGATCCATAACCTGGTACCTGCTCAGTTCCATCCTCTGCGACTTGGGATAGAATGGCGACAATTGCAAAAGCAAAGATGTCCGTGTCTAGGATGAAATCGAGGTTAGGGTTCAGATGAACACGAATTGATGCGGTTGTTAACTGGGATTTCAGTGCCTTAAAAGACTCCTCACACTCACTCATCCACTCAGTGGGTCTATCCTTTTCGGTTATTTAAAATAATGGCATTGCAATCTCGCTAAATTAACAGATGTATCGCCGATAATATTGGCGGAGGCCGACGAAACTCCACGTGTTAGTTATCATAGCTGGTGTTTTCCATTTGGCTACTGCACATGTTTTTTTAGGTTGTGTGGCCACACCATCGACGGATATAACATGGCCCAGAAATTCAACCTGCTGTCAGAAGAAATGGCATTTCTTTGGTTTGAGCTTTAAGTTGGCGTTCTTAAAACGTTCCAAAACCTCAGCCAAGTTGGCCAAGGTGTGCTCAAGCATAGGGCCAAAGACAATTACATCATCCAGATAGCATAAACAAATCTGCCATTGTAGTTTGGTGAGAACCTGCGCCAATATCCAATGCAAAATCGCAATGACCCATTTTTTTTACCGACGAGGACAATCGGATTAGCCCAGGAGGGATGCAGAGGGTTCGATAATGCCTGTCCTCAGCATATTATCTATATATCTATATTATCTATAATTATAACACAACATCAAAATCGTCTCACGAAACAGAGTCTAATGTAAACAATCATGAGAGCTACTATTCACTCAGGCACTCATCCTCCAAGGCTCGTAGTACCAATCAAACTGATACTACTTATTATAGTTTGAATAATCCTGGCCAATGGTGCCAACCACAAGGCGCTATGGTGCACACTGTTGAACATAGCTACACAAGAGCTGGAAACTCTAACAATGTTGCTGGTGAGAGAAAAAATGTTCTCATCATAGGTAGCTCCATCCTTTGAAGATTAAGTGGTCAGCGCATGTCCACAAGTGGGACAAATATTAGAATAAGAACATTACGCGGTGCCAATATCAACGATGTCACCAATGAAATTGACAAATAACTTGGTCCCGCAACTCACGATGCCATTGTGGTGCATGTCGGCAGTAAAAACATCTCCAAAGGTGATACGCAGCAGATGATAAATGACTACACCACACTCATACACAAAATACGATTCATCTCACCACAAATACAAATATTTATCCCATCTCTCTTGCCACGTCCACTTAACAAACATGACCACAATCAAACACTTGATTTCAACAGCATGCTTTACTCTCGCTGTCAAACACTAGCAGCTACACACATCAACAATGCTCAGGTCTTTTCTGACCCTAATGGGGAAATGCACAGGGAGTTATTCTGGGACCACGTACACCCCAATGGTAATGGGACCATAGTTCTTTCAGAAAACATCACAAACTATCTATCTAGCACACTTAGCATATCCAGTCACCACAATCAATCCTACGTGCAACAGAGGAACCTACATGAAAGCTACAAATACGACTCATATTTTCAAAAAGGGAGGTTGACTGGGAGGAGACCACAACATCAAAACCAACATACTTACACCAAGGGAAGGTACAACCAAGCCAGGACTTACAATAAAACTCCGGCATACTACCACTATTAACTGTAGATAGTTATTTTGTAAATAGATCAACCGCCCAATCTAATATACCAGATGACACGTGTATAAATATTGAGAAAAATAATATTCGCTTGTACAATAGATACACAAGATTATCAGATGAATGTACAGATGCAAAAACAGTTGCTGTGACTACCACCAGTCAGTATGACTACCATGAATCAAGTGCGTGCACACTGGATGTGTGCACTGACACCATACACAAGCAGGGAAAGGGTAGATTAATAACAGATGATTCCAATGACAATTGGGTTAATGATAACATATATGTAAATATTAACAATTTAAAAAAAGCAGACACTAATGTAAATATAAATAATTATAAAAGCATAGGTTCTATTAATTACATGACAATTGTATACACGAACACTGATGTCTTCACACTAGAAAAAACGGAATGAATTACTTCATATAATTGAAGACAAACCACCCGATGTTATAATTATCACAGAAGTCAAACCGAAAAACTACAAAACACAACCAGTGTTAGCCAATTATAATCTAAATGGATACAACATAGAAGAAGTAAATGCCACCACTACTGAAGGCAGCGCATCCTCATGTATATAAAGTCCTCCATGTCACATAGACGACTAAGCCATACCCAGAATTCCTTCCAAGAACACATAGTGTGTGACATACGATCTAAAAATGAAACAGTAAGAATTGGAGTAATATACAGAAGTCCAAATTCGAATAATCAGAATAATGTTGAACTCTGCAATATATTACGTACCATATGTTCTAGTAATATACACACTATTATTTTAGGTGATTTCAATCTTCCGCATATTAAATGGCCTTTAACCTCATCAACCAGTAGCGTTTCACACTCACTAGATTTCACATTTAATTTTATTGAAACAATACGTGACTAATTTCTCCATCAACCAGTAACAACACCAACCCGTGGGCGAGGAACCGCTACACCATCAATATTGGATTTACTCTTAACAAATAACCCAGATCTGGTGGATAATATACACATTAGTGCACCGCTAGGAAAAAGTGATCACTCTATGATAAAAACCACAGTCCACCTAAGTGACAATACAAATGCTAACCATGAAAGTAAATTGTGCTACGACAAAGCTGACTATCAAGCCATGACCGAGTTGATGAAGATAAACTGGGAACAATATCTGAATGGATCCGTTGATATCAACGATATGTGGATTAGAATCCCCCAAATGCGTTTACAAGCAGAAAATAAATATGTGCCTGTTCGAAAGATTAATAATAAAAAATATAAATTTCCTCTTAGCAAAATTACCAGAGCAAAGATAAATAAGAAGAAGAGGATTTGGAAGAAATGTCTGAATACAGGCAGTAACTCGACTTAGATTGAATACTGTCATATAAGAAACCAGGTGCGAATGGCTACCAGAAAATCAGCAAAATTGTATGAGAAAGATATCTCCAAATGTGCAAAACAAAATCCGAAAAAATTCTGGAATTACGTCCAAGTAAGACCAAGGTTAAGTCAGGCATCCCAGACCTACAATTACCAAGCAGCTGCACTAATGATGTCATATATACTAAAGATGACACAGAGAAGGTAGAAGTACTAGCTGATTATTTTTAATCAGTACTTACTACACGACCTGAAAGCGAACCTCTATCAATCCCACTTAGAAATTATTGTAATGACCTGGATATTCATATTACTCCGGAAATGGGGAAAACTGGTGTAAGCTTTCTAACCTCAAAACCTCAAAATCACCTGGTCCTGACAAAATCCATCCTCGATTATTATATGAATTACGCCATGTGCTTAGCCTCTCATTTTCCATGCTGTTCAACAAATCCCTGAGTCTTGGCACACTTCCAGATGCGTGGACGGTTGCAAACATCACAGCCATTTAGAAAAAGGGGGATAAAAAGAAGCCTGATAATTACCGTCCAATTAATCTTACTTCCGTTGTTTGTAAAGTCATGGAATCATTCATCAAGGACGCAATAATGAAGCATCTTACAAATAACAATATGCTATCAGAGAAACAATTTGGCTTTGTAAGTGGTCGGTCCACCACCCTTCAACTATTGGTGGTTCTAGAAAAATGGATGGAGACACTCGATAATAAAGGCATGGTCGATGTTGTATATTTTGACTTCATGAAGGCGTTTGATAAAGTTTCCCACACACGTCTGCTTGCAAAATTACCTGCATACGGCATACTAGGAACACCACTAAATAGGATAAAATCATTTCTCACGGGTAGAAAACAATATGTGGTTATCAATGGAACCCACTCTAAACCATCTGATGTAACCAGTGGTGTACCACAGGGACCAGTCCTCGGCCCTCTGCTCTTTTTGATATATATTAATGACCACCCGGACACAATTACCACTGGATCCGATATATTCCTGTTTGCAGACGATACCAAACTATTTAAGTCAATATTTGATCAAACAGATTGTATTTCCATGCAAACTGATATAGACGCTATGTGTGCATGGACAAAACACTCATTATTACAGCTACATCCTGTAAAAGTGTAAAAGTATGCCTATTTCTACCCACAGGACAATCTTGCACAAAAACACAATGGACCAAAATAACTATAGTATAGTTACTTCAACAACTGAAAAGGATATTGGGGTCGTGATTGATGAACGACTAAGTTTTGATTATCATATAAATGAAAAAATAAACAAATCTAACCAAATTATGGGACTGATTAGAAGAACATTTAGCCACATAGACAAAAAAAGCTTTAAACATCTATACAAATCCCTTGTCAGACCGTATATCGAGTATGCCAATGTAGTATGGGCACCATATTTGAAAAAAACACATAAATGTAATAGAAAATGTAAGGCGAGCCACCAAGCTTATCCCTGGCAGGCAAAACCTTCCATACAGTAAACGCCTACACATATTGAATCAATGGTACTGACTTTGGCATTCAGACGACTGCGTGGGGATATGCTTGAAATATACACAATTTTACACAACCATTATGACATGCCCACATCCAAATTTATCCAACTTTATGATGAAAGCAGTGTTATGCGGGGTCATAGCATGAAAATCAAGAAAATCAGAGCTAGATTAAATCTAAGAAAATTTTCTTTCCCGCTACGGTGCACAGACCATTGGAACAGTCTAGATGAAAACATTGTCACTGCACCATCCGTCAATACATTAAAAACATACTTGATAACCTATGGAAAGACCATCCACTGCGTTTCAATTTTGAATCTGTAGCAGACTTCACCACTGTTTATGACACAGAAGTAGACCTGACGTTAGAGGCTTGCCAAAGGCCGACAGTCAGTAGAATTTCATGTTTCATATTGTTTGCTTGTTGGTGCGCTTCTGCTTCCTTATGGATTAGGAAGTGGCATACAGGTTGGTGGACTGGTTGATTATTCCCAGTGTCGATGGAGCGGTGTACTAGGTGAGTTTCTCCCAGCTCTAAGTCAACCGATGAGAAACTGTCCCGGTATTTATATAGTAAATGGCGCACATTGTGTTTCTGTTCTTTACTTAAGCCGTTTGTAGTAAGCAAGTAAAAGTCGTGCAAATATTCCGGTAAGCTATTGTGGGACAGCGCCATAGGTATGTGTGTAGTTGTGTGTGTTTCCACCACGATCACTTCCACCAAGTGGCCACAGCTAATGCTTGGGTTGATGGTGATAGCGTCAGTTGTGCCATTGAACACCCTGAAAGGTATCTGATCCTTACTGGTGGTAGTCAAGGATGCGTGGGCTAACTCATTGTGAAGCCACTATGTCTTCAGGGTCAGGCTCTTGCATGGCCGTGTGTGTGTGTGTGTGTGTGTGTGTGTGTGTGCGTGCGTGCGTGCGTGCGTGCGTGCGTGCGTGCGTGCGTGCGTGCGTGCGTGCGTGCATGTGTGGTATCACAGGTATCATACATTGATCACTCCGGTCCTAAGGGTATACGGTGGCCGTGTATGCCTAGTTCTTGCTGTTTGCAATGTATTACAGCTTCGCTGGCACTGAATGGCATCGTTTTGGATAGAGGCGACAACAACTCTTTGTATAAATTGCATCTCCTCTATCTGTATCACGATGTTTACTATACCAGACACTGGGATGTTAGCACCAGTTGTTTGCAGGAACATGGGGGTAGGCCTAAATGGGGGCCGTATATGAGGTGGAATGCTCTCATATAGGCGATTATTGAGTACTGTGATGGAGGCTCCAGTGTCCAGGGTGGCACTAGTGAATATGCATCCAAAAAGACAGGCGCATTTGTATATGGTTTTTCGAGGTTCTCGGGGAAGAGTTTCCAGAGTTACTCCTTGGGGTTCCTCCTCCGTGGCTGTGGGGTCCTCTATATAGAAGGCCTGCTTGGGAATCGTCTCCATTAAGGATATTGGTGGCTGAGTGAGGAAGGAACCGATCTGTTGGCGCCGCTGCTGATTTTGTGCTGGTAGAGACAGAGCCGGGGGTATGGCTGTAGCTGATGCGGTTGTAGGTGTTAGAGGTGTAGTGTGTGCATTAGTACTAGTGGCGGGTAGTGGAGAATTGATGTCAGCAGCACAGGCACAGAGTTTTAGCTGCGCCGCCCACTTGGGACAATGCATCATTTTATGCTGCTTGGAAGTGCAGACGAAGCAGTGTACAATCCACCTGCCTATCCCTATGTTTATGTTTACGAAACTGCTAGATCAATTGAGACTGATGATTGGTATCTTCGGACATGCTACTACCATCACTAATGGATGCCGTAGGTGAAGGTGGTGGGATACTAGTGTTGTGAACCAATAGAGGGCCCCATGTGGTTGGCGTCATATTGGTGTGACGTGGTGCTGGTATAAACGTTGGTTCAGAGGAGACTGTTGTGCCAACCACTGTCGTTTTACATAGAAAAGAAGGGACCATGTGTTCAGCTTGGGCGAAAATAGACATTGCTGGAGAAAGGATTGGCATCAGTACTTTTGGCGCAGTATGCTCTGCTAGCACCGGCGCAGGCGAAACCGCAGGCATGTGTGTAGGTGGGTGGATGGTTGTTTGTGGGGGTGGACCAAGTAATGGTGTGGGTGTTTGTATTGGAAGGTGGCCGATGGCCGATGCTGAGCCTGGCTGAGCGCATGGGTACCGAGCTGACTCAGTATTTAGTGCCTGGGTTAATTTAACACTGGATCCAGCTGTGGCGTGGTGCGGCTAGGAACAGTGGGATTCGAGGGATGCCTATTAGAGCAACATTCCCTCCAGTGGCCGGGCTGTCCACACTCAAAACAGTCTTCTGAGTAAGCGGTGCTGAGGGTGGTGAGTAGGTTGATAAAAGATACCATTTGACTGGTTATCTCCTTCAACCTCACATTTGTTTGTTGTTGCCATTATTGCGACCAGGGCTGTGATTGGAACCACCACGATGGGGCTGGCCCCAGCCTCTGACTTTTTGTGCGTAATTAGTTTGCTGATTGGGATCCAGTGGTGTTTTATGGTGTATTAGAGCTTCGCTGGGTGTGGCCGAAGTTGATGTAGTTGGCTGTGTGGTGTTTGGCGCCATTTGTTCCACCAAATTTACAGAGTGATTTTAGCACTGCACATTCTTTTCCCACTCTCGGAAGTTTTCCATACAGACAGTGGTTACCGTCAGAGTTTGCAATCTCCCATGTTTCTTAAGGGCGGGCTCTGCACTTAGGGCGTTTATGAACGTATCTAACTGTAGATGGGTGACTCCTTCCATATTTCTGTTAGGGGAGCCCCTCGTGACCAGGCGCCGAATTTGGCTGGAGAGCTCAGGGAGAGTTTCGTTGAGATGGCACCTCAGATTTTTCAGTTGGAGGTGGCGTGTCTCTCCCCGAGCTGTGTCGCCAAATCATTCAAATAAGGTACTCTCGAGGGTGGTGTACGCTGGTGTTATATCTGACCCGACGTCACAGCTGGAGCGCCACAGCCAATCAGCTAGCGAGCTTCAGAGGCTGGGAAGCGGGTCACATGACATGCTATCGTACCCTTGCACTGGGCGTATGCATGCGCTAAGCCTATGGGGTTCAATATTTTGAAAGGAATTTGCTGGCTCAATTGGCTATAACTCGGCTATTTCTGGACCGATTTGAAAATAGTAAAGAGATTTGGAATCCTCGCTTCATTCCGGTCATGATCGAGACCAAGAACCGCGAGGAAGGTGTAATTTTAAAGTAATTACGTGTACCAACTCGGTACAAAATAAGATGCTAATTCTTTCCAACGCTAACGTGCATTGGCAAGCAATCTCTGACGCCCGCACATGCACGCTAGGTGATCTCGCGGACGTAACCGTTTTATGAACCTCTCATTTATGGCTCTATATACACGTACTATTCTACCCAGGGGGCATGCTTGAAACGTACCCAGCCCATCCATTCTTCACCTAGACATCCTGGGACAGTCGTACCTGACCAGTCGATCCGCGCTACATCCCCCTCCTAGGTTGGCACCTGTGGCAAACGATGCCGCAATGCGAGAATTATAGACTTCTCGAGTAGGAGTGTAGCCGAGTGTGAATAGTGATACGAGAGATGGGTAGTTTATAAGAGAAGGCACATAGACGTGTGAAAGAGTTTGGGAGGGATGCATACTTTGATTTAAAATTTTGTCCTAATATTTTATTTCCCAGGCCTTTTTTTTATGCTGCGGTGCGTGCTCTTTTATTAGTTTTACTACCTCGATTTGGCTAAAACAATAGCTCGCATCGGCGTTCTCTTGGGCGATGGATAATTAAATTTCCATCGAGAACGCCCAAGCTCCAATGTACCTAAATAAGTTATATTATAAATAAAGTGTATATATTTATATTATATATCACAATTGGTGAGACAATGAATTATGTATGCATGCCAATATATGAGGCCATGTATAGTGTGTGGCCCGTTATTGCGGATCCACACGGATGGCTCTCACCATCCATATATCCATCCCGTTGTCTAAAACAGGAAGAAAAATAATAAGAAGAATATTATATATAATAATAATGAGCACAAAAGTCCATCAGGCAGCCCCAGCAATAGCTGGGACGGCATGACTATGATAAAAAGACATATTCGCTGCAGTATGCTGTATACTTACACTGCATAAGGTGTTTTTGCAGCATAGGGATCCGTAGCGATTATTTTGGTGAGACACAGCTATGCGGCAATTAGCATAGCAGTGTAGGATGACCTTGGTCAGCCTAGCGATGGGGTTTCGATTTTAAAAACTTAAATAATAATAAGAATAGTATTTAAAAAATAAGCATAATATTTCACTTTTCCGCACACTTAGTCAAACATTCTGCTGCATCCATGACAATAATGACCACAGTAGGTCTGGGTACCACGATCTGTATATTCGGGTCGTGGTGCATGATTGCGAACTGCGGATATGTTGCTGATGATCTTATCCATACTAGTGTCTGATGAGGTAGCTGATAAATTAGCAAAAGTTCTGTTCAACACGCATGGTGTTGATGTGTCGCTGGTGATGGCGCTGCGGTGGCTGCTGTCACCATGGTGGTGGTCACGGTGGTGGTTGTGGTAGGTGCGCATTGACTTCTGTGGAAAGCTAAGATGATGCGTTCTGAGGTGGCAGAGGTTGCGACGGCGAGTCTCCTGATTTTAGAGGCCTGAATACGTTTGCTGGCGGATGTATATGGAACTGCTCGGATGTTTGGTTGGTGTGCGATGCGGCGTTTCCCAAAGTACACTTTGTCCGGTGTAGAGGCCTTGCAGATGGCAAGATTTACGAGTGCGTTGTGGTGAGGTTTAATTGTGGTGCTGGTGACAGTGACTGCTGTGGAGGTAGTGCTGCGCGATGGTTTTGTCATGGTGCGGATCCCCTTGGCTGCTTCCTCGTCAATAGTTAAGTCCAGTAGCACTGCCGAATTGTCGGAAATGTTATTGGCACATTTAACACGACTGAAGCTAGTTTGATGATTGCCGATGCTGCTGTGGTCGGAACTGAGGGTGCTGCTGGTGCAGTCATTACTGGTGCTACTAGTGTGGTGACTGCTGTGGGGGTGGTGACTTCTGAAGTGGTTGCTGGTGCTGATGCATGTTCTGTTCTGGAATGCGGTGAGCTAGGTTGGAGTCTTTTAGTGCATTTGGTTTTGGCCATCTTCCCGGTGGGAATTACTTTGCTAGGTAGTCAGCTTTCTAACTGCGGAGCGACAATGTCAATTGGCTCGTCTATGACCCTGAATCATCACCTCTCGCCTCCTTCATCACGTGAGTGGTAGCCACTTGGGAGGGTGATTTGCGTGTCTATAGGCTTTGATCTAATTTACCCGAAAACAGTGGTCTTGATCAGGTGGTTTCTTATTTCGAAAGCATGCGGTTGATCGGAAACTAGGAGTGTCTGTTGCTATTAATTGTTGCTGACTAATTTATATTGGATGCGGATAGTTGAAGTATGGTTTTCTAAATATCTGTTCCTTAGAACAGCGTTCCTATCTTACGCTCTCTCTCTCTCTCTCTCTCTCTCTCTCTCTCTCTCTCTCTCTCTCTCTCTCTCTCTCTGTGTGTGTGTGTTTTTGTATATTATTCTGGCTCTTGTTGATTGTTGAGCGGAATTTGTAGGTAAGAGAAATTTTTAAAATTCTCCTATGTATGAAACTCTTCAGGTTTAGATTCTGCCTTGCCAGCCCACGCGCTAATGATTTATAAGCGTGGTAGAACATTTTTGCTCTTAATAAAAATTATAACAGTTTAGCTGACTAATTTATTGTTTGGTTTAAACATGTCTTGTGGGTGTTAAGTCTACTGAACCCGCCAAGCAGGACTGTATTTACCAGGTGGGCAGACTGCCAAGCATCCTCCTCTGTGGGTAGGACTAGTCTCATCGCACCTAGACACAAACTTAATTATTACAGTACAACTCGGAAAATGCGCGACACAATTGTCCAATTACAATACCGTTTTATGGAGATTGTGACACAGTCATCCTAAGTGTCTATGTTTCTGTCGTGTTGATGTAGGTTGTATATACGCGTGGCTGGTTCTCTGGGGATGAATCTTACACTGTCGTGCGCTGTGAAAGTTTTATTGTAGTTGGGGGAGGTGCACTTCAGTGCTTGTGGTGACAACATTATCAGACATTGAATGTATTCTCTCTGTAATGGTCGAGCCTTAAATCAGGCGGTACAGAGGTACTTAGAGTGATGATGACCAAGACTGTCATAACTTGAATCAGACCATTGTTGAATTTCACGTTCTGGTACTAGCTACTGACGACAGAGTATGGTCATCCTGCCCTCTCAATAAAGAAAATCTGTTATTATGTGTAATTGGTGTCGTTCCGCTTACTGTATTGCTGATGTCACCTCAAGGGGTGGGGTGTGCCTTACGGAGTGGGGTGTTGTTGTTCTTGATGTTGTTATCCTTCCACATATGTAGTTCCCACGTGACTGCGAAAAGGGTTGAGTGTAGGGTGGGAAAATGTCGATCTGGTCCTTGTATGTAGTGATGTCTGATGTAGGGGAGTCTGGTGTTGTATGTGCTGTTGGTCGTGCAGTGTGATGGGCGATATTCAGTTTCTTATGCGGAATACGCCGAGTCTGTTGATTGCGGATGTCAGTGTGTGGAGAGCAAATCTTGCAGGAGGGGGGTGGGGTATGGGGTGGGGGTGGTGGTGGTGGTGGTGGGGTGGTGCTCCGAGCTGTACGGTTTTCCTGTTCTCTGTAACAGGCCAATTCATAATCAAGACTCTTCCCTTCCATGCTATTTATTACATGTTCCACCCCGTTGGAGCCATGGCATGGGGCAGCCTCAGCCTCCGTTTGTGGCAACTCTATAATTGGGCTGATAGCGTGAAGTGGGTGGGAATGAGAAAAGGTCGGCGAAACAACTTTTCTGTCCTTCCCCTTGGACAGTAGAAACGAGAAAGTCTTCAAATACGACTTCCAAGACCTGGTAGACCCACTCTGAGGATGGAGAGGACGAGTACATGGCTCATCATCGTCCTCGGCGTTAGCCGTATGTTCCCCCACCTCCTGGCTTGGTATGAGAGGTGCTGAACTGGCACCGCAGTGCTCTGCACTAATGTCTGGAATACCTGTTTCCGTAGATACATCAGTCTGGGTACCAGTGTTAAGCGTATCACCCAGTCTAAGCCCTGGCACGGGGTCATCACTAGCACAAGGTTTAAGACGATCAAAGTGGACGACTAAGGTCATGCCATCCGAGGCGCGGATTTGGTAGGTGACGTCCGACTTCTTAACTACTACCACATAGGGGCCTTTCCACTGGTAACTCAGTTTACTCGGCACAGAACATCGCGTATCGTGAACCCACACCATTTTCCCGACCTCATATGGGTCTCCATGTACATGCCGGTCATGCCAGGTTTTCTGATGCTGGTGTACAGTGGGGAGTGTTTCTCTTACTAACTCATGGGCCTGTTCTATCCATTGCCGCATGAGCTCTACATAGGAAGAGGGTGAGTTTTTTTCCTCTGGAATTCTGGACATGGCCAGATCCAAGTGTAAGGCTAATTCACGGCCTAACATTAACCGAGCAGGGGTATAACCCATGCTGGAATGTATTAAAGAGCAGTATGCCATGAGTACATATGGGAGTTGAAGATCCCAATTACGACAATCAAGGTGTGCTTCCTTAGTCAACATCACAGGGAGAGCTCTATTGAACCTCTCTACCATCCCGTCTCCATGTGGATGATATGGTGTTGTTCTGGTTTTGACTATGTGAAACATTTTGCAGAGCTCAGAGGTCAACCAGCTCTCAAAATTACTACCTTGGTCGGAATGTAACTAATGGGGCATACCAAAATGGCAGAACACATTGCTGGACAGAACCTCCACCACTGTGGATGCCTCTTGGTCCAGTAAATCGAATGCTTCTACGCACTTCATAAAGTAGTCTTGTAATACGAGGATGTACTTGTTTCCATCATCCGTCATATTGAAGGGTCCAAGCACATCAATAGCCACTTGCTCCCCGGTGCACCAACGATTTTAATTTGTAATGGTGCGGTGTGGTGCTGTCCAACAGCATATCTATGACATGGTACACATTTGGTGACCCATGCTTTAACACTGTTGTGTATCCCGATCCTGTGGAATCTCTGTTTTATCCGCTCTGCTGTTCTTTCGACGGCTAAATGGCCAGCGTTTTCATGTAACTGTTGCAATATTATGACTCTGTAATGCTCAGAAATTATTATCCGGTTATTCATGGAGAGAATGCCATTGTACACATGGCACTCACCGTACCTCTGATAATAATATTTAGCTGTCGTGGATAAAGGGCTGACAGATTCCTTTGGAGGATGTACCACCTCCTGGATCCACGTGTATATCTCTCATGTTTGCGCATCTGTTACTTGTTCATGAACGAGCGTTTCCACATTCCAGTCTGTGCACCGCACTTCTGGGAATATGGGAGCTGGCTGTGTTGTATGTGGTGGTGACCACTTCTCGTTCATCCTCGAGCCCGATTCTGCTCAAGGCATCAGCATTTCCATGCAGAACACATTGCTGGACAGAACCTCCGCTACTGCAGATGCCTCTTGGTCTGGTAAAGCAAATACCTCTACCAACTTCATAAAATAATCTTGAAATACGAGGAAGTATTTGTTTCCTTCAGCCACCATATTCAAGGGACTGAGCACATTAATAGCCACTCGCTCCCATGGTGCACCCACAATTTTAATTTGTAATGGTGCTGTGTGGTGCTGGCCAACAGCGCATCTTTGACAGGGGATGCATTTGGCGACCCAAGCCTTGACCCTATCACGCATCCCAATCCATTGGAATCTCTGTTTGATCTGCTCTATGGTTCTTTCCATGGCTAAGTGACCAGCGTTGCCATGTAATTGTTCCATTATCATGATCTTGAAATGCTCAGGAATTATTATCCAGCTATGCATGTAGAGAATGTCATTGTACATATGGCACTCCCCAAACCTCTGAAATAATACTTAGCCATTGCGGATAAAGGACTGACAGATTCATTCAGAGGGTGTACCCTCTCCTGGATGCACGCATATATTCCTCATGTCTGTGCATCTGTTGTTTGTTCATGAGCGAGCTTCTCTGCATTCCAGTCTGTGCACTGCAGTTTTGGGAATATGGGAGCTGGCTGTGTTGTATGTGTCATGGTGGTGGCCACTTCTTGTTTATCCTCAAGCCCAATTCTGCTCAAGGCGTCAACATTTCCATGCAGCTTGCCGGGTCTATCAACAACATTGAAGTTAAAGACCTGCCACCATGCTACCTGGTCCTCCAGATTTTTGATGTTTCTGAGCCAGTGTAGTGAGGCATCATCTGTACCTAGTGTAAATGGGTGTCTGTACAGAAAGTGTTTGTAGTACTTAACAAAAGTACACCGCAGCTAATAACTCTTGCTTAGTGGTTGCATAACCTTTCTGCCTCTTATTCAGAGTACACGAATTATAACCCAGTACCTGCCCCGATTCATCCTCTTTGACCTGTAATAGAACAGTGCCTATTGCATAAGCAGACGCATCAGTGTCTAAGATGAAATCGAGGTTAGGGTTAGGATGAGCAAGAATAGGTGTGGTTGTTAACAGGTCCTTCAATCCCCTGAAGGAAACCTCACACTCATGCATCCACTCAAAGTGTCGATCCTTTTCAGGATGCAATCTTTGCTTAAGTGACTGATGTATTGGCGATAGTACTGGCAGAGCCCACGAAACTTCGAGTATTGGTTATGGCAGTTGGCATCTGCCAGTCTGTCACTGCTTGTATATTTGCAGGTTGCATGGATACTCTATCTGCGGATATCACATGTCCGAGGAACTCAACACTTTGTCTGAAGAAATGGCACTTCTTAGGTTTGAGCTTGAGGTTGGCGGTTTGAAACCGCATTAGAACTTTGTCCAGATTGGACAAAGTCTGCTCAAACGAAGAGCCAAAAACGATTACGTCGTCGATAAAACAGAGACAGATCTCCCATTGCAGGGTAGTTAATACCTGCTCAATGAGATGCTCGATTGGTCCTGGAGCATTGCACAAACCATAAGGCATCTTGTGGAATTTGAAAAGACCGCCTCTACAGACGAACGCGGTCGTCTCACTGTCAGCCTCATCCATGGCTACCTGCCAGTATCCACTTGCCAGGTCAAGTGCACAGAACCAATTGGCTCCGGACAACGAATCTAATGCCTGATCTATCTGGGCTAACAGATACACGTCCTTAATGCTTAGACCATTAAGGCGGCGGTAGTCAATGCAAACCATAAAGATCTGCCTTTTTTGACTGCAAGTACTATGGTACTGGCCCAGGGGATGCTGAAGACTCTATTATCCCTGTCCACAGCATGCATTTCTGTCTCTTTATGTATGGGAAGTCGATGTATCAGCTGACATACAGGTCGGTCGGGGTCAATGGAGTGATGCACGAGGTGAGTTTCTAAGGGGTGGGCTCTGATGAGGTGGGATGCTCTCATAGAGACGCTTGTTAAAAACTGTGATGGATGCTCAAGTGTCTACTGTGGCACTGGTAGATAGTCCACTGAACAAGCAGGCACACTTATAGATGACTTTGCTGTGTACTTGCAGTGTACTTGCGGTTGACTTGCGGTAGAGTTTCTAAGTTTGCTGAATGCTGAGTCTCCTTTGCTGTGGTGAGGCCCTGTATGTAGATGGCCTGTTTCTCTATGGCTTCCGTGAGTGTGATGGATGGCTGAGTGAGGAAGGGACCAGCTCGTCGTCGCTGCTGTTGATTTTGCTTGGGCTACGACGAAGCTGGGGGTAGGAGTGGTGTTATGTCTGAGGCTGGTGGTGTGCACTGTGAATTTGTATACACAGCAGTTTGGATTGGACTGGAACGGTGCAGCCATTTCGCTGCCTGAGCCAGCCATTTGGGACAGCACATCGTGGAATGTTTGTGTAAGGCACAAAAGAAACAACATCATTTCATTGACCGTTTGTTGTGGTTTCTTTTGCGGATCCATGATGCAGAGCAGTGGTTTCCATCTGCATCACTACTACTGCTTCTTCAAGTTGTGGCAGCTTACCTTTGGTGATGGCCTCAAGAACAGACCACAGAGCACATACTTCAATGTTGCAGTATGTATCAGCTGCTGAGAGAAGAGATCTGGCCTTTGTCAACCTCTTTTCTTGAAAAGCTGTATGGGCCTGTGTAAGAACTGCAGAAAACCACAGATTTCATCTTGAGAACGGCTCTCCAAGTGTGATACCAGCGATCAAAAAGAAGAAGAAGAAGAAGACTACTACTGCTACTGGGTGCTGGAGATGATGATGAAGAGAGGTGTATATTGCATGCCACCAGAAGAACACCGTGTGTTAAGTGCCTTAGTGGTGGGTCATGGTGCTTGAATAAACGTTGTTTCAGTGGAGGTGTTACATATAACCACTGCCATTTTACATAGGAAGAGGGTTTAGTAGGTGCGGTTATTGTGGAATCTCAACTTTTCACAGGGGGGAATATTGTCGGAGCTGCGGATGCAGTGCGAATCATAGGCTCTGGCTTGTTGTTGAAGCTGATCCTTGTGTAATGTCTGATATTGTTGAGGTAGTCTTTGCAGGTGTTGTTGATGTTTCCACCTATCATTGTTGTTGATGGACCGTAGTTGAGCCGGGTTTCAGGAGGGGGCACTGAAGTGACTCTCTAATCAGTGCCCATTCTCGTTTAATGGATGCTCAGGCTGCGGTGTTCAATGATCAGTTGCCGGTGTGGTGGAAGGGGGATGGTTTGGAAACCGCTCCTTACAATGGCCTATCTGTCCAGATCCAAAACACATGTTGGATGGCTGTGTGTGTGGCACATTGCTGCTTGGCAGAGGTCGCGTTGTCTGCTGGATTGCTACTGGGTGGTGACTAAATTGGTGAGTGCAGACCCTGCTTAGTGATCTCTTCTAATCTGTCGTGTAGCTTGTCTATTGCTGTTGTTGTGCTGGTTTCTGCATCTTGGGTCATTGCTGCGGCCTCCATGGTGGGACTAGCCACGCTGTCTTCTTCTAGACGCATGCTCTCTTCTGGGGGAGGGATGGGGGTGGTTCTTGTTGCGGTGCCTTGCTTGTGTCTGTGGTAGTTGCTGTCTGTGTACTGTTGGTGGAAATCAGAAGTTTGGCATCATTCACCTCATTGATAGGGAGTAATCTCGAGGAAGTTCTCCATCTGCACTGCTGTTGCAGTGAGAGTTTGTAAATTTCTGTGCTCCATAAGGAATAGTTTTCCTTAAGGGCTGGTAATCCGCTTAGATCATCAATGAAAGTATCTAGATGGAGATGCGCCACTCCCTCATGATTTATGTTGGGGGTACGCTCTTGTGATTAGTCGTCGGATGTGACTAGCTAATTCCGGGAGGGTTTGTTCCACACACCTCCTTAGGTTCTTCAACTGAAGACGGCTGGTCTCTCCCAATGCCATGTCTCCGAATCTCTCGGACAAGGTGCTTTCCAACTCGGTGTATGTAGGTGTGAGGTCTGACCCCATATCTGCCAGTACCTGTAGGGCTTGCCCTGACAGTTTGGCGGCCAGATACTCTCCAATTTGCTGATCCATCCATCTGTTTGTGCAGCTTATGATTTCGAATTGGCACCTGTAGTTTACCCAGTCACCTTCTCCACTGAATTCACGTGGGAGGATCACTCGACCAGTGCCGTGGTAAGGAATGATGGGCGCAAATCCAGGTGGGGGAATGGGATGTAGTGGAGTGAATGCGGATATTGGTCTGTGTCTGTAGACGTGGCTTCTCGGGGACTGGTTTCTGTATAACCGAGGGGGAGACTCCCATCTGTGCGGTTCTGTGTGGTAGGTGGGTAAATATGATCCCGCTGGCTTCCTAGGTAGGACAGTGAATTTGTGGCGGTGTATCATGCATCTGCCATGGCGGATCCGCAAGTCACTGGGTATGTCTTCCTCTATACGGAGGTGGTCCAGGAGAATGACGAGGCAACTCTGTGTGGTGTGTGTGGGTGTCGCTTCTGGGATTTGTAAGCTGTGGCGTATCCGCATTCCACTGTTCATACCGTGGTACCGATGGGTAGTGAGGGGACGAAGTTCTAGTGGGTGGAGATGCGGGCCATGCCGTATGAGGGGTGGGCCATTGGTCACCGCCAGATTGACATGGTTAATGCATTGGACATGTAGGTTGTGTAGGTTTCCCCTGAGGGGGACTTCTCCACCGACGTCCGTGATGCGGCAAAGGTGTAGAATGCCTAGGACGGATGTCAGGCAGGTGATGTAAGATGTACCCACCTGAGAGGCATCACGGAAAGCCTCCTCGCTGATCGGTGAGTACTCTTGTTGTCATAATATTGGTGTTTCCTCCAATTCGGAGTGATTTAGTTCATCGCCGGTGAGTGCTCGTAATACTCCATCTCTGCATCGGGAGAGTACTGACTGTAATAGAAGGGAGACTTGAACATATAAGTCTGACAGGCGAGAATGTTCGGTGACCGTTTGGTCAGCCTATGGAACATCCCTCTCAGTAGACAGCATGTGGAAATACCATGAGGTGAAAGCTCCGGAATCATATAACGATCTCGTCACCGTCGCATCATGATCACATATTACAACACAAGGACAAGTCATGGTACATAAGCGTTGAAAAGCACATATACATTTAGGATGGGGACAAAGAGGCAGCTATCCACCTTTAGCGACCTTCCCGTGAGGGTGTGGTGGGTTCTAAGACCGCACCCATTCACTTGTAGAGTTAGATGGAGAGCTGAATCCTGTCCATTACCAGTGTGTCGGGGTGGATCATATGAGATCCGCACCTGGGGAACTAATATTTACCTGATGTTAGTGTTATGTAATTTCGCCCAGAGATGCACTGCAGGCCAGTAATTATAATATTTTCCTACTTTGGTGGGGTGTTTCTAACTAACTAGTATCCGAAGATACAGGGGGTGGTGTATGCGGCCATTGCCATTTTATTTCTAAGCACTCAGTAGTTCCAAAGTCAGCTTGAAATAACGTAATGGGGTGGGGGTGGGGTGGGGTGGGATAGTCCAAACAATTCATAAACATGGAGGCTGGAGGAGCATAGACAGAGACAATTACTCATATAATGAAGGCCTTAACGTTTGTGGCCAATTTATACAATCTAGCCGGTGTGCGGTGTTACATATCTGCTACTCCTGGAAAAGAGACTAACACAAAATGACTCCTACCAAGTAATCGCCCCTACTACTATAAATCTATCCTATCGAGCAAAAATAGTCTAGGTTTAGATGACCGCATGTCATGTTCTCATAATGAGAACATGATCAGCGACTTCAATGAAAAAGTGATGCTGTGGGGACAAAGGTGGTGTGGTTGTTCTTGCTGGATTTTGTAGCCTAGCGAACTGTGGTTCCAATGTTTTTATATAAAATAAACAAAACATATAACTAGGATAGCGACTGCCATAACTCATCACAAAACAGTAAAGTAGAAGGTCACACGATCTTGACAGTGCTTATGGGCACAAAAAAAAAAATATATACATAATAATAAACTATAAAATTGTGGTTTCAAGTGACTGGGAGGTACCTAATTAGTCATCAGTACCTGTAACACAAAAGTAATACATAAATATAATAATAATATGACAATAACATAGTGCCTTTTAGTCATCTGTACGGAGAAAGTTCTAGAGTCACAATAGTTGAAGCGTAACATATTTGGAACGTGAGATGGAATGATGCAGAAGTTAGCTGCTAGTAAAAAATGCAGGCAAACTGTCCGATGTTGCTCATTCTCAGGAACCATGAAGAAGAACATTTGTGGAAGCGGATGGCTAGTAGCTAGTAATGTCTATATACATAGTTAATAATTTAAGTGGTATGCTGAAAGTTCCGTACTGGTGCAGAAATTGCAAGCTGCTTCTTGAAAGGGCTACAAATGACAAGTTATTAATGCGGATGCATTCTGTCAGATCACAAGATGAGATGCATCGAATAGCTCACACGATGCATCAGGCAATGCCCCCTAACTGCGGTCAAGATGTTAATAGTCTGACACATCATGTGCGGATTTATTACACCACTGGTTGCCGTGGCATGGTTTTAGTGGCTTGGGTTACCTTACTTTAATTTCTCTATGGCCCCTGGGTGATATCCTACCGGGAGCTTACAAAAACTTGTGGTTGCGGATGTGGTGGCTAGTACCCTAGAGACGACAAGTGCTCAAAACCGAATGGCACCGCAGCTGATGTTGGGTATCTATTGTGAGTTCACAGTACTATACGACTTATCCTCTCAGACCAGGTACTTCACCACTACCAGTCTCTCCCTGACTGCTCCTGAATCTAATTTTCCAGCGGTTTTTATACTGCTCATGACGTCACAGCTGGAGCACGACAGCCAATCAGCTAGCGAGCTTCAGAGGCAGGGAAGCGGATCACGTGACACGCTATCGTACGCATGCACTGAGAGTATGCATGTGCTAAGCCTATGGGGTTTAATATTTTAAACTTCATTCCGGTCATGATCGAGACCAAGAACGGCGAGGAAGGTGTAATTTTAAAGTAATTACGTGTACCAACTCGGTACAAAATAATGTGCTATTTCTCTGCAACACTAAGGCACGTTGGCAAGCAATCGCTAACGCCCACGCATGCACACTAGGCAATCTCGCATTCTCAGTCGTTTTATGAACCTCTCGTATATGGCTCTGTACAGGCATACTATATTACCCGGGGGGAGGGGGGGGGGCATGCTTGGAACGTACACTGGCCAGCCGTTCCACACCCAGATGTGCTGGGACGGTCCGTACCTGACCGGTCAATCCGTGCTATACACACAGTGAAGAAGGCACTAGATATGTGCAGGTTTTGAATCACCACATTTTGGCGTGGTGCAGACAAGTTTGGCGAGATATCACAATCGTTTCACATGATGTTTTGGTTGTTGTAGTCCAAAGGTTGCCGCTGCTCAAGCAGGTCCCTGTGGTCTTTCACTGGGAAAGTGTCACGCTAACTCGTGTACACCAATGTTCCCCACAGTTGGGCTAGGGCAATCTTATTTTGATTTAGTTTGTTAACCCTTAGGTAAGGATTACAAAAATTGAGTCGGGGCAGAGGATGAGCCTGGTCCCTAATCATGGCTACAGGAACTTGATGAGTTATGGGATGTAGATTGCCAGAATGGCGAGCTCTGCATAGTGGGCCCGGATAATGTTCACCGTATCAGACTACACACTCGTCCAACTGAGGAATAGTAGCCGATACAGCTCCTTATATACTATATGGTGACCAATCAAAAGTCACCATCGCAGATCGAACCAACCAACGCATGGTCACGTGGAGTGGGGGTGGGGGAAGTAGCATGCAGAGAGCACATGGCTGTGACGCCATGCTACCGTTACACCCGCCCCCCCCCCCCCCTAGGACATGCGCTATTGTAGCCTCAAGGGGTATGCGATGCTCCATGTAATCATCTTGGTCATCGATACCGCATGTGTACAGCACGTCAGCCCCATGATGCTGGTTAGCTGGCCTCGGGGATATTGAAGGATAACCACATCTCTCTGAACGCCACAAAGACCGACCTCTATAGTCGGTGGAACGATCACGTTCCAATGGGGCTGTGCGACCATTGCCACAGAAGTTGAACCGAAAGTTGAACCGAACCATTTCGTCCCAGCTGTTCGCGTCACCGGTGTGTCAGCTCATTGTTGTTAATTTAGAATTGAGACATGATAAAAATGTACTATAGCTGACAAACGATCGTACTCGTTTGCTGCTGATATAAATGAGTATATAAAATGGAATGGTGTTATTTGTTCAGTATCTCGCCAGAAGCACCTCACCGATCTCTGATCTGTATATTCTGTGAGGTATCCCTGTAAAGGAGGGTCCTAGTGTGGCTACTTTAGCGCATTTAATTAAAACTATAATTACGTCAGTCCGGCCAAATAATTTTTGGCTGCGAGAGGAAAGTATCTCACGTTGTCATCCATCACAGGAAAATGCCTACAATGCCCAAACAGAGGAGGAGATGATGCAAAAAGGGTGAGAAAATGAATCCACCTAGTGTAATTATTGGTTATTGGGATGCACGCTGATTTTACGTGAAGATGGGGTGGATGATTTCCGAAGAATTCAGCACCGTCACCTTATGTCAGTTAAAGATACTGATATGGTAGTTGCCGATTTATTTCTGCCGGCCTTCTTAATGGATTTAAACTAACAGTTTGTTATTAGTTCCAAACATTCAATGTTAAGGCCACAAGTGGCTTAGAGCTTACTTAAATTTATTAATTAAAAAACCTTCCTGGCTAGGATGCTCGACGCCCATCTCGGGTGCCGCCATGGAGCATCTCCCCTCAGACCGACAGCATGCAAACATGTCATCTGGTGGTAGTTTCAGAATCGAAAAGCGAGCCTTCCGCAGCATGACGACAAATAACAAGACAAGAACAAGTGACATTACACAAGCGTTTAGAAAGCACATGTCTATTTGCGTTGGGGAGAAAGAAACAGAAATCCAACTATGGTGATCTTCCTGTGAGGGCGTGGAGGGCTCGAAGGCCGCACCAAGTCACCATTGAGCTAGATGGCGATCTGTGTCTTTATCCATCACCTAGCATTTCAAGAGCGGACCATGTGAGATCTGCTCCCAGAAGCTAACATTTGTCTG
Organism: Chaetoderma sp. LZ-2023a; assembly: GCA_034401795.1. Lineage (NCBI taxonomy): Eukaryota > Metazoa > Mollusca > Caudofoveata > Chaetodermatida > Chaetodermatidae > Chaetoderma > Chaetoderma sp. LZ-2023a. Next base: position 20,021,428 of record CM067365.1, on the reverse strand, counting down.
CTTTATGATTACGGAAAATTGCCCAAAAGAATGCACTGCTGGGTCACGCTATCAATTATATTTTCGCAGTGTTTCCTACTTTGGCCAAAAGGCTTAGCTAAGACGTATCCGAAGATACATGGGGAAGTGCGTGGTCATCAACGCTTTGATTCGGACCACCAAGAAACCCCAATAGTTTCTTAAATCAGTCCTAACCAACGTGGTGGGAGGAATCCAGACAATTAATAGGCCAGGTGGCCAGAGAAGCGTAGAAAGAGACAACTACTCAATATATTGAAATTAGAAGGCCCTAAGGTAAATGGCCAATTATGAAAACTCGCCGATGCGCATGATGTAAATGAGCCACTGCATTCGGAAAAGAGGCTTTAGACAAACAAGTCTCCTTTAGACTAGTCATCCCTAGCTACTTTTACACCTATCCTACCGAGCAATCATAGTTAGTTTTAGTGGCCGCATATCATGTTCGCTAGTGAAACATCAACAGCGGCCTTAGTGAAAAATTGTTACTGTAGGAGAGCAATAAGGTGGTGCGTATGTTGTTGGCGTATAGTGTAACCTAAGCGAAGTGTGGACCAACTATTTTTGTAGAAACAATATATATCTAACTAAGCAAAAAGTATTAACTTGGATGGCAACTGCCATATTACACAACTATACAATACAGTAAGAATAATGAGGTCACACCCGACCTTGCGGTGCCTGTTAGTCATCAGCACCTGAAAATGATACATAATGAATATAAAGCAATGGTCTCAAACGACCTTGCGGTACCTATTTGTCATCTGTACCATTGAAAAACAGTTAAATACATATTGCGGAGCACCTACTGGTCACTGGTGCAAATGTTCTTTAAACGTCACTGTTGTTGAAACATCACAGGTGTGCGGCACGAGCTGGCATGATTCCGTAGTCGCTGCTTTGTAGTTAGCCGCAGACGATCTAGCTGAAGTGGCTCATACTCAGGCACGGTGAAGAAGAACTCACTTCGAATGGCTAGTAGATAGTCACACACTCCTAATAAAGTTATTCATGTGGAGATGAGAAGTTCCGTATTAGTGCAGATTAAAAATGCCTTTTCTATTACATAAAGGATAAAGTGAAAGCTATATTGATACAGGATACATATCTTGCGGCACAAGACGATACACACTGCATAGCTCGTAAAGCAATGCCCTTCTCCAGACTGTGGTCCAAAACGTTAATTTGGAGCACTAGACATGTGCAAAGTTTGATCTACCACTTTTTCAGCATGGTATGGCAGATCTGGCGAGACATCATCGAACACCACACGTTCTACATACTAGATTTTAGATGTTACTTTACGGCCAAAAGGCCGCACTGCAGAGTCCCTTTGAAGATGTTGGAAGCTGGGGAACCTGTCTTTAATTTAGCTTCCAAAAACCTAACGTGCAGTGCGGTGTGCTGTCTCCAGAGACTTGAGCTCAAAACCGAATAGCATTGTTTCAGGTTTGCAAGGCCAGACCAACGATGCTATACAGTAAGCAGTACTATACGTCTTTGTCTCTGGCAGTCCCACTCCCCAACTGTCTGTCGATTGGAATTTTGAATTTCATATTTTATACTGACTGGTAACGTCACACCAGGACGCCTCGACCAATCAGCGCGCACGTCGTATACAAGGTACGGGTGCTGACCACTTGATTAGCTGGCCTTCACCCTACCACGCACGTGCGCTATGGAGATGTTTATTTTAGATGGGAGCCCAAAATAGTGCCTGAATATTCTCTGATATCTCAGCCAGTTCTGAACGGATTTTGAGTGTGTAAACAGTTTTTGATTATTCGTTCGATTCTGGTAACGATTCTTACCAAGAAACGCGCAGATGGCATGTACTTCAGAAATTACAGTTACAGGCCAGGAACATGTACAAGCTGCCATTCTCCATACGCTAACGTGCGTGTGTAGGCTATCTCCTATGGGCATGCATGCGCAACGGGCCATCTCACGGACTCTGTTATTCTGAGTCTCTCTTATATGGCTATACTTGCTTATCATGCTACCCAAGGAGAGGTGGGGGTGGGTGGGGGTAGTTTGGAACGTCTCGGATCCGGCAGTTCTGTACCCAGATAAACGGGGATGGTTCGTACCTGACCGGTCGGTCCGCGCTACACTATGCCGGGCTATACTAATTTTTAAGAATTATAACCTAAATTTAAATTTGCTGATATCTCAGCCATTCCTTGTCCGATTATAATTCTGTAAATTTATTCGTGTTTCTGAACGAATCCTGGTCAGGATTCATCCCAAAGATGAGTGAAAAGGGCCTAGTATTAACGTTTTACGAAATACAGGTGATTATGTACATAAAAGATGCAATTCCCCACACTGTCTCTGCAGCGTAGGTCGGCTATCTCATAACCCACCCCCCTCACGCACGCACGCACGCACGCACGCACGCACGCACGCACGCACGCACGCACGCACGCACGCACGCACACACACACACACACACACACACACACACACAGCGTAACATGTGACACCCCTAAAGGGATAAGTTGCTTCCGATCTAACGGGCCACAAATGATAGTCTCTTTCAAAAACAAGAAAATACAGAAAACTTGTAACTGACGTTTCTGTTAAGACACAGTAGTAGTAGTAGTAGTAGTAGTAGTAGTAGTAGTAGTAGTAGTAGTAGTAGTAGTAGTAGTAGTAGTAGTAGTAGTAGTAGTAGTAGTAGTAGTAGTAGTAGATTATCAGACCACAGACTATCTTAATGTTATCTCTGATAATTTTCAGCATAGGAGATTTTGAAAGAATTAGCCCCTACTCAAGTCGACGACGACGATGACGACGACGACGACGACGACGACGACGACGACGACGACGACATATTTTATTTGGTGCCAAAAGAAGATATCCATTGTAAGTCTGATTGTAAATATCTATTGCTCTCCTGTCTCATTGTGATCTAGTTGCATAGAAAGTGGATCAAATTAAACCGTGTGTAGGGGAGGGAGTGTGTGGATTGAGGGTTGAGGGGTGGGGTGTGTGTATGTGCGTGCGTGCGTGCGTGCGTGCGTGCGTGCGTGCGCGTGTGCATGTGCGCGCGTATGTGCGCGCGTGTGCGTGTGCACGTATGCGTGCGTGCGTGCGTGCGTGCGTGCGTGCGTGTGTTGGTTTGTTGGCCGCTTACACCTCGGTGTGCCATGATTAACTTGAGAGCAGCCACACATGTTACACGTCACTGGCACAACTGCTTAATGTTCCATCTAAAGGAACTCCCCCACCCCAGCTTTTACAGCTTGAGACACATTTTACTCCTGGGCGAGGAGAGGCGATGAAGAGGAAAGGAGGTTTCCCAAGATTCCGAAAGACAGATGGCGACCAGGGAAACGCACCCCAGGTATCTGGTTTCACAGACCTTGCACTATTGTCTTCCCTCAAACTGAGCAGTTGTTACATATATACCTGATGCAGGAGTCAGGAGGATACAACCAAGCCATCCATATCCGTATATCGCGTGCACGACAGTAAACACTGTCTATAACGGACACAATGGGATATCACAAAATGATGCTAATACGACAGATTTTCTATGATATATAATTCGTTTTTGTCCAATTAATAGTGATTCATTAAGATTAGGGTCTTACAACTACCCGTCTTACGACTATTCGTCTTACGACACTCAGTTTTACGACCATCTGTGTTACGACCAGTGGCGTCAGGTAAATGCCCCTCCAAGAAAGATTTGCACAACTAATCTGTCTAGGAGCTGTTACGGAGGAAACAGCTTCCAGTCAAATCAGTTTCAAAAAATTTAGCCGAATATTTACATTCATGACGACGCTTTCTATTTTCGTGACAAAGCGACGTTGTTCTCATTGTGACGTCAGCCATCATGTGATGTATATGATTATGCCGTCAGATGCGTGAGCGACACATCGGATCCGTCAATTAAATTGCTCTCAGAGCATAACAGAAAAGCGTAATTCATTGTCACCTTTCCTTGCTCGCTTATACCGTTTTCTGTTTGACATGACCGAACCATTCTATCAGTGACCATTGAAAGTAATTCCTTTTGAGAAGCCGCTTGTCCATTCGTCACGGCAGGAATCGAAGTATTACAGGTTTCCATAACACCACAGGCACTCTCTTTGAAGTTTTCACAATCGACGTTATCGTAGTCTATCAATAACATGCATTTGACATAAAACAGGTCAGTAGTTTCCTAACTGCCTCGCTGCTGCAAGACCACCAGACAATGATTTCCATGAACAATAAATCTGGCTCTGCGGAATATTTTGAAAATAATTTGTTTCAATGTTGTTGGTGGTTTATGGTGGCTTAGCCACTAACAACTTTCAGTCAAATTGTTTTCAAAATATTCAGCATATCCAGAGTTAAATCCCATGGAAAATGTAGTCTGCAGAAATTCAGCAGGCAGACATTTAAAGGAAATGGTGATAATGGACTGTCTTTTGCCATGTCATAGTTCTGTGTAAATTAATCTGACGAAATTAGTTCTTTTGATTGCTAGAATACGTACACTTTATTCAGTAGGTTATAAATAAATGCGCGGTTCTCTGTCAGCAACCATCAGCTTGTGCCACGGCGATATATATATCTTCTATAAATTTGAAGGTTTTTATGAGCTATTCCGCAAGATATCAGTACATAATTAATCAAATATAATACGTCACTTGTTGTCTGACGTCACAATCAAATGGCGTACGTCCGACGGGAAAGGGGCTAATGGTTTCACAGTAACCTAGTAACATCCATGGTGAATTTTGAAACTAATTAGGCTGTGAGTTGTAGCTGCCATATGTAGCAACAGCTTCATGTGGCATTAGAATCAGAATATTCAACAGCGTAATAGTAGGCCTATAATTACCTTGAAACGGATATACTTGGAATGAAGGGATACAGTCTTAGCTATGCCCCATGCATCTTTAGCTAAGCTCCACACACGCTTTTCCCGTGTTGGGATCGATCGATCCCTGAACTCCCTGAATATCAATTTCCTGAAACTACACAGGGAAGCTGTTGAATACTTTGAACCGTGGCAGCAAAAGCGCCCAATGAAATTAGCTTCAAAATATTCTACAGCATGTTTATTAAATGGGAAAGACATACAATTCGTGCAACAACGCTTAATCCGGCATCAATTAAGCGGTCAAGACGAACTTAGCTATGCCATTTATGCCGTAGATGAGTATGACGTGATCTTGCACGTCACGTAGTTGGTTATGACGTCACATGATTGACTAAGAGGCCGGAAGCCTCCATTCTGTCTTGAGTGTTATAATCTATTCAAACGTGTCTACAATGCGGGCGGGACGATGTATGGTTAGAAATGGACCATTCGCTCGTAGATATGTCATGTGACCGAGAAAATGTATTTATGATTTATGTGGCATAATTTGAGGGTTCTTTAAGCCATGCAGTGTAGCGAACATCTATATTAAGGAACCACAATCGGGCGGCAGCAGCACACACCAAGTGGACAGTTAGCGAGGATCATCTCTCCACGATTTACACGCACCAGTATAATGCCAGAAACGAGGCACCACCGACACCAATACATTGTAAAAATATTTATTTTCAAATTGTGTTTAAATTACGTTCAATACCTTTTATATACAATTTCTTTAATTGCAAACTGGTACTGACTGGCTAGTATTCTGCAAAATACAGTAACTTATATAATTAATAAAGAATAATAGACAACAGATTAATATAATTTGCACTGAAGGCTCATTGCAAACCCCAGTTGAAACGGATGAATTAGCTTTTGGCTATGCCCGCTCATCTCTAGCTAATCTCCGCCAAGGATTTGCGCATATTGGGGCCAATTTATATATGTTGAATCCCGAATTAGGAATTCGGGATTCAAAGTGTATTAATAAATCTCTAAACGCGCGAAGCATGGGCGGTGCATAGCTAGAAATGAGCGGAACATATCTACAAATGGGCGGTGCATAGCTAGAAATGAGTGGGACATATCTAGAAATGGGCGATGCATAGCCAGAAATGAGCGGTACATAGCTAGAAATGGGCGGTATAAAGCTAGAAAAGGATCCCCCTAGTACTGGTTGGTCAAGTCTATAGCGCGTCAAGCATGCGCCGTCTTGCCTCCTGGAAGGCATATTTTGACATCACAGACTGACATAACAAGTCACTATCGTTGCTGTATAATTTTCACTAGGGGCAGTAGCTACCTATTTAACTCTGGTTTACGTTTTTGCAAGTGGAAACTGGAAAGTAGCGTATACCGATATTTACATTGTTCACAAACCGATATTTACGTTATTCACAAATTTAGCTGATCTAATCTGTTTACGCACCTAGGTAGTGCCCATATCATTGGCTAAGCCATGTACAGCAACCCTCCGCTCCACCCCCCCCCCCCCCCCCCTAAGTAGGCTATTAGTAAGGGGCATGCAAAAACTAAATATTCCATTTTCGTAACTCGTCTAGTACCGTTCGTACGTAAGGATAACTTTGTTATATTTTATTATAATACTTCTCTCTTAGGAATCGATTGTAGGTAAGTAGAATAGGTTTAAAATAGGTAAGCGACATGGGACTAGAATTTGGAATTATATGTGTAAACGATAGTATTAAGAAAGTTCAGTAAACGAGTCATCAGGGGCGGACTGGGTCTTAAAACCGGCCCGGGCATTCTACTATTATGCCAGCCCATCATTAGCTCACCTGGCCCGAAGAAGTCATTTCAAACAACACACACACGCACGCACCTACATACGTACGCACTCACACACACACACAGTCGCCATGCTATAGGGGAGTATAAGCTCAATTGGTCCTTCGTTCTTTGTTTGGACCAGGTGAGTTTATAGCATGTCGACTTTCTCTGTCTGTTTCTGTGTTGTTTGAAACGACTTCTCCAGAACCACTGTGCGGTTTTTAATCAAATTTGGTGGGAAGCGTCGTTGGGTCATATGGGTTCAAGTTGTTCAGCTAAATCCAATTGGCCGATTCGTTTTAAAGAATCTAAATTTATGTTTGAAATAATGAAATTATATCTAGGAAATCATCTAGGGCAAGAGTAGAACCAACTTTGTTTGAGAGAATATGGCTGGCCAATGGTCTGTATCACCTGGAATTATTACCCATGTGCAATGAGTGCCAACGGTGAAAGATTGGCTTTAGCTAGAAGGCACAACCTTATAGAGACATTCCATGATTCCAATGAAATTTGATTGAAGGCTTTGCTTTTGACATCTTGTTAATTATTAATGAACTAGAGGACCAAGCTCTCAACCAAATTTCATTGGATTGTCTTTATGGTGGTACCTTAATGAAATAGGCTACCATCTAGGGCAAGAGTAAATCATGTTATATCAAGAGAATGTGCTTGGCCAAATATATTTATTGCTCACATGGCATTGTTGTGTTTTTGGTTGTCAGAGAATAGACAAAATGAAACTAAAAAAAATCACAAAAAGGCAAAAAGCCAAAGGCTAATTTATTTAAAGTGATCACAACTAGCACGTAAATATCATGTCAGACTAAGAGATTAGGTGCCTGCGCAGTTCACTACTTCTGGTAGCCACACCATCAATGATAGCACCAGTGTCAAGTTTGGCCAGGATCCCCTTTTCCATAGACATCAACATGAATGTATCAAGATGTTCCTGCGTCATTGTACTTCGCAAACGACTTTTGATTCTCTTCAAAGCAGAGAAAGATCGTTCACATGCCACTTGTGACACAGGCAGCGTTAATAATAACTTGTAGGCTAACCCAATGCTCTTGTAGGCATCAGTAAAGAGGTTCAACTTGAGTAGCACCTTGTAACAGCACAGAGGGCAGGCCTTACACGATTTACATGTACTCGTCAGCGTCTCATTGTCCTCTTCAGACTCGTGCTCAATGTCCTCCTGCAATGTATAAGCATTTGCTACTGATTGTTTTAGTGTCGACCACTGCTCTCCAAGGCTTCTTAGTTCAGTTCTTAATTGTTCTGCAGTGATACCATCATCAAATCTCAGCAAATATGTATGCAGCTCCTCCATAGCTCCAGGTGGCACTTCATCAAAGTTTCTTGGGTGAAGAAGTGAGAGATCAGCATACAATGCAGATGTTGCTGATCTCAGTGATCTGTCAAACCGTTGCTCAATGCTGCTCACTATCGTATCCATTATTTAGTTGTACACTTCAATGCGACATTTCTTTACTGGATCAGAAGCTGATGTAGACTCATCTATGGACAGTTCTCCATGAATGCGTTTCGGCCGTCTTTGTCGTTTTACAGGAAGACACTCTTCAACAGCAAAGTCTACATCCATTTCATTCAGCTGGTCATTAGCCCATTGAACGAATTTTGCAGCTGCATCATGAAAAGGTTGAAAGTCATTCCGCAGTAACTTCATTTTCTGTAGCAATTCATCCACCATCCTGTGCACAGTGAGTAGATCTAGCTGAACAGTTTGTAGATACTTCGAGAGCGCTGTAGTGTGGGAGAATACTTGCATATATACTTGTGCAGTCAGAATCGTTTCAAACCTCAGGAGACTGTCGATGTATCCCTTCACTTTGGCTTTAACAGCTGCTTGGATCCGGTCAGCAACAAGTAATGCATTAAGTGTGGTAATAACCTCTATGAAAAGTGATCCTTTTGGGTCATTGAATGAACCAAACACCTTCTTCAGAGCAGCATCCTTGGACCACCATCTAGTTTCTCCAATTGTTCCCAGTCGTTTTGCAGTAGTTGAGTGTTGACTCCAGATGTTCATTCGCTGGTAAGATTCCCGAAAGAATACTGTGATATCATTCAGTAATAAGAATAATGATGCGCTAGTTACCACGACACTTGTCGCTTCAGTCACAACGAGATTTAACACATGTGCATGGCACCAAACATGGATCTGCATTGGAGCCTCTTTTGATAGGAGAGTGCTGAATCCCCTGTAGCATCCCTGCATGTTTGCTGCACCATCAGTTGAGTTTCTGACACATTTCTTAAGGTCAAGATTTAGTCCTAACATAACTTCAGAAACTAGTCGCACAAAAGATTCGCCAGTAGATTCCTCACATTTTACGACACTCACTAATGTTTCTTGGACAGTGCCAGTGCTGTCGACATATCTACCAACAACAGAGCACTGATCTTGTGTTGAAATGTCTTGAGTGGTATCAATTTCCACAGCATACATGTCTGTTACTTCCTCAGAAATCCACTGGCGAATCTTATCACGGATAACTGTGATAACAGAATTCACTGTAGTTTTAGACAGCAAAGTGACCAAGGAACCACGACCTCGTGAACTCGTTGCCTTCTCGTGGTGCTTTTTGCTGCTCTGGACAACGTGAGAGAGATGATCAGCTGTACATGAATCATACTTCCGAAGTAGTTTTATGAGTTCCAGAAATGTACCATGGTCGATCTCCTCATTGTCAAGTGTGTATGCCGCTTCTTCAGTACTCCCTCTGTAACTCAGTCCCCTCTTGCCAATGAGCTTCACCACATCTACAACTCTTTCCATCACTTGTCGCCTCTTTCTAAACTCATCATGATGGCTACGTGCAAGCAGGTGAGAAATGCTGGACTGTTGTTGATCTACCAGGTATGCTGCAGAGCAACTTAAATGAAACGAAGAACGTTCGTGTTCTTCAATACGTGTATGTACATGTCGCCAGTCAGTCATTCCCTCGATGAACGTCGACTTGTCTGATGTACAGGAAAAGCCCGAAAAGGCCAAACACACTGAACAGTAAAGAGAATGATTGTCTTTGTTATATGTCAACCACCATCTGTTTGTACCATCTTTTTGCACAAAACACCTCTTGACCACACGGTTGTCCGTCTTTTGATTAGGGTGGTATCTCCAAAATGACAAAGTATCTTCACGTCTGCATGGTTTCGTAAAATAGTTGATCAAGGACGGAGAACAACTTTCCTCAGGATCCTCTGCAAGTGGGGCAGACGCAATGGGTATATCTTTTTCAGCTGACTGCAACTGTTCTGCTTGTTCACATTCACTGGTTCGCACTAATTCTCTGCCTGGATCTGGTGTCAATTGTTCATTTATTGGTTCGACTCCTAATTGAGTATCTGCTGATTCAGCTGCTGATGGTCCAGCTACCGATTCGGTATCCTTATTCTCATGTTCGTCGACTTTGCCAGGTCCGGTATTCGTACTTTCGGCATTGAAAATATCTAAAAGACTTCTGCACTGCGAAGCACTATCTGACAGTTTCTTTTTCTTCCGATCACGTTCTTTCTCAGCACCCCCCTTCCTTGTCTTGTGGGCTGCTTTATCCATTGTTGCCAATTGCTGGTTACAGATAGAACTGCTGAAATAAAAAAGCAATCATTGTTACACCGACAATATAAATTTGCGAAAATTTTGGCATTTTAGAATTAAATATCTGCACATTTTCAGAATCAAATATAAATATATTCAGCAAGTCGGAACCTGGGATCATATGGGTAACCAATATACCAATATACCAAATTTGGTTGCATTATTCAACCAAATCTGGTAGACTGGTATATTCGTTACCCATATCCATATGAACAATGAACTTAAATTATATCTAATGGCGTGGAAGGAAATAGCGTGACAGATAGACAGACAGATGGATAATCATGTGGACGAAAGCAGAGACATGTGGACAGGCGGAGAAGATATAAAAATCTCGGTTCTTTTCAAAACGTGGAGATAATAATCTAGTATTTACCACCTGTTACATGTACAGCTGTATTACCTGTATACCACTCAATAGGAGGCCTAGGTTGCTGGGTCAGTGTGGCTGTGTGGGTTTCTATTACCGAAGTTTGCCATTTTAGACCTACTGAGAAATAGTTGGAGCTCAAATCTTTGAGGGCCAAGAGGGCAGGCAGGTTTCGGGTGGTGGTACCATGGGTGGGATGGGGACCTAACAGGGGTGGGATTCTATTGTCAATAGCTGGTATTAGACCACTGAAAATTGTGAAATATGTCCTGAAAATTAGAAGATAATCCCAACAAGAAAATGTAATGTATACCCGAGGAGGGAGGGGGGGGGGGACTCATCCCAGAAAAATCGTGAAATCTAGATGATCTCAGACCTGTGCCATCTCCTGTATTTCCAGAGGTATATACCGTATATAGGTCTATATTGTTATCCTAAAATGGGGAGGGCTGACTAAAAGCCAGTGCAGAACACAGTGTTTGCTTGTTTGACCAGGGACAACATAACAACATAGTTTCTCTACAACATTTAAGAAAAAGCCTATTGAATAATTTAAAAATCATTTTGATTGAAATATGTTAATGGGGAGAAACAGGCAACAGCTTTAATTCCTTTAAATGTCAAATGTTAAAAAATATTTAACAGCTTAGGCCCTATATGTACCTGCATAGTGCCGTGTGCCCGTGACTTATGATTTTCGAATTGAGCTGCCATATATATATTTATGGTTTCAAGATTCAAGATTCAAAATTATTTATTTCATACTCAATATACAATATATTACATCACAATTGGGCAGTCCATCAAAGGCATGGCCTATAAATCGATGGACCCCCACATATAAACACAACATTACAATATATAAAGGTACTAAATGTATTCAACATCTGTATAGATGCATGATAGGACAAACACAGAAAACAGGACGGCACAACATACATTTTTCTTTTGTTTTCGCACCATATCGTCTTAATTTTGCGAATACTTATGGTTCTGCATATAGATAATAATAATACTTGCAATTCATCTGAGGTCTATATTGCGATGGCATAGTTTTAAGGGTTACTTAATAATTAATTATAAATAATTATTAAATAAGATTAAAACACTCACCATTCACCAATTTATATGAGGTTGATCATCGAAATCTTGACGCTAGTTCTATGACTATTGACTAGGCCTATAAGTAACATACGGTACTAAGTTAGTAAGTTACTACCATTTCTAAACATGACCAGAGGGATTGGCAAACACCTGCCGTAGCCCCCTGCCCATTCGCTTATTATATTAACCCCTAGCACACTGATGTCGAAAATTAAATGTTCATAGCATCCGGAAAAGAGAGGTTGGTGTACGTTTTCACGTCGTTTTGGAAGCAGTTGCTAGTTTGCTACTGAAACTCTGAAAGAGTGAAAGCTGTTGGCTGTTGCTATTTCAGCAACATTGTTACTAAAACTAAAACCAGCTTTAAGAAGATGAAATGAAATTTAATGTGAAATCCTGAAATTCCAGAGTGCTAAGGGCTAACTCTGACTAGTGCTACTGTTCTTACAGTTCTTTCAGGCTTAAGCATAGTTATAGAAAAATAGAATACGTGAAACAATACGCGACTATACGCCACGACCTCAGACTAAGCACACTGGCTGGTCGAGTTAGTCAGACAGCCTCAAAAGTATGTGTATCCTTGCGGCCTTGCCACTCCTTGAAGTCATGTTTCCTGTGCAAGATTTCGCGGAAATAGACAAAACAGACAGCAATGTCAATGTACATGTATATTATGTAATTGTCGCTTAGTCACAATTAAAGGTACACTTAGCGCCACAATTAAAGATACACTGTTATAATGTTATTAATTTATTTTATTCTCGTATTTGCTCACTGAACATGAATTGATGAAAGATTCAATTTCATGCCCTGAAATGTAGGTTTCCCGAATCCTAGGGGAGGGGGCTACAGCCCCCACGCCCCACGGCCCACCCGACCCCGACCCCGCCAATGGCAAATTGATGCCATAACTGATGCTCACGTTCGTAGGGGTAGGTGGTAACGCCATATCTTATGCTCACAGCCTCATTCATAGCAGTATAGCCTTATAGGTGGCGATGATATATTGGACGATTAGGAGGTACCTGGTCATTCCAGGGTGATCCCATCAAGGGGAAGAACTTGGTTCAACAGTTAACATGTAACAAGTAACATAATCACTAACATGTGCTCAAAACCGTGAATCTGTACAGAGTTACAGGTACACATTTTTTCCCAGCCTACCAGCCCATTTTACCCTGAAACACCAGCCCACCGGGCATTGCCCAAATGCCCTTATGGCCAGTCCGCCCCTGCGAGTCATCATTAATAGAATATAGCATTGTGTCATCCATTCCATCTATCTTCGCTAGAAGGAAGATCCCGGTCGGCACGCGGGTTGAGACGGTGGCGAGCTAAATACCCATAAGAACCAACCACGTGAGCACCCGCCTAAATCAACCACCGGTACCATAGTCGTAACGACTTAATAATGATGCAACAGGAAGCTTGAACGTGCGTGGTAAGACACTGTCCGTCCGACCTTCTAAAAAATAAGAATCGGTTGTTGTGTGCAGCACTAATTGAGTTATTAAATACATCTGATACACACACACACGCATGTACGCACGCACGCGCACACCCACGCACGCACGCGCACACACACGCACGCACACGCACACGCGCACGCCTACACGTACGCACGCTCGCTTGCACACACGCTCTATATAAAATCACAAAATCTTAAGCTAGGATTCCATTAACGCGTATGCGTATGCGTATGCGTATCCGAATTTTTTCCCCCTGCAATTACAAATGGATGGTATGATTCCATATGTCCGTATGCGTATGCGAAACCTGTCCGTATCTGAAGCCGATCGCAATGTAGCGATTTCATTCGGATACGGACAGCATACGGATGTGGGATTCCTTGAAAATGACGTTATTATTGCGTCATCCATGGGCTTTCCCCAAATCGACAGCTATTATTCTGCACATGTGTTCCAAAATAAAAGCCACATTCATAGTAAGCGCGTTGGAATGTGAAAGGCTGATAGAATTATTTAGAAAATATCAGTTCCATTTGATGCCAGCAATCCAGACCATAGTAGCAGCAGCAGCAGCAGCAGTAGTAGTAGTAGTAGTAGTAGTAGTAGTAGTAGTAGTAGTAGTAGTAGTAGTAGTAGTAGTAGTAGTAGTAGTAGTAGTAGTAGTAGTAGTAGTAGTCCACTTGATGGGCCTAGAATTGAATAAAATCACTGCTTTCGGATACGGATATACATACGGATACGCATACACATACGTATTAATGGAATCCTAGCTGTATTCTTTGTCAATTATAAATGCGACGTCAGCCAGCTTACATGTGACGTAATTGTTTATGAGGTCAGATACTTGAATGTCAGATCGGATTCATCCATTATCAAGAAGTCCGCAAATACTATCACTATGCAATGTACAATTAACAAGAAGTCCGCCAATACTATCACTGGGCAATGTACAATTAACAAGAAGTCCGCAAATACTATCACTATGCAATGTACAAATAACAAGAAGTCCGCAAATACTATCACTATGCAATGTACAAATAACAAGAAGTCCGCAAATACTAACACTATGCAATGTACAAATAACAAGAAGTCAGCAAATCCTATCACTATGCAATGCACAATTAACAAGAAGTCCGCAAATAATATTGTAGCTCGCGGGGTACATACGGGTCCGCTAGTAGATTTCCGTCCATCGCACCGCACGTGCACGATGGCCGGGGTGGCTGGTTAGCTGCAGATCTTGGGATTGCGGATCCCTTATGACGCCTCTCTGAGAAATACAAAGACAGAATTCTAGAGCCGGTGGAACACTGATGTTCCAGTGGGGCCGTGCCACCATTGCCGCCAAGATTGAACCACACAGTGTCATCCCAACTATTAGTGTCACCGGTATGGGTATCCATACCAATTTAGAGTTATGGAACAATTTGTAATTAAAACAGTAGAAATGTTAATAAATACTATACAAACAAGATAATCGTTTGACAGTAAATGAGCACACAATAATACACAATATAGAGCGAACTGGTGTTCTTTCTACGTGGTGTCGCCGGAGGTACCACACAGGTTCTTGAATCCGCAGAGGTATCCCCGCAAGAGAAGCATCCACAACGAAGTCACTAAGTAGCTTAATATAAGATAATATACTCCTAACACACTCAAAGAAAATATGGTTGATGTGAGAGGAAAGTGCCTCGCGTGGGCCTACGTCACAGGAAAATGCCTTCAACGCCAAAGCAGAGGAACAGAGCTGGCAAAAAGGGCCACTCATTTGTTCAACAGAAAATGCTAAGTGCTGAAAATCCTAGTGAGGCTACTGTTAAGGTGTTGCATGCTGGTTTACGTGAAGACGGGATGAGCAATTTCTGAAGAATTCCCAGGTCACCATCCTATGTAGTTTCCAACGATACTGTATTGGTAGATGCCGCTTTATTTATGCGGGCCTTCTGCTACAGTCTAACCTATAAATTAGTTGTTAGAAACAGAAACTAGCTTTGGCCGCAAGTGGCAGGGATTTCTACATATCTTTAGATACAGTTGTCCGATGGGCGCAGACGCTCAGCTTCCCGTATGTCGCTTTGGAATAGCATCTACCTCCAAGGACAGCATGCTACGACACAAGGCATCTGAATTCGATGAAAATCCGGCTACCTTGCTCCACACCGACAAAAAACATCACCTGGACAATGGCTACGTTTCACACAAGCACGTTTGATTACTAACATGTCATTATGGCGATGGGTGAGGAGACGCATATCCATCGTGAGCATCCTTCCCGTGAGGGCATGACGAGCTCCACCGCTTCATCCAGACACTCCAATGAATTGGATGGCGATCCGCATCTCGTCTGTCACTGCGTGGTACAGATCTAACAGTTGACCTGTCGCTAGGGTTAAGTTTCAATATGCCCAAATATGCACTGGGGGCCAGTAAATAAACTAACTAACTCACATTTATAATTGTATGTTTTCGCAGTGCTTCCTTCACTGGCAGGTTTATCTAGCTATCCGAAGATACGGGGGGGGGGGGGGGTGAAGGGGATGTATGTGAAGATACGGGGTGTGGGGGGGGGGGTGGGTGAAGGGGATGTATGTAAATCAGCACTTTAACCACCACTGCTCAGAAACCTCCGATAGTTTCCCAGGAGCAGATCCGATCAACGTGCTGATGCGGAATCCAGACAATTAGAAAGCCATACTGGTGGATCGTGGAAAGAGACAATAGCTTAATATATGTATGAGGCCTTATAGGTAATTGGCCAATTTTACACAACCTTGCCGGAGTGTGGGGCTACATTACCGCAACAACCGGAAAAGAGGCGTACACTATATGTCTCTAAACGAAGAAATTGTTCCTAACCACTTTAACTTATCCTATCGAGCTGAATAGTAAGGTTTAGTCGGTAACATGCCAGGCTCAAACAATTAGAGCACGGTCAGCGACATCAGTGTAAAATTGATGATGGCAGGAATAAGTGATGCGGATATAAATATTGCTGTGTAGTATTTCCTAGCGTACTGTGGTCCAAAGTTTTCTACAACTAAACAAAACATATTAACTGGATGGCAACTAACCAATGCAGCAAGTAGATTATAATTAAATTAAGTAACTAAGTATCACAGATTGATACACTTAGACGGTGATGCTAGTTGAAAGCACCCACAGTAAACAAGGGTAATAAAAAATTATAAATTGCGGACCTAAGACCGGAAAGGTACCTATTAGTCATCAGTACCAAATACGGAAATAATAATTAAATGTACAATAGTATAGTTACTTGAGTACCTAATAGTCATCGATACGGAACAGGCTACTATGTTACTGAAATTGAGGCGCTAACTTATTCATAGAGTGAGTCGACACGTTCTCTGGAGCTGGAGAGACTTCTGCAGGCGATTTCCTCAGCTGGTTTCCGCAGGCTAGTCTCTGCAAGCTGACTCCTCCAGACAGCAGACTGTGGCCAAAAAGTTAATTAAAACACACACGACATGCGGTGAGGAGATTGAAGTCCACTTTTTAGCGTGGTTGGCAGATCCGGCGAGTCATCCAACAAGAATATCCGTCAGCTCTACATTCCGCAGAATTACATCCCGGGCCCGCACGGCCCACTCTCGGAAAGGTTCCCTTAGGAAAGTCCGGGCGTGGAAAGTCTAACTTTAAATTTGGTTTATTACCCCCCCCCCCACGGAATGGCCATCCGGGAGTATCCAAAAACTTGTGGAAGCCGAGGACGTCCTACCACCGCAGATGTGCTGGGATCCGTAAGACACTGGTAGATGTGAGAATCACTTGTAGGTCAGCAGTTACATCTGTCCTCCTGATGGTCCATAGGTCCTGCACGGGCCGGTTTCCACACCGGTGATGCGCCTGATTCTCGATTTTTCACCCCTTTTATACTACTCATGACGTCAGAGGCAGATGACTCAGCCAATCAGCGGCCGAGGAATAGCCAATCAGCGTGCAGCTAGATCAGTGACGTATTTACCACGTTCTAGAACATTCTAGATCTATTTATGCATGCACGCGATTACGACGTCAAAAGCAATATTTTGAAGATAATTTAAGGGGATTTTCGCGGATAACTCAGCCATTTCTAGGCCGATTTTGAAATGGTTAACAGTTCTAGAAAGCTCGTTTTATTCTGGTCCTGATTGCTACCAAGAACAACGAGAACGGATTAATTAAAGGTTTTTTACGAGTACCAACTCATTCCCAATTCCGTGACATGTTGTCAGGAACGCTCCAATGCACGCACATGCGCGCCACGCGCTTTATCAGACGTAGCCCATTTTAACGAAAACGTCGCTCATAGGGCTTATGTACGTGCACTATCCTACTCAGGGGGGCATCCTTGGAGCGAATCCGGAGTGGACGTTCCGTACCCAGCTTTGCTGGGACGGCCGGTACCCGTCCGGTCGGTCTGCGCTACACCATCAAAACACAATATATACATTTATCAACAAGTACTCAAATGTAATCGGAATACTACATACAACAAAAACCTTGCATGGGCAGTCACGAGTACACAATCTCCCAGGTGGTGGGAGTCGAATGCAAACATTGTCTCGCATTCTGCAAAAAATGGGCTTGGATTTGGTTGAATTCTGCCACTTTGACTTTCCTGTCTCTGGCTCAACCCTGCTCCCACCCCCACCCAACACACGCACATCCCAAACAACACTGCCCCCACCAGACCTTCCACCCACTACACCCCACCCACCCCGAGGAGCGTAGACAAAGGTAAACACCATCTTGCACTCCGCAATCATTTGGGTAGCTCGCATACCAAATTTGGTTGAATTGCATCCAACAGTTTCTGCGGCGTTGCGTTGCAATGATTTTCTTGATCTTTTGATACACATATGCCCGCACACGCACGCACGCGTGCATACCGGAGCAGGGTGGGGTGAGACCAACTGGAAATGTGCTCTTATAGATCACACTCAGATATCGGTAACTTGCATACCAAATTTGTTTGAATTCTTTCAATGGTGTTTTTACCCCTTCCTCAACCCACCCCTGGAGGCGAGCCAAATCTAAATTGCCTTCCAAAATCATTGGTAGCTCACATTTCAAATTCGATTGAATTCAGTCCGACATTAGGAGCTGCGTTGCAATCAATATAACCTTTTGACCCCTCCCCATGCCAGAAGGCGGAGTCAAATGTAATGTGCTCTTGTAGGCTAAACTGACATGGGTAATACAATTACCAAATTTGGTTGAATTCCCTCTAATGGTTTCGGAGCAGTTGCGTTGCAATCGACGGCCGCACACACACACACACACACACACACACACACCCACCCACCCACACCCACACACCCACCCACCCACACACACACACACACACACACACACACACACACACACACACACACACAGACACACACACACACAGTCACACACACACACACGTGCGCGCGCGCACGCACACACACGCGCACGCGCACAGGCACACGCACGCGCACAGGCACGCGCACACGCACACGCGCGCACGCGCACACTCACGCACGCACGCACGCACGCACTCACCTACGCACGCCCTCACCTACGCACGCACGCCCTCACCTACGCACGCACGCACGCACGCACGCACGCACGCACGCACGCACGCACGCACGCACGCACGCACGCACGCACGCACGCACGCACGCACGCACGCACGCACGCACGCACGCACCCACCCACCCACCCACCCACCCACGCACGCACGCACGCACGCACGCACGCACGCACGCACGCACGCACGCACGCACGCACGCACGCACGCACGCACGCACGCACGCACGCACGCACGCACGCACGCACGCACGCACGCACGCACGCACGCACGCACGCACGCACGCACGCACGCACGCACGCACGCACGCACGCACGCACGCACGCACGCACGCACGCACGCACGCACGCACGCACGCACGCACGCACGCACGCACGCACGCACGCACGCACGCACGCACGCACGCACGCCGTTCCCCCGATCCCGCCATCACTCCCTCTCCCCCTTCCCTCCACCGCCCACACACCCACCCGTCCTTCCGTCCGCCCGTCCATCTGCCCTTCCGACCGTCCGGCCGTCCAGCCAGCCTTCCATCCATCCACCCATCAATCCATCCATCTATCCATCCGCTTGTGTGTCTGTCCGATTCTGTATCTAAAAACTATGGATACGTATTGTTTCATATTTTAACACAAGAAGCTTTAAGGATGATTTCCAGATTCACCATGAATACTCAGACGTCCATATCCATGAGCTAGTCACGTGAGCTCCATGACCATAGTTTATGACCAAGATGGGATGACGCTTTTAGTGTACTGAGATGGTACCATGTAACATTTCTTAATTACTTGTTCCCGCCGAATCTGGCATTAATCAAGACCAGAATTCTACGGGCTTTCCAAATCTATAAACCATTTCAAATTCGGTTAAGAAATGGCTGAGTTATCCACAGAAAACCTTTCTCAAAACATTGCTGTGACGTCATAACCACGTGGAGGCAGAACTTCTAGAATGTTCTAGAAGATTTGACTGCGTTATTATTAGCTACGCGCTGATTGGCTGTTGCTCGACCGGTGATTGATTGGAGCCTGCGCCCGTGACGTCACGAGTAGTATAGAAGGATACGGGATCCAGAGTTCGAGAGCATCCTCGGCCAGGGGGCCGAATAGGTTGGACCTGTACCAGCTACTATCGTCTCGACCGGCAATACGCAGATCACTTCGCTTTCTGTCGGTTTGTCTCCCGTAGCTAGCGGTAATCCAACCCACTGCACTAAATCAATTTTGTAACTCCCGTTACTTGCGGGAGCATTTTGGAACTTTTTAGTTATTGTTCACGAATATATCAAGAGCTACTTCGGAACATGAACTTGTGGTGAGGCCTTTACGGCCTGAAAATGTGATTCTACAGGTGTAGAGGCAGCGATGTTCTTTGGTGGATGACTCGCCGGATCTGCCGGCCATGCCAAAAAGTTGTTATTTAACCGTCCCCGCACTGATGTCGTGCAGTTTTATCTAAACTTTTCGACCGCAGCAAGTAAACTTTGCCCGGTACGTCTTCAGAGCTGGTTGACGTATCCCGCACCGTTAAGCTTAATTATGTATCTTCATCTGCATTAAACAACACCCGCTTATGATCAGGTTGTTGTCAACTTCCATCTGTACCATCGGTGTACGGGAACTTTCGTCACAGCAGTAATGTTATTGTATCTCTTGCTGACTACTCGTTAGACATTCTATATTGTGATTACAGTCCTGAGTTCAATCCGCTCCCGTCATGAGCTGCTTGCGGGAACCAGCCTGCGGGAATTTTCCAGCTTACAGGGAATGCATCAACTCACGTCAACCTATGAGTGACGTATCAATTTCGGTAACACGATAGCCCAGACTTGAGAATGGCTACCGATTATTCAAATAACTATACTTAGCATTTTAATTATTCCGTTAAATGTATTTTTCCTAATTACATCGTACCCGTATAGACGGTCCCGATGACAAAAAGGTACCGTGACGGTCTTAGGACCGCTATAGTTATAATTTCTGTATTTGTTTATAGTTATTCTCATTTTCTGTAAGGTGTTTTCACTAACCGCACGGTAATAGGTTCCTTAACCTGTACTAAAGATATATAATTCTGATCATTTCACACTGTATTAATTGTTCTGGTTAGTTTATATATGGCCAGTGGCCATCAGTTCATATGTTTTGTTTAATTGTAGAAAATATAGGACTGCAGTGTACGTAGGAAACACTATGCAGCAACATTTATATATGCAGCACTTTCTCCCGCCACCAACAATCTTTCACTGAGGTTGCTGTCCATCCTATAACTCTGTTTAGCCCGGCATGCTACCGACTAAAAACCTTTTCTATTCAGCTCGATAGGACAGGTTTAATATGATTAGAGACAATCTCTTCGTTAGGAAACCCGTAGTGTGCACCTCTTTTCCGGTAGTTGCAGTAATCTAGCCCCGCACTCCGGCAAGGTTGTGTAAGATTAGCCAACATACCTATTGGGCCTCATATTTCTAAGTTATTGTCTCTCTTCATGTTCCACTAAGCCTTATGGCTTCTTAATTGTTTGAATGTCCCTATATCCGCACCATGGACTGATCCGACCATGGGAAACTATTGGGGTTTCCGAGCGGTGATGGCCAGGGTGTGGTGTCACACACATTTCCCGTGTATGTTCGGATACTTAGTAGTTAGCACCTTTGCCAATGTAGGAAAGCACTGCGAAAACATGTCTTAATTATTATTTTCTTTTAATCTGCTGAACAATCCTCCCGCACCGCAGTGCATAACTGGGCAACTTGTGTTTAAACCTAATGCCAGGTTAAAAGTTAGTTCCATAGGACCTGGTGACGGGCGAGATGCGCATCCCCACCGAATTCCATAACAATGCCTGGGCATGATATTCAGATCTGCCACGCCCTCACGGGAAAGACATTTACGGTGGGTATTCGTCTCTCTTACCCCCACCATAACGATAGATCAGTCGACTAAAAATGCTTTTGTGAAAAGTAACCGATGTCCTGTAATGTTTTATGTGGTTACGGAGCGAGATGTCCGGATTCTTATCCAGTTTGGAGATCTTACTAAGTAACATGTATGCACGCTGTCTTCAGTATTGATGTCTTAGGGCATCTGTTCTCAAAGACAGCCGTATCTAAAAGCTAGGTAGATGCCAGCCATTTGCGGCCTAAAATAATTCTTGTCCCTGAAACGTAAATGTGAGGGTAAGCATAGAGGAAGGACCGCATAAATAAAAGCGGCAACTACTAATTTAGCATACTGAGAATTACATAAGACGGTGCTGTGGGAATCCTACAGGAGCCTCCCTTGCGGGGATACCTCTGAGGACCAACGAGTCTGTGTGATACCTCTGGGAGCCCCACGTTTAAAAGTTTATCAGGCTGTCTCTATGTCTTGTATTTTCGTATGCTCATT
Source organism: Chaetoderma sp. LZ-2023a (assembly GCA_034401795.1). Classification (NCBI taxonomy): domain Eukaryota; kingdom Metazoa; phylum Mollusca; class Caudofoveata; order Chaetodermatida; family Chaetodermatidae; genus Chaetoderma; species Chaetoderma sp. LZ-2023a. Next base: position 19,999,235 of record CM067365.1, on the reverse strand, counting down.
ATTTTTATCTAGCATACTTGGCGGTCTGTTTAGGTAAAACTATTGTATAGACTTATTTTTAATTAAGTCACCAAATCAAATCTTGTAAGTCCATAGATCACGAAATTGCTATGCACAGGCATACTGGTGACACAAACTCTTGGGATGGGACTGTTGTGTTTAATGTTCGCGACGATGGTCGCACTGCCCCACTGGAACGATTGAGTTCCACCGGCCTTAGGAGGCAGTCTTTGTTACCCGTAGGGCAATATCGTACATGATCCGTCACCCCGAGACCGGAAGCTAACCAGCGTCATCATTCGTCGTGCACTTGCGGCGCGGCGAGTCGACATCAGACACCGGAACGGCCCGACACTACCCCGCGAGCTACACGCGCGTGTGCGTGTGTGTGTGCGTGTGCGTGTACGTGTGCGCACGTGTGTGTGTGTGTGTGCGTGCGTGCGTGCGTGCGTGCGTGCGTGCGTGTGTGTGTGAATGTGCGTGTGTGAATGTGTGTGTGTATCTGTGTGTGTGGGGGGGGGGTGGGGGGAGGGCGGTGGCGGGGGGAGGGGGGAGTGTGGAGGAAAGGGGACGGAGGCAAGGAGGGAGGGATGGAGGGAGGGAGGAATATGGTGGGTTGCTGACTGGCTGGCTGGATGGATGAGTGGGGTGGGGCCTGTGGGTGTGAGTGGGTCGATGGGTGCGGTGGTGGGAGGGTGGATGCGTGGGTGGCTTGATGGGTGCGTGGGTAGGAGGTGGGGTAAGTTGAGGGATGGAGGGATGGATTGATTGAGGGATGGATAGATGTATGGACGAATGGACGGACGGATGGATCGATGGACGGCAAGGTTGATGGGCGGATGGACTGTAAGAATGGTGGATGTATTGATGGACAGACCAACGCACGCATGCACGTGCGTACGCATTTATGTACATACGAAGGCACGTACACACGCACGCACAGATCAGAATGCATGCCCTTTTTCACATACTGCGCGACTGTTTTTAATATTAACACATGCTACTGAGATAGAATGTATTTGAGAGTCAAAGTTCACATTCCAATGTCCGGTTGGCTGCTTAAGTTCTCCTCGGAAATTTGACCCACCAAAACAGTATATGAAGAAATTAATGGCGTAATTGAGACGAGTGCTGGCGCACGAGATTTCCGCGAACATCTTAGCAAGAGGGGTGGGGAGAAACATCATATATTTATTTAAACAGAAAACATGCTAATGTACGGTGCCTTTATCCGTGTGGATGCGTTAGAGTTCCACGTTTTATTCAAACTCGGCAAAACATCTTAGTTCTATTATGCATACATATCTTTTGTCAAGAAGTTTTATTCTCAATAAGAACCTGCCTCTGTACCACAATAGATGAATGCCCCCGCCCACTCCTAGATAACATCCGACCATGCTTTCTCCGTGTTGGGATCGATCGACCCGTTAACTCTCTGAACTTCAATCTCCATTGAACTATAAAGGTGAGCTGCTGAATATTTTGAAACTAATTTGTTTGGGTTTTGTTGCTGCCTATGCCCTGTCAAAATGGTTTCAAAATATTCAACAGAATGTTTATTAGATAGTAAAGCCATACAATTCATACAACTTGACGGACTATTAAGCTTTTATTACGACTTCGACGCGTCATTCATGATGTAATTGTTTGTAACATTAAACTACATGTGAAGTAATTCATTATGACGTCATGTATTTGACTGACAGATTGGATTACTCTATTACTAGTTCTATCAATAGAATACGGTTATGCAGTACAGCTCAGATGAAAATGTTGGGTTCAATATCTTGAAAATAATTGGATCGGAAGACATTGCCGCATTAGGCAACAATGTCTCCCTATCCATTTATGTTCAACATATTCCACAGTAGGACTACGTTTTATTTAGTTTTCTTAGTTATACTGCACGGCTATGGTGCGTTTTTGCTTTCCTTATGGTAATAGCAATATATGATTTTTGGAAAAATATGTCACTAATTATGCACCAAAACCTGTCTATTGCAATGCTGTGTTCAACATCAAAGGTGGTCATTAAAGACAGGTGGTTGACATATACTATCACTATGCAATGTACAATTAGCAAGAGGTCCGCAAACACTATCACTATGCAATGTACAATTAGCAAGAGGTCCGCAAATACTATCACTATGCAATGCACAATTAGCAGTGCAGAATGAAAGAGCATATTTACATTTAGCTCCACCACAAAGGGGTATATGATGAGACATATAATTCTTAATTTTAATATTAATATTTCTCAATGTTTTGATTAAGATGTATAACAATGTGGATTCTTACCTGTTCGCTCATGAAACTGACATATCTAGCTCGTGGCTATGTAAATCTGGCTCATGGATATGTAGATCTGATTATCAGCTGTCTGACGATGGTAGTGATCGGGATAAAAACAAACCGGAATAGGATCTGATCAAATTCTGTAGTTCTGGATATTTCTGGTAGATGTGGTTCAAATCTTAACACAAAAAATCATGCTCTCATGCAATAAGATTCTCCATCTTTGATTTTGACCAGAAGAAGACAAACCAGAAAATTAGAAATTTAACTAGACGTGAGAACAACTGAAGGGCCATGGTCTGCAGTCTCTAATGGACCTTTCCATTTTTAACTATGCCCCGCCCATCACTAGCTAAGCTCCACCCACACCTCGTCGTGTTGGGATTGATCGATCCCCAAATGCCCTAGCTATCAATTTCCTGAAAGCTATACAGGGAGGCTGTTGAATATTTTGTAACTAATTTGACCGGGTGCTGTTGCTGTCTATGGCAGCAACAGCGCCCAGTCAAATTAGTTTCAAAATAGTCAACAGAATATTTATTAAATAGTAAAAGCAAACAATTTGTACAACAACGCATAGACCGTCTTCAAATATGCGTTCGTGATGTACTTATCGACATCATTCATGACGTCATTCATTATGATGTCATTCTACACATTGCACAGTTCATTATGACGTCATATGATGGGTGGGTACTCTGGAAAGGTGAATTGCCATCTACACATGTTTTGGAAAAAACCCAATGGATGGACTATTACAATCAGCTCCATCGACCTGCCCTCCATCTGTCCGTCCGTCCGCACGTCCATCCATCCATTCGCCCTGTCTATCCGGCTACCTCCTCCGAAACATGGTGGTGGAATTGAGTCAAATTTGTCATGTGAGTTGCCCATATGATTTTGGACTGCATGACAACATTTATGTTTGGCTCCGCCCCAAGGTCGGGTCGCTTGGGATGGAGTGGGGGCATGGTTGAGACAGAAATTCAAAGTTGGCTGAATTCAACCAAATTTAGTATGTTAGTTAATCACATGTTTGCGGATTGCGAGACTATGTTTGCATTCGGCTCCGCCACCTGGGTGGTGGTGGGGTAGGGTGGGTGGGACAGCACATCAAAGTTGGCGAAAACGTGGGATTTGAGATTGTGCGCTATTGAGTGCCCATACAAGGTTTTTTTGTATGTAGTATTCCGATCACATTTGAGTACGTGTTGATAAATGTATATATTGTGTTTAGATAATAGTTCTATTTGCTGACTTCTGGCTAATTGTTCATTGCATAGCGATAGTATTTGCGGACCTCTTGTTAATTGTACATTGCATAGTGATAGTACTTGAGTAAATCTTGATAATGGATAAATCCAACCTGTTATTCAAGAACATGACCGAATGATCAATTACGTCACATGTAGGATGGCTGGCGTCATAATTATAATTGATAGAGAATACTCCGTCATGAAGCTGAAATAGTCCGTCAAGTGCGCGATTTTTATGTTTTTGATGAATTTACTATCTAATATATATTCTGTTGAATATTTTGAAACTAATTTGACTGGGTGCTAATGGTGTTATGGGCAGGATGCGCAACCAGTCAAATTAGTTTCAAAATATTCAACAACTCGCCTGTATAGTTACCTTGAAATAGGGATTCAGGGCTCAAAGTATAACATCTATACCAATGCGTGCAAATCGTGGGTGAGACTTAACTAGAATTGTGCGGGACTTAGCTTGAAATGGGAAGGGTAGAGGTAGAAATGGATTTCTCTACTGTACATTGCCTTCTTGTTGCTGATTCTATTGTATTTAGATAAAATTCGACTGAATCCTAACATTCGTAAATTGTATAGGTGACAGATCGGATCCATCCATTACACATCAGTTGCTTGCAATCATACAGGTGCTAGAGTACAGCCTTGATATAACTTAGCACGTACTGTTGATTATTTTGAAGATAATTGGATTGACCTTAGGCAGCAATGTCTTCCTATCAATCCAATTATGTTCAAAACATTCATCACAGTATTTCTTATAGGGTATTCAAAATTTTACTAACTAAAATGTTTCTGTTTTAGTTTGGGAAACATGGTCACTTATTTATAACCTTCCAATCCAATTATGTTCAAAATATTCAACGGAACAGATTTACAGCGTTTGAATCAATTTTGTTTTAGAAACACGTTATGTTATATCTGAGCTGTACTGTATAACCGTTTTCGATTGACAGCACTAGTAATAGAGTAATCCAATCAGTCAGTCAAATACGTGATGTCATAATGAATTGCATTACATGAAGTTTGACGTCACAATCATTCACGTCATGAATGACGTATCTAAGTCCGTAATAAACGCTTAATATTCCGTCAAGTGGCATGAATTGTATGCCTTTAATATTTAATAAACATACTGTTGAAAATTCTGAAACTAATTTGACTGGGCGCTGTGGCTGCCATAGGCAGCCGCAGCACCCGGTCAAATTAGTTTCAAAATATTCAGCATCTTGCCTGTATACTTTATTAGGAATACAAGTAAGTTCAGGGAGTTCAGGGTTTAGCCGATCCCAACACGGATAAACATGGTCCAACATGGTCGGAGGTTATAAAGGAATGGGCAGGGCATTCATCCATTGTAGTACGGAGAGGCGGGTTCTTCTTCAGAATAAAACGTCTTGAGAAAAAAAAATGAGTATAATAGAACTAAGAAGATTACATTCACTGCGACTCGATGACAATTCCATTACAACTTCACATACAAGAGACCGAGCAAGATGCTATACTATGAAGCCGATTGCCAAGAAAACATTCGACTCGTTTGAAATTAACGTGTATTAAAAGTTATATTTAAATATTTATTAAATTGCGCTTTATGCTGCGAATTTGATAAACATACAAATTACAATTTAGGAATTTTCAAGTTCCTATTATGTGATGACATCGCATTAACCCTTTGAAGCTTACATATCTAAATTCTAAGTTTCACGGTAACTAGGCCGGTATAGGCTGTGGAATAATTGGAGACTAATTTGGCAGGAACCAGTTGCTGCCGTGGACATCAACCGCTCACAGTCAAACTAGTTTCAAAATACGCTACTCACCATAAGATTTATTGAATCGTAAATGATTTTGATATTTTGGCTTTCAGAGGGTTAAGGACACTGTGTGCACATTCGGGACATCGTATTTGTGTTAATTATCTGAAAACTAACAATTACTGATGACCATGCTTAGACTACGCTCGTGTATGAGGAGAGAAGTGACGCTGGATAATTACTTACATTTTAGCCTTCTATACTCGGTGTGTCTACTGAACATAGTTTACTGAGAGCAGACAATGAGTCTAATGCATCTGACGCAATGGTAAATTCGACTGCTCAATACATAACAACAGTATTTATTGCAAACAACGCCTTAAGTAAATGAACCTATCGAGGCGAGAATTGGTTTTTAGTAGCTACGTCAGTACTTGTATCGTTTTCATTGGCATTATCTGTAATATACTGGCGCTCTGTGTACTGTGTCGTAAAGCGATGAGGAAACAAAGCACGACCCTCTTTCTTATCGGGCTTGAAATCATGGATACATTATTCTTGTGTGGTCAAGTTTTTAATCCATTTATAATCGATAACTTCAACATTGATCCAAGAGAAACATCAAATTTTACATGCAAAGGTCAGTGGTTTACTCTCTTCTTCGCACGCAGCAGTTCCATGTGGTATATGACTGTGCTAACATTTAAACGCCTCATCTTCATATTATTCTCTACTAAAGCCAGAGTTATCATCATTCGCAAGGTTTCCATAGCAACAATTCTAGTGTTAACCGGTGTGATTTTTCTGGCAAATCGACACCTACTTGTGGGGTTTTCAGTAGATGCTGTGGTGTTAATTCCACAGATTAAATCGACATGTGGAATGGTCTCTCAGAAGTATGCCTCATTCTTTCTGAATGTTTTCAATAAAATCAATTTCTCTCTAAACTTTGCAATACCCTTCATCATAATGACTGTTGGCAATATCACTATCGTCACTAAGTTCTATTTACAGAGACGGAAGATGCGAGGAACAGTTGCGCCTGCAGGACCACATTCAGAAGGACGGAGAGAGAAGAAGATAAGTCAAGCCACAGTTCTCTTGTTGGCTCTAAGCTTAATATCTGACAACAAACTTACACGTAAACATTTACGTAATTATGCGACCACAGCTCAGTAAAATGTCAAAAACTCCACAAGACCGCGCCATTGCTAAGATGTTCGCGGAAATCTCGTATGCCATCACCCGTCTCAATTACCCCATTAATTTCTTTATATACTGTTTTGGTGGGTCAAATTTCCGAGGAGAACTTAACCCAGCCAAGGCACAGACTTAACAAACAGCAAACCGGACATTGGAAAGTGCATTTTGAAACTCAAATACATTCTATATCAATAGCATTTGTGTGGAATATGGATCAGGTTATAATGTATTCGGATATCATTTGAGCGGTATTTCTTAAGAGATGGTTCAATTTATAGCTAAGCTTCGCCCAGGTTTTTGACCATTTTGCGATCTATAGAATCCTGAATTCCCAGAATCCAAATATCAAGGTAAGCTGTTGAATATTTAAAAACTAATTTGACTGGGTGCAACTGCGGCACCATCAGATTAGTTTCAAATTACTCACCAGACTTGACTAAATAGCAAGGACATACAATTCGTAAACTTGACGAACAATTCAATGTTCATGACGAAACTACATATGCAATTCATCATTCATTTTGTCACGCAAATTACTATGACGTCATGTATTTGAGTGACATATCAGATCTATTCATTATTTTACATTGTATTCCAACCGACAAATTGGATCTGGAAGGAGATGATATTTAATATCACTATGGTCAATCGAGTTAAAAATTATCAATTTGCTTGAGCTTTAATCAGTGCAAAGTGATAATTTTCGACGAAACTGACATATTTTCCAACAGGGTCTAACCCTGAAACACCAGTTTGGATCTTCCGTTAGCGCGTGATTTTGAAAGGCGGCTAATCACACCTTGACAACTAACAAATCGGATGTCTTACACCGAAAATATAGTAGGCCTACTTATAATTTTTGTCATAGTTCATTTATTTACATAACTAACAATATACTTTGACAAAAATATCTCATACAGTTGCCATAGAAAACTACATTATGTTTGAATCTGTTGTGTCAAAGCGCAGAGAGTTATCAAAACTAAGATTAGGTTCCCACTCTTTGCGTGTAGAAACTCATCGCTACCATTGTCCCAATGTTCCAGCTGAATCCGGAATATGCAGATTTTGTAAGTCTGACAATGTAGAGGGTGAACTGCACTTTGTCCTTGAATGTGATGCAATTCAACAAGAGCAAAGTCATTTCTTCGTTGAACTCTCAACGTATTCGACGTCTGACACACTAACTGATGCTGATAAGCTTAAATTCTCAATATCCTGTAACTCAGGTGATACAGACCAAGAGGAGATAGGTTTTGTTTTCAAATGTTACCACTGCCAGTCGTTGCTATGTTAAATTTAAAAAAACCAATCATCTCTTGGTCTGCTCAAGGGGATTTTCATGAGAAAATCTGAATGTTGGGGTTGGGGTCGTTAATAAATCGTTATTTTATTTTCCAAACCCACCATATTCCAGCCCTCTACACTTAATAATGGATAATAGCATATTCTTACTACATTTTTGCAGCAGAACAGCAAATACGTGCACACGTGTACGCGTTCGTTGAACCTAACGTGTACTCGTGTACTGGTACTGCTCCAAATGTACACCCATAATATATATATATTTGCATCGTGGCTTGACCAAATGTATGGATAAAAGCAATGAACAATCGAATCTTATACGGGCCAGCTATGCGACGTCACAATCTGTATTGTTACATCATGACGCTAGCCGCTAGCGCTCGACTTCGGCATAATCATACTTGAAGATGTGTCTACGGAATATAGTTTATAGATATGTGTGGTAGAAGAACAATTGCTTAACTGAATAACATTTGAAAAATGAAAATGTTACTAGCTTACTAATTTATCCGTAAAATATGCCGTTTTGATCGTAATTTTGTGCAAACTTTAACCCTTTCAGGACGAAACCGGCCAGGACCGGCCTCTTCAGGGGTCCTGAGAACCTGAGATCCTGAGAAATGTCCATTTGCAGGCCAAGAGAAGAATATTTTTGAAAATTTACCACTGGAATGATTGGCTCGATAACCGAGCAGGCCAAGAGAAGAATATTTTTGAAAATTTACCACTGGAATGATTGGCTCGATAACCGAGCATGCCAAGAGATGAATATTTTTGAAAATTTACCACTGGAATGATTGGCTCGATAACCGAGCAGGCCAAGAGAAGAATATATTTGAAAATTTACCACTGGAATGATTGGCTCGATAACCGAGCAGGCCAAGAGAAGAATATTTTTGAAAATTTACCACTGGAATGATTGGCTCGATAACCGAGCCAGTCATTCCAGTGGTAAATTTTCAAAAATAGTCTTCTCTTGGCCTGCAAATGGGCATTCAATAAGTAATTATTTTAACTTTTTAAACAAATCTAGTCATTAAAGGATTAAGGGCACACAAAAATGAAAAATTTACTTATATTGCAATTTCGTACATTTATATGAAATACATTTACACTTTAAATTAATATGGGTGATGTAGCTGTGAAAAAAGTAAAGTACTATGCAGTAATGGCGGCACTAACATGTGGTATGTTCACTGACTGGAATTCTTGTAAGGAGAGTGTTTCTAAATACTCTGGTCAAAACCATCGGTTATTCATCAAACTGGAAGATGCTGTTTCATTCATGAATGATTCTGACTTCAAGCATAATGAGATCAAATGTATATATCAAAGATAGGCCACCTCCTGGTTTGTAGAGTCATATGGACTTCTGTCACGATCAGAATATTGAAATGCCATCCTACACACCGCCTATACAACCTACGAGTAGTAGTGTTGTTAATCGGGTTACAAACATCCCCGCAGTGTACGGTGATGGAGCCTGTATTGACAATGGCGGGCGCAATGCCAAAGAGGGTATGGTGTATATTGGCCAAGCAGACACTGTAAGAATATTAGCAGTGTACTTCCTAGCGACGAACATCTGCACACCAATAATCTGGCCGAATTATATAGTGCCATTATAGCCATTAAGCAGGCAATCGCTGCTAATATTTCTCACCTGTGCATTAAACCAGATAGCGAGTATTTAATCCACTAACCATATAAATGAGTGGATAAAGAACGATGAGCTAGTTAGTGGGAAAAATACAGACTTATGGCGTCGATTACAAAAAATCCACTACTGGGATCAAAGTCAATTAGACGCATGTTAAGGGGCATTCGTGCGAGGCTGGTAATTAAGAGGCAATGAGGGTGCTACACTCTACAGATCAGTATCAACGGCTTCAACAGCATATAAAAGAAATGATGGGGTTAGCATCCTTTCAGTACCCATCATTCCTGATATAGCCAGTACTAAAACCGCTCCAAGTAGTCGCCAGTGTATGTTACCATACTCCAAAGACATGATATCTTGTAGTGTGTGCAAGAGCTGCCTACATTACAAGTTACAACTATACAGATCTGCCTCCATACTAACTATATCTCCTATGCAGTACATCTCGTAAATTTCAATGTGCAAAGTGTACTGCGGGTACAGCAAGAATTTCTTTCTAAAATGGAAAAAAGTTAAAGGTCACACACAGTGTCGATACTACTGATATACATCGTAGTAATCTCAATAATTCTATAGACACACATACCATGGAGAGGGGCGCAGGTTCCACAATAAGGGCACAAAGATCTGAAATGAGTTTTTTCCCTCTCACAGAAGGGTGTCGGGGATATCAACCTACCTACCCAAGCACCACAAGAAAAAGCATTGAATGATGCAAACTGACTGAGAATCAATTTTCTGCATTCTGAGTTTCCTATGATCCAGATTTAAATGTTAGAGCAATGTTGAGTGAACTTATGTATTCTTTGGTCCCTTGTACCTATTCTCAATTTACATTATAGTGGGCAATATTATCCTCTGATGCTTGCTTCTATTCAATTGGAAACCGTGTGCGTGCGTGTGCGTAAGAGTAAGTGTGACTGTGAGTGAGCGACTGAGAGACTCAGAGAGCGGACTAGTGGTCGTGGGTGGAGTGTGGGGGGGGGGTCTGGTGTTGTGGGTTTGCAGTGGAAATAATTTGATTAGACCTTAGTTCCTATTTGTATTTGCTTTAAAAAAACCTTTCCAGATAAATTGCTCAGCCATCGATTGTCAGGCGATCGGGTGGAAGATGAGGCGGACATATAGGCAATCTGCTTCACTCCACTCAGGAGTATACATGGGTACCAGTGTAAAACGACGGGGATGTTGCAAATAATAGACAGCAATGTAAACCAGCCTAGAATGGTGTGAATGGGACCTAGAGTCAAGGAACTCGATAGACACCAATCAAACAAATTACTTCTAAATTGCTCAGCCAGCAGCTGAGTTACTATTGCGCTAAAGGGTAACGCATCTTAAAACGTTCCTAAACTACAATCACAAAATTACTGAAGCCACGTACCAATGCAAAGCTCAACCAATTTTCTAAATATTTATGTAAAATTTTCACTGAGTTATTTGCATATATAAAATACGACATTGTCCCTAGATTTAGTCAATCAAATGGTCAATATGGTTTATTTTAAAATTATAATTAACTTAACAACATTTTTTTAAAATATAAAAAATAATACATAAATGTTTAGAAAATTGAATGAGCTTTCCAATGATGTATCCCTTTAATAATAATATGATCCTCTAATTATACTTCTTCATAGAAATGATTTAAGTGCCTTGTATCTTAAGGTGTTTTTGTGAAAACTAGGTTATCCAAGACAGCCGCAAGTCTAATCGACCAATCACTTTGAACATGTGAAGAACCGTTGATCCGACCCTATGGATCATTCCTGTCCAATTGTTCTTGATGACTCGCTTAAAGAAAAAAGTGGACAGATGCTGGATAGACATATGACGGACGCCCTACAAAAAATAAAGTTAATTACTAAAGATAGTAAATTCTTTAGGGTGTGTTAAATATTCTGGGAACATTTTAAAACTAATATTATTGGACGCTGCTGCCGCCTGAGGTAGTAATGCCACCAAGTCAAATTAGTAACAAACTATTCAACAGATAGCGTGTATGGAATGAATGATTTAAATTATGATTTCGCAGCCTCTTACATAGCCACCTTGCCGTAGCGTTGTCGGAGGAACATCTGGCCCAGGCTCAGACTAATCAAAGGAGGCCTTCAAATGTTTTATTTTGTTTTCGTGTGGGCGGTGGTATCATCGCTTACAGCTAGAAGTAAAACCGTTTGACGTGGCTAAACATGTGTATCACAACCGTACGAGTCGATAAGGTGGGGTGTAGGGTGGGGTGGGGTGCTCATGGTCATACACAAAGTACAGTATTCAAAAGGTCAAGAGGGTGATATTTATTAATCACAATGCAGGAGATGACTTCTATGTGCATCTAATGTTCACATTCGTCCGAGTGAGCACCCCCCCCCCCACACCCCGAAAGACCACACCCTCCTCCCATTCTGTAGGAGAGGAATAACAAATCTTAAACCCGTTCCTCAACTGCCCCCCACCGACATCGAGCCCGTATTACGACCATGTGTATACAAATTATTTCTACCTTTGCATACAGTATACGCATTACGCATCAATTAAAATGTGATTTTGAGAGTTGTTGCCAATTCTACAATTCCACGAACATCGCCGGGAGTTTCCATTGTTGTAGTTTTGCCATGCACATGGCTGTGCCCAGCCGCCCATCATCGCACATTCTATTGTACCTACTAATGCATTAACGGAGAATGAGACACTATTATGTCAAATTCGTATCTTACCTTTACTTGCAAAGATGCGTGAAACCAGATTTGAAGACGTCACGTATCACAATAATGATAAGGTTACACATCAATAATTAATTAGTCACTATGTGACATGTAACTATCACTACATAAATAGCAACTTATAGCGTTGTGAGTTGAAAATGGAAACCAGGGCCCAGGGGCGTCACCATTAAACTTGTGAGTTGAAATTGAAAACCTGGGTATACATAGCAATTCCACGTCGCTATTAGACTCTTGAGTAGAAAGCGTTAGCCAGGGTGGAAGAATGATAGCCGGACATTTGCCTACACGTATCAACCTTCGGGGAGAGAAAGGTATTTGCATTTTATGCAAGAAAAAAGATATCTCCAGCCTAAAAGCACTCCCATATTACGTTATGGGCTGAATGCGAAAACACGTTCCAACCGAACTTTAATACAACTGCTCAGTCTGCTCTGAATATTCAAAAAATCATTTTTAAAGTTCTAACTAAACTAAAGTTTAATTTTTTGAATAGAAATCGGTAAAGGGCACACCTGCCCCCGCTGCCCTCGTGACCAAAGGGCAACGGGGGCAGCTGACCCTGCTTCCGCCGTGCTTCCGGCGCCCCTGTGTGAGATCCTGTATTTCTGATAGCATTCGAGTAGTGTTGCCTACATTGCATTGTGATAACATTTGAGTAGGCCTATGTGGCCATATTACGGCATGTATATAGGGTTACATGATTGAGAATCTGATGTTGGGCCTTTCCATGTCAGAAAGCATGTTTCAGATCTCTAGTCGGGTGCCGCTAGCTCAATGGATAAATCCACACTTAGCTATGCCACAGCCATCTCTAACTAACCTCCGCCCGCGCTTTGCCTGTGTTAGGATTGATTGAACCCTGAACGCCCTGATTCTCAATTTCCAGAAAACCTTACCGGTAAGTTATGACATATATTGAAACTAATTTGACTGGGTGATGTTGCTGCCTATGGCAGCAACAGCGCCCAGTCGAATTAGTTTCAAAGTATTCAACAGAATGGGTGTTAATTAGTAAAGACATAAGCCTACAATTCGTACACATGCTGAACTATTAAGAGTTCCTGACGGACAGATACCATTAACGATATATTTTAATTGTTACATCAGCCTACATGTGATATATTTGATTATGACGTCATATGCTTGCTTGACTGGCATATTGGATTCCCGCCGCGTCCCTTAGTTAAGTCATTAACCAGTTAGGGAATCACAAATGCGTACTACGGAGTGTATCTCAATAATACTGATTCGATCTCTGCTTTAACACAATGAACGAACTGTCGGTTCCAGACGGTTTCCAGACTTTGGCCATGATCCGGATTAAAGAATCCGGATCTGGATCACATCCACACATTGATCTATGGATATGTGGGAAACTACTGGTCCAATTTAGGTCAAATTTCACCGCAGGAAAAGTGTGTGATCATACACATTAAGATTCCACAACTTTAGTCGTAATCTGAATAAAATACGAAAAAATACATTTACTAGGTAACGAGATTCTCATTGTCTGATTGTGTGGTTCATTGGTCTTTCATTTTACTCAAATGTTATTACCTTACTATGAAGGTTTTTCCAGGAACAATGCTGTAGGCGTATTTTATTGTTAAATACTGTTATGACAGGTCCGATTTTAATTGATCGCACTCTATTTATTGTTAGGGTTTCTAGTAAGAAACACTTATATAGAGTATCTACGCACAGCTTTTTTATTATTAATAATTAGTCTTGTGAAGTACATTATACGACTTGTATTATGATTTCAAGAGCTTGCATTCATTAACCATTTTATGACCAAATGTGGTCAAGAAAATCAAAGTATTTTCTTATTTAATGTCACTTTGAAGGCTAAGAGAAGACTATATTTTAAGATTTACCACTAGAATGACTGGCACGCTTACTGAACCAGTTATTCCTGTGAGAAACTTTCAAAAAATAGTCTTTTCTTCGCTTTTAAATGGACCTTTCCAGTTTTAGCTATGCCCGGCCCATCTCTAGCTAAGCTCTAACCCTGAACTCCCTGACTATCAATTTCCAGAAGACTATACAGGTAAGGTGTTGCATATTTTGAAACTGTCTTCAATTATGCGTTCGTGATGTATTTATCTACGTCATTCATGGCATCATTGATTATGACGTAATCGTACACATCATGTAGTTGATTATGACGCCATATGATGGATGGATGAACTGGAAAGGTCCATTGTACGATGTATGATTACTGTATTCTGCGCCAGTAGTACTAGTAGAAACATCCTACAGCTGCAATCAGTCCTTCTTCGCTTTTGCACACTGTGTCTTGTCCTCAGCCGAAATCCTTAGCTTCCTCAGGTCAATTCTTGACTTGAGTGTACCGAGTCCTGCTTTCTTGAGGTCACCTCATAGCACGCTCAGTAGATTTATGCTATGACGTCCTCTCCTGGCTTTGTATTTGCTGGCTCCGAGTAGGGCGAATTCCAGGGTCCATTGGCACAGTGCATAGGCCGGTGTGGGCCGGGTTCGTCGGGAAAGGGTTAAGCATCACCTAGGCTACTAAAATAGGTGTTACCCGTATCAAGGTTGAATCCATGCATTACAAATTGAAATAAGACTGAAAAAATCTCCTAGACACAGGGCCTATGCTGAAGAGATGTGCATCATAGGCGATACAATCAATGCCTTATAGTTAGTTCGCTTTCATAAAATCATGTAGTCCCTTAAACCTAAGGATATATATTTCTTCTCAGACCCCCACCCCATGTATATTATATTTTTTGTATTACATTGTATTGTATTGTATTGTATTGTATTGTATTGTATTGTATTGTATTGTATTGTATTGTATTGTATTGTATTGTATTGTATTGTATTGTATTGTATTGTATTGTATTGTATTGTATTGTATTGTATTGTATTGTATTGTATTGTATTGTATTACATTGCATTGCATTGCATTGCATTGCATTGAATTATATTGTATTGTATACCTGTATATGTTCCGTCCAATTCACCTTTCTAGGTTATCCATCCATCATATTACGTCATAATCAACTAAGTGACGTGTAGGCTGACGTCATAATCATGACGCTATGAATGAATTGAAATAGTCCATCTTTGACGCTTAATAGTCGAAACGTAATACGAATTGTATGTCTTTGCTATTTAATAAACATGCTGTTGAATATTTTGAAACTAATTTGACAGGGTGCTGTTCAAAATATTCGACAGCTTATCTGCATATTTTTCTGGAAATAAATAGTCAGGGAGTTCAGAGATCGATCGATCCGGCCCAATACGAGCGTGGTGTGGGCGGAGTTTAGATAGAGATGGGCGGGACCTAGATAAAATTAGAAAGACCCATTTATACATGTGTTTGAGTCGCAACAGGAATTACCAGAGTCTCACTCTCAATGTACACATACAGTTAAGTTGTTGAGTGTATTGATTAATGTGACTGCGAGCTCAAATTTGTTTGAAAATATTCAGTTATGTTTATTAAATGTTTAATTCACCAAAGACATACAATGGAACGTTCCAGTGTGTCCATCCGTCAGATGACGTCATAATCAACTACGTGACGTTGCGGATGACGTCAAATCAATGACGTCATGCATGACGTAGCTAAGTTCGCCACGAACGCATAACTGGTGACGGACTAAAGCGTTGTTGTACGAATTGTATGTCTTTAAAATTTAATAAACATCCTGTAGAAAAATAAGAAACTAATTTGGCTGAGCGAAAGTTTCAAAATATTCAACAGCTTACCTGTATAGTTGTCTGAAAATTGATGGATAGGATCGATCGTTTCCAACACGGGCGAAGTGTGGTGGAGCTTAGATAGAGATGGGATAGGATAAGATATACCTACATGTGGTGCAATTGATTATGACATCATATACGTGAGTGACTGTTCGAATCCATCCATCATTTACTGATATCATGCAGAACAAGTTGATAAAAGAACTACAATGCAAAATGATGTAAGCCTGATACATCATGACCATTCGCTATGCATATCTCGTTGTCGTACAAGGCACTGTACAGCACCCAAGCTAGCAGAACTCAAGGTGCATGACACTACATTCCCTGCATAGCATATTTTAGAAGGGTGGTACTCACACTTCCTGCAAGCTGGTGCTCAATAAGTACATTAAGCGACAACTCAAGAAAGAAAGAATTAGAATTTAAGTGATGTCTGCGCCGAAATGGATGATTTTATCCCATTCACATATGTGGAAGTGACGAACACAGTCAAACGTTTAACCAGTAGCAGGTTAGCTGCCAC
The DNA here is from genome assembly GCA_034401795.1 of Chaetoderma sp. LZ-2023a. Lineage (NCBI taxonomy): Eukaryota > Metazoa > Mollusca > Caudofoveata > Chaetodermatida > Chaetodermatidae > Chaetoderma > Chaetoderma sp. LZ-2023a. Next base: position 19,982,757 of record CM067365.1, on the reverse strand, counting down.
AGATGACATCTGGGCTGAGCACCTGCAAGCGGGTGGAGTTGCAGCAATATATCCAGTTACTCGGATCCTCAATGCCATTGGCCATCTAAAAACCATTCCTGATGTCTTCAAAGTCGGTCTCCTAACACTGGTTTACAACAAGAAGGGAAGTCCAAAGTAAGCCTCTTCATATTGTGGGATAACACTGAACGCAATAGTCGGCAAAGCTCTAGAGATGGTGCTAAGGCTTCGCCTACAGCTGAAAATACACAAACTGCAGAAGCCTTTATAGCTCGGATATCGCCCATTTAAAGTGCCCTGCTGCCACAAGAGTCCAGTGGTGAGTCACGAGGCAAGAAACTCAATAGCTATGGCAAGAACCTCAATAATTATGTTGTCCTTCTTGATGCCTAATCAGCATTTGATATAGTGAACCATGCGAGTCTTGCAAACAAACTCGATTTTGCGGGCATAAAGGGTAGTTTCATAAATATCCTCATCAGGTACCTCCACGTGAATACCACCACCAGAGTGAAATGTCGTGGCCAGTATTTTGATCCAATACACTTTATGCAATGCATTAACCAAGGGGGAATGCTGGCAACAGACTTGTACAAGTTGTACATCAAGGACCTGCTGGCCACCATATATATCTCAGGAGATGGTTATAGCATTGAAACTATGCATTGTGCAGCGCCAACCTGTGCAGACGACGTGAGCTTAATAATAAAAAACGAAAAAAGCTTGCAGAATCTGTTACACATCTCTAGTCACAATAGCGTTCATCAATTTTACGAGCTGCAACCAAAGAAATGTATAATTTTTTCGATTGCAAGACGGAGAAGCCTCTATTCTGCATGTGATGTGGAAATATAAGCGCCAGTCTTCGCACCTCACTTAGGGATACAAATAAGTGATCAACTCATATATGCTCGCCCTACAGTAAATGAAAACATCAGGAAAGCCAAGCGTGCTACTTAATCTTTTAAGAGAGCTGGCACAACACCATCAGCATGCCTGATTGAAGTCTATGTCCTTACAGATCTGCTACATGGGATTGGCACACTTATTGTTAATAAAAACCGAAATAAAACTCCTCGATAAATTTGATCATGAGCTGCTGCTACAAATCTCGGTCCTTCAGGACGGGGTGGCTCATCCATCTCCATATCTTCTGTTTGGTACACTTCCGATCGAGGAGGGTATACACATGCAGAAGCTAAGACACATGAGGGACATACAAATTATACTCTTCTCTGTGGCTTTGAGGCAGACCGCTATGAAAGGATTTGATCAGAGTAGCTGGTTTACTGATATTCGGAAAATACTCGCTAAGTGAGGTCTCCCTTCTATCCATGTATTTTAGATCCTCCACCCCCCCCCCCCCCCCACAAGCGAAGGGAGCGTGGAAGACCCTCACTAGGAAGCAGGTCAACATATCTGCTCGGATGAACTCAATAACCAGTCACTGCTATATCCCTCTTTACGATATCTGCATAGGTACTCTACGAACCTGTCATCTGCTCACATAGCGATTGATTCTGTCACTGCTACGCCACGTCCTAACTCCTGACCACACCAACAACAAAACCAGCACCTAGGGCAATACCAGAGCTGGTATCTGCTACCTACTACAACAACAACAGCAGCATCAACAACAGCAACAACAACAACAACAACAACAACAACATCATCAACAACATCAACAACAACAACAACAACATTAAAATAAAGTATACTGACGTGTGAACGAGCTGGTCCCTTAAAGTACTCCTTTTCGAAATGCTCCTACTTATAGGAGGGATTTACACACTGAACTGAACTAAACTGGTGGTGTATACACACAAAGAGTCGGGCATGGAGTGATCCAATCTGTCGCTAAAGTATATAATCTCATAACTAATTACGTCACATGCAGACTGACGCCACAATCAAAATGCATAGTGAATGACGAATCTAGCCCTGTCATAAATATTGAATACACCATCACGTGTATGAATTGTATGCCTTTACTATTTAATAAACAGTATGTTGACTAGTTTGAAAGGCAGCAACAGGACCCTATCAAACTAGTTTCAAATTATTCCTGTATTTTTACAGTGCAATTGGGATACTTGGAATTTCTTCAGGATCCAACGTATATAAATTGATTCCAAAGCACGTGTCAATGGGCAGAGGTTAGCTAGAAATCGCTTTGCATACATATAAATGCATCCCTCTATTTATTTATTTATAACCTAAGACTATGGCGTACGTATACAAACACTCAAAAAGCTAAATTCGCCAGATTTAATTACGCACAACAAAAGAACTCCATTATCACCAGTACCTTCAAGAAGTCGGCTACATTTCCGATGTCAAATCTATGGTATTGTTAGTATTAATAGAAATTAAGATAAAATTTATTATAAAAAAAAAATCAAAGACATTGCCTGCGGTGTTCAGGGAAACGTGTTCACGCACAGACTAATGAACAAGACGCTTCGTAAAATCGTTGACAAAGGAATTGTTTTCAATGGTGGATGACAGAATAATTCGGTCATGTCAAATTGTTCATAAGTGAGCAGTGAAAGGTTATGCTCTGAGAGACGTGCAATTGAAGAGATCAAACACACTGGATGGCTGCTCTTTGATCTGAATTAATGACACTGATCAGAGAGCAGTTCAACAACGTGAAATGGTTTAGAGAAGGCCGTAGATAACAAGGAAGATGATATATACACACCTGTATAATGTGATCAACATCCTTTGGGGCCAAATGATGATTTGATGATGATGATGATGATGATGATGAAGAGGAGGAGGAGGAGGAGGAGGAGGAGGAGGAGGAGGAGGAGGAGAAGGAGGGTGAGTGACTGTGTTCTGCCGCTGATGAAGTGAAAACTTCTTTCAGCTGCAATCACATTTTCTTCAATTTTCTGTGTCTGTGTCTACACTGTGTCTTGTTCACCGCGACCATCCTGAGCAGCTCCTTTAAGTTCTTTCTCGTCTTTAGTGGTCCTAGATTACGTTCTTTGAGGTTTGGTCTGAATGCACGTAGCAAGTTGATGTTGTGACATACTTTCCGTTCCTGATGCTTGTTGGCATCTACCACTGCAAATTCTAATGCTTTCTGAGCAGGCGTATTTTATGGCATTCGAAGAACACGTTTGAACATAAACTATCGCTGTTGTGCTACCCTCACGGCTAGAGGCGCTGGGTTACACCGTTTGTAGAGCGCTACATTTGATATTAGACTGCGCGACGAGCGATGATTCGTAATGGCTTCCAGATGTTTGCGATGACATGCATCATGTTTATTCAAGAGGGATTTTGGAGTTGGTTGCAGCGCTGTTGCTATTTTATACTATTATAAAAACACATGAAGCATTACATAGTTTCATCTTGACTTTCATGGGGATTTTAGAACCACGAATTCACAACTTCCAAAAGGACTATAAGGCCACATTTCCTGTTACCCAGTGAGTTCCAATGTCGGTAGAGCTACAAAGGTGGGAACCCAAGATTCTGCTCCTCATCCCCTTCTCAGTGCCCCGACGGGATTACCGAGCCAGTCATTACAGTGGTAAATTATCACAAACAGTCTTCTCTTGGTCCGCAAATAGACATTCAATGAGTAAATATTTAAGTTTTTTGAACAGATCTCGTCATTAAAGAGTTAAGAGGACACTTTTCCTCTGTCTATAAAGTCAGCATCATCTGCGTACTCTATCATTGACATTTTGAAGGTTTTGTCTTGTGGATTGCTCTCGAACGGACGATAGAGCTGCGACGAAATAGGATCAACGCAGCCAGATTGAGGTAGAAATTCAATGATCTACACCGCTGGGAAAAAAAATTGAGGCAAACATGATTTATCATATTTTTTATCTTCTTCTTCTTTTCGTTCGCTGATCATACCGCCAGTCCTGTAAGTGACTATCGACATGATCATAAGCGTTAAGTGCGTGGATCCATGGTTTATTAGAGCGCGCCGTGTGGCCTGGAACCTCCGTCTTCAGCACTCGAGGATTCTGTCAGGGTTACCTCACCCTTACCTCCTTTAGTCGCCTCTTACGACACGCAGAGGATACGGAAGGTGTATTCTAATCCCCACCTACAGGGCGCTTATATTTTTTTTTTATGATTACTCTTTCATGTTAATAAATACAGGTGAAATAATTGACAATTTTACATAATATTGTATGCATTGTCTGTGTGCAGGCTAGCTTTTAGTATGGGATAGCCTTTCCCTTATTTTTTTTGGTCTCAAAACTCACCCATTTGGGCAAGCTGTCTGAAAGCTTTTTGCATTGTGCTGCGTCAATGCTGTTCCATTCATGTCTGACCGCTTTCCACTGCTGAGTGAGCTAATTTGCATATCAAAAGCCATCTACTGAATGGCTTCTTGTTCTATATTAGACTACATGAGTCTTGCGGTCCCAATGCTTCGCTAACACTACTGATTTCAACATTCGTTGTGCCCAGACTATATCAGCGCAGCCACGTACTCTCAGAACAACTCTGCCCGTTTCCAGTAAATTTATTAATCTTATCTCTAATAGGAGATAATGGTACATTTGATGCCATTTTCGGATGCTGTTCAAAAGCACTATTGGTCTCATGATGGGGATAGGTCCGCGTGATTTCCTAGGTTATGGGAGTGTGATAAGTGTGTGATGAGTACCTTCACCCACACTATAGATAGGGAGGTGTTGTTCTAAGGCCGGGTTGATGACTTGTGTGCGATTTTTGTCGACATGGTATTAGCTGCATATTTAAGGAGTTCTATATTAATGCCGTCATACCCGTATGGGCAGCCATTCATTAGAGATGTTAAAGATTTTCTAGTTTCTGCTTCTATTATTGGCTTTTACAAGGGCCATGGCAGACGTTCAAAGGTAGTTAGAAGCTCGTTTCCTGTGTCAGTGAACTAATTCCTGAACCATTCCTTGATTGCTGCAGCGCTGGTCAGAACCGAGGAAATGGCCATCAGAGTTATATACGCCAAGTGGTTGATGTATAGTGTTTAATTTCAATGCGTTGTTGTGAGTATTTTTCTACAATCATCAGTGGGCGTGATCTCGTTTACCAGGTCATCTGCTCATTTTATAGCGAGTTCTTTCAATCGTTCACTGATTTGGCGCATGATTTTATTGCGATTCTATCTTAGGTCAGTTTGATGTTCACCTGGATTGCATTGATATATTCATAGTCCAAGTGTTTTCTGTTGTTCAGACAGCTTTGTACCAAGTAGATCATCAACATAGGATTTCCTTTGGTTGGTATTCCTGACTACACTGACGGTTTTAGCAGCTGGTGTCGCCACACATTTGAGGACGTATGGCTCCGTTTGGTTTACAGTTGATGTCAACGTTCGACCATGTCCATCTACTAAATTATTGTTTTCCTTTCCTATGCGATGCCTGGATGGCATTGTCGTTAGTTAGTTTTAAGAGATCGTGGTTGGCCTCAGATTTTTGTTTTTGAGATATTGACTATGCAGCAACAAACAAGTATTACATAAAGAATATTCTAAGGAACGCGTCGAAGACAAATTCCAAAGAGCTAAAGCTTGGCGAGCGTGAATTAACAAGACTCGAATTCTAAGGAAGCCGATTGGTATATTATGCTGAGACGGATATTAGTTTCTCGGTTATTGTCAAACAAGATGAGATGAACAGAAACAAAAGGCAGATTATGATGGTACTTGGAAAACACCGTGCTTCATGGACCAGTAAATAAAATACGTACAGTACAGCTCATGGATAAGTTTAAGTATTTCCAAAATAAAACAATTTTGAACACGATGTAAGAAATATTCTGTTGAATATTGTGAGCATAATAAGATTGGAAGACATGTCTACCCTAGGCAGCAATGTCTTCCAGTCAGATTATGTTCAAAATATTCAAGAATATGATTTTATTTTATTTTCCGAAGAAGTAAGGTTATTTCGGAGATATACTGTACACGCGCGTAAAAACTGCCGTGCCACGTCGCACTGTCCGGATGATTAGACAACTAGCAATCATGGAATCTCTTATTGGAATCCAATATATTTCTCGGACAGCTGCTAATCTTTGAATTATATTATACATTTCCGGTTATAAAACGATCTGATTAAATGAATTCAAATACTAATCTACTCCGCAGGCAAAGATGCCATGAATGGGACCTGTTTAAAAGGGACCAGAACAATACGTCGTCCAAGGATAAGAGGGACACACGTACATATTATATCAGATACTGTACAATTCACCTTTCCAGAGTACCCACCCATCATATGACGTCATAATGAACTGCGTGGTGTGTACAATGACATCATAATGGATGACGTCATGAATGAAGTCGATAAGTACGTCACGAACGCATATTTGATGACGGTCTATGGGCTGTTGTACAAATTGTTTGCTTTTACTATTTAATAAATATTCTGTTGAATGTTTTGAAACTAATTTGACTGGGCGCTGTTGCTGCCTATGGCAGCAACAGCACCCAGTCTAATTAGATACAAAATATTCAACAGCTTCCCTGTATAGTTTTCAGGAAATTGATAGCTAGGGCATTCGGGGATCGATCAATCCAAACACGGCGAGATGTGGGTGGAGCTTAGCTAGTGATGGGCGGGGCATAGCTAAAAATGGAAAGGTCCATTGGATTGTCCTCCATGACTAAACAATATGCGCATGCGAAGGGTTCCTGCTTGGGATAAATGGCAAGTCTGAAGGAATAGCGAACATCTTGCACATGGGAAAGATTTTATCTACACCCTGGTTTCAAACAAATACCGTATTGTTATTAAGAAAATCCATACCATTTAAGGACAGGTTTAACTCGTCTAATAATATTTATGTGCAATTATCATAGACTTCTATTGCGAAGAGAGTATTGCATTTTTCGCCACATAAACGAAAATAATGCAAAATGGGAAGAAAACGACAACGTAAATATTCGAAATAATAGCTTATTTGATAAATGGTCACACTCGTTGCCATTTCATATTAAATTTCTCACACTCGTTTAGTAATATCTCATTTGGAACTCGCTAAATCTCGTTCTAAATGAGATCTTACTGACCTTGTGTGATAAATTTGATATGAAATGTCAATTCGTGCGAGATTAGGTAATAGAAGATTTAATTTGCAAAGCTCAATGAATGAATCCGATCTGTCACTCAAGCATATGGCGTCATAATCTAATACGCTACATGTTGGCTGGCGTCAGAATCAAACTGTGAAATGAATTCCCTATCTAGGTTCTTCATGGGCACTGAATAGTCCGGCAAGTGAACGAATAGTATAGCTTTACTATTTAATAAACATTCTGTTGAATATTTTGAAACTAATAAGACTAAGCACTGTCTATGGCAGCAATAGTTATATAGTTATCTTGAAATTGGGATTTTGGGACTTTTGTCTTCAAAGTATATAAATCAAGAAATGGGCGGGCATGGCTAGAAATGGGCGGGACATCGGTAGAATTGGGTGGGGCATAGCTAGAAATTGGTAGGACATTGGTAGAAATGGGCGGGACATAGGTATAATTGGGCGGGGCATAGCAAGAAATGGGCGGGTCATAGGTAGAAATGAGCGGGACATAGGTAGAATTTGGCGGGGCATAGCGAGAAATTGGCAGGACATAGTTAGAAATGGGTGGGACATAGCGAGAAATGGGCGGGACATAGTTAGAAATGGGCGGGACATAGTTAGAAATGGGCGGGGCATAGCGAGAAATGGGCGGGACATAGTTAGAATTGGGTGGGATACAGGTAGAAATGGGCGGGACATAGCGAGAAATGGGCGGGGCATAGTTAGAAATGGGCGTGACATAGCTAGAAAAGGTCGCTCTATGTACTCACCTAACAATGGAGGAATCCAGTTTTAGCTATGTCCCGCCCATTTCTAGCTAAGCTCCAACTACTCTTTGCCCGTGTTGGGGATCAATCGATCCCCCCACTCTGAATAACAATTTCCAGAAAACTATACAGGTAAACTGTTGAATATTTTGAAACTAATTCGACTGGGTCAGCAACAGCGCCAAGTCAAATTAGTTTCGCGCGAGTCGATCCTATGTGTCATCAAAGATTTGTTACACGAACACTCTAATCAATGAGAACACTGAATACATTGCTTGTAGGAAATACCAAGCAGAAAAATATGTTTTATTAAATATTTATTGACTAAATTCGATCAAAATATTTGTTTATTGAATGTCCATGTGCAGTTCAAGAGAAGACTATTTTTGAAGATTTACCACTGGAATGACTGGCGCGGTTATCTCGCGAGTCATTACAGTGGTACTCTTTATTTATAACCTACGAATACAGTGTACGTATTCCATGTCTACAACTCTGTTAGTGAAGAATTTCTTGCCGATGTTCAGTCTTGAACGCTTTTTAAAGATGTTCATGGAATGTCCTCTGGTTGTACTGTTGCTTTCTAATGGGATGCTTAGGCGCACTGCCTCTGGGTCGTATGTGTTGGTTAGTATCTTGTTGAGTTCGATCATGTCACCTCTTAGTCGACGATATGCACGTGTTGGCAGGTTTATCAGTTTAAGTATCTCTTCGTATGTGTGTTCTTGTAGACCAGGTACAAGTCTTGTCTCCCTCCGCTGGAGATTTTTCAAAGCTATAATTTGTTTTCTGAGGTATGGGCTCCATAGTTGGTTGGCATATTCGAAGCGGGGACGCATACGTGCTGTATATACAATTCTGAAGCTGGCTATGTCGAGAAATTCCATTGATCTTTTAATAAGTCCCATCATTGAGTTGGCTTTGTTAATTTTCTCGTTAATGTGAAAATCAAAGGTTAATTTGTCATCAATGATGACTCCAATGTCCTTTTCCTTTGTGGTGCTTTCCATAGTCTGGCTACTCTCTCGGAGTTTGTATTTCTGCTTGTCTAATTTGGATTTGCGAATTCTCATCGTTTTGCATTTGTCCGGGTGGAAGCGTAGTAGCCATGTGTCAACCCATTCTTGAATGCTGTATATATCTTGTTGGAATTGTATGCAGTCTTCTCCAGTGGTGATTGATCTGAAGGCCTTGGTGTCATCGACGAATAGGTACGTAGATGTGTTGGAACTAGTTACGTTCGGGGGGTCATTTATGTAGATCACAATTAACAGTGGTCCTAGAACTGATCATTTGGGCATTCCGCTTTTTTCCATTAATTAATACTCGTTGTTTTCTGTTGCTAAGGATCTCCTGGATCCAGTTATAGTACAAGGGGGCTATATTGTTTGCTGTGAACTTATGAACTAGTCTGCGGTGTGCCACTTTATCGAAGGCTTTCATGAAGTCACAGAAGATAATATCAATACACCCACCATTGTCTAGAATCTCTGTCCATGTCTCTAGTATGTGGAGTAGCTGTAACACTGTGTCGGCCATTTATGAAGCCACACTGCTGACTGTTGAAAAGCTTGTGTTCTTTCGTGTGCTGCATGATCCTTTTTCTAACGAGGGTTTCAAGTATCTTGCACAAAATGCATGTTGGACTTATTGGTCGGTAGTTATTTGGATTCTTACGGGCTCCTTTCTTGCAAATGGCTGTGGCATTGGCTGTTTTCCATTCTGATGGGAGTTTCCCGGAGGTGATAGATGCCTGGAATATATGCTGTAGTGGGAGACTTAGTGCATGACTGAGCTCCTTGAGGATGTGCGGGTGTAGTTGGTCGGGGACAGGTGACTTTGATATGTCAAGCTTGTTCAGTTGATTCTCGACCTCTTCTCTGGTTATAATAAATTCGTTTAAACATGGTGATGTCACTGGTTCAATGTTTGGTAAGTCTCATTCAGGTTCTGAGGTGAATACTGAATTGAAGAAGCTATCTAAAATCTCTGCCTTCTCTTCGTCAGTGGTAGTTGTTTGACTGAAATCTTTATACAGGTGGCAGACACTGACTTTAGTTTTTGTTTTGGATCTGATGTAGCGCCATACTTTCTTTGGGTTCTGCTTAATCTGTGATATTATGTCGTTTAATGTAGTTTGGTCAGTCTACAAGTGAGTGTGCGTACCTGGTTTCTGACTCTACAATATTCTGAGTAGGTTTTCTTCTCGTCTCTAGTTTTCAGGTACTGTGTCCATAATTTTCGTTTCCTTTTAATTTTGGCTAACGATTTTCTGTTTGGTCCTATTTTGTGTTCCTTTGCTTTCGGAGATTTTGATTTTGGATGTCGCTTGGACACACAAACTTCAAGAGCATTATTGAGAGTTCGGTGAAAAATTTCCATTGCTCATCGATATTTGGGCCACGCTGCTTTAGGGAGTTAATCCAATCGAAGCTTAGTAATGTGTTCAGTTGTTTGTAGCTGCCTTTGTCATAGCTGCATCGTGGTTGTTCATCAGTAATATTCTGTGCTTTGGTAATGGAGTTAAAGGAGATGACTGAATGGTTGTTGGAGTTTGTATATGCTGGAACAAATAGCTGTCCCTTACAGCATCTATGAATTTAAATTCCTTATCATCTATGCCAGAGTTGGTTGAGCAGTTGACCCAGTCAATACCCGTAGGTTGAAATCTCCAACTAGAAGTGTGTATGGAGGATGTTTATCTCATAACACGCGAAACATAGTTAACATCTTATTAAAAGTCTCTTCTGGGCTACTGGGGCTGTTGTAAATAGATCAAATCAGTATCCTCTCATCATTTTCACATTTTACTTCGCAGAACATTGCCTATTCATACTCCTGTCATAGGCTTGCTAGACTGAATTACATGTCATTTCTCATGTATAGGAGCATGCCTCTTCCAGGTGAATCATTATTCATGTTCAATGGGACTATTTCATATCCTTCCAGATTGTATTCTGCAAGTTGAAGATTCCTGGTGAAGTGTTTCGCTTTAACTTCGGAAATACATATTATAGATGATTGCCTGGTGTATGTGTTAATACGGATTTTTAATTCATGCAGTTTAAACTGGGTGAGAGTATCTGCATTGGTGAATATTACACTGAGTTGGTTGTTGCTGTACTTTTCTTCGCATGGTGGTGATTTGTACTTTGTATTGGTTGTCCCCTGATCCTTGTCAGTGGGAACATAATTACAAGTGTTATTTGAACTATTGACAATATTACTATTTACAGCATGGAGTGCTTGTTTGCCCAATGCTTGTTTGTTTGATTATCCACGTCCCGTTATCTCGGCTGTTTGTTTCCCAGTTTTATGATCTTTCTCTCCCATGGCAGCCCCCTGATAACATAAAAAAAATTACCAGTGCTGTCATTAGCCTGTAGATCTTTCACTTCTGTTCTTAGTTCCTTCTCGTGTTCGCGTTGCTCAACAGTCATGTCATGCTTTACGCTGAACGATTTATACGGCTCAGGTCTTAATTTAAACATGCTCTTCATGATTCTGGGCTTGATCGCTTCGGTTACCGGGATTAGTAGTGGTCTTGGGCGTACATTAACTGCTCTATCTGCTGCCTCCTTGTGTTCCTTTCGTCCTATTCATTTTATACTGACTATGTGGCGGCACATATCAGTTATCACGCTGGAGTCATGCTTAATTACGTTAGCCCGGAGGATGGCACCAGACTCAGCTACTCCAAAAACTAAGAGGTTGTTTTTTGATTCTGCATGATCCTGCACATCTTTTTTTACTAGATTCACTATTTTAAATGTACCATTTCCACTTTGGATAGGTATAATTCCAGTATTTTCATTTATATTGTTACAGATTTTAGTTGTTCATCTGCTTTAGCTTCCAATAGGCTTAGTCTTTCCCCTTGGGTAACTATAGGATCAATCTTCTTTGATAAGTTACCAATGTCTTGGATAATGGTTTTGACAGAGTCTTTGCGATTGGTAGTTTCGGTTTTATAAGTTTTATTACTCACGGTTTCTCCAAGTTTACAATCCTGTCAGTTACTGTCTTCATGTAAAATGAACACCGCTCTTCAATTTCCTGATCTGATCGGTTCTTACCTTTAGAAATTCATATTCATTGTCCACCATTTCCAAACATTTAGTGCTAACCCAATTATCACAGCGCTACCTTCCCGTCATACATGATTACACTCGCCACACGAAATGCTAACATTTTCATCACTGGCGGCGGTATTGCGTTCGCTTTTCCTACATGTGTTATCTTCCTGTAATGGCTGTTCACACGCCCCGCATATGACGTTTTTCTTGCCGGTGTTGGGAGTTTTCTTTGTCGACATTAGTCTCTTCGATCGGTGTTGGTTTTGAGGGCAATCGTTTTTCCTTGCATTTAGCACACGAAACACGACCGTCCTGACACGTTTCTACCTGTTGCGATATGTCATTACACTCATGACATTTGGCTGCCATCTTGTATCCAAGGACGGCGATATGGACAAATTTGAGAATTATAGCTTGAAGGCTGAATTTGATTATTGATAAAAGAGAAAATGCTGGCTAAATGTTCCGTATCACTTTACAATGCTTTCTGATAACTATGGGATGGTGCGATATGCTAGATTTTCGGGAAACTTGCAATTTGAACTCGGCTAATTTTTCGACATTACTCATATAGTATGACATATATCGTATAATCACCTTGTGATTGTGAGTTATCCGTATAATCGCCTTATAATTGGTATTCTATGAATTCGTGTTTCACGTCAATAAATGATTTCCAACACGTGTACAACTTGAGCGAAACTAAGCTAAAAAGGGCGTGTCTAAGTTAGAAATCGAACCCTCTGTTCGGGAGAGCAAATACACTCGATGGCTGCTCTTTGATCTGACGTACTATCACTGATCTGCAATAGAGGAGTTCCACTACGAGAAATAGTTCAGGCAATACAGTCGATAGCAACGAAGATGATCCATACAAACCTGTATAACGCGGTCACCTTCTTTTGTGTTTAAGTGATTGTGGTTCATTAAGGCCTGAGGTCGTAAGCAGAGGCGGTACCAGGGAATGTTTGTTTGGGAGGGGAGGTCGTTGGGCCGAAATTAGGGACAAGTTTGTCCCATGGAGCCAATGTTCGTGGAGTGTCTGGGAGGGGTAGACCTTCCCCCCCCCAAAAAAGCGCCATTGAAATATCTTTATAAATTTTTATGGGTTTGTGTGTGCGTGGGCGTGGGCGTGTGCGTGTGCGTGCGCGTGCACGTGCGCGTGCACGTGCGTGTGTACGTGCGCGTGTGTGCGTGCGTGTGAGAGAGTGCGCATGCGTGTGTGTGCGTGTGTGGCTGCAAATAGGGGGAGTTTTAAAAATCTTTCTTGGAGGGGCAGTTAACTGATGCCGCTGGTCATAACACAGATAGTCGTAAGACGGAGGGTCGTAAGACGGATAGTCATAAGACGGATGGTTGTAAGACCATAGTGCAAGGTCTGTGAAACCAGATACTCGGGGTTCGTGCCTCTGGTCGGCGATCTGTCTTTTGGAGTATTGGGCAATCTCCTTTCCTCTTCAGCGCCTCTCCTCACACAAGAGTAAAATGTGTACCAGCGTAAAAGCTGGGGTCCTTCAGACGGGACATTAAGCAGTTGGTCTCATCTCGCGTAGTGTATGTGCTATCAAGATGTATAAAAGCCCATTCTCACGTATATGACGTGTAACATGAGTGGCTGCTCTCAAGCTAGTCATGGCACACTGAGGTATAAGCGGCCAACACACCGACAACCCCCCCCCCCCCCCAACCCGCACCCCTGCACCCACCGACACTAACCCACATACACACCCTCCTCCACACATGGGTTAGTTTGATCCATCTATGCAACTAGATCACAATGAGACATGGGAGGAACATATATTTACCATAAGATTTATAACGGATATTTTCTTTTGGCGCCAAATAAGATAGGTCGCCGTCGTCGTCGTCGTTGCCGACTTTAGTAGGGGCTAATTCTTACGATTTTTCAAAATATCCATCTGTACTGAAAAACATCACAGAGATAAGAATAAGATAGTCTGTGGTCTGGTAGTCCACTATGTGTCTTAACAGAAGCGTCAGTTACCAGCTTTCTGCATTTTCTTGATTTTGACAATAGTCTATCACTTGTGGCCAGTAAGAACGGTAACAAATTATCCCTTGTACCAATATATGTCACTGGTTACGCTGTGGGGGAGGGAGTAGGTGGGTGGGGAGAAGGGGGCTGATAGGATGTTACAGTGTAAAAATCAGCAACTTACAGTAAGAAGTAGACGAATGAAGATTAGTATTGAAGAGAATACATTTTAATTAAATGTGACAAAATGTGTGAAAATTAATTTTTTTTAATTATGTACTTTGAAAGGCTTAATTTGTGTACCTCAATGTAATGAAGCGAAATAAATCTTAATATATGATGATTTCATTCCTTCCAAATTAGTAAGATTTTTTAAATTGCGAAGTTGAATTAGAGACTCGTGACTCTAATTCAATTTCACAACTTTAAAAAGTTACATTAATTTAAGTGTAATGAAATCATCATATGTTAAAATTTATTTCGTTTCATTACATGATACATCTAGGCCCACAATTTACACCTCTAAAAGTATCCAATTTAGACAATTTTATTTTCAAGCATTTTGCTGTGAATATGTACCTTTAAATCTATGGCGCCAATCAAAGAAATATGAACTATTTGCTGCATATCAACCCAATTTATAGTCATTGACAAAACTAAAAGGCAATGTTAGCTAACTGTTCTTGATTATTGCTGGCTAGAATTGCCTATAGGCGCGGACATTTCGCGCAGGGTATTGTGGGGCTGTGTCTCGCGAGATCTCCATCGATACGAGATCTAATAATTCTCGGCGCGAAGACACGACTCTATTTTTAGATTGCTGGATATCTCATAATTATTATCTTCATGCGCGTGATTCATGGCGAGTTCTCTTATTTGTTCTGGTCCGACTGTAATAGAGTTTGCGCGGCGATGACCGCTTAATTATTTTAATAAACAGCCATCGGAACTCCAGATAACTACTCTAAATAAGCTTCTTTTGCTGGAGGACTGCGTACAAAACATGTTTATCATTCCTTCTGTAGATGAAAGTACTCAAGCACACGCCCACTGGCGGCGTCTCTTATATGTCCACTTTAGCACTCTATCAAACTGAACACAAATGGCTTCTGGCGGTGATCGTGAGAAATGTCCATTTGCATTAGCTACTCGCCGGAGAACTTGTTTTGAAAGTTTACCACTGGAATGACTGGTTGGATAACCGATCCTATAATTCCAGTAGTAAATTGCAAAAGAAAAACCACAATGGTCTTTTGGACGGCAATTAGACATAGGACATTTTCTATGATAATGGATTTTCCTGTATATAACGTCATAATTATTTTGGTCAGATGTAGCTGGACCTCACAATCAAAATATGTAATGAATGACGTATCTAGCTCCACCAGGAACATTGGATAGCCAGTCAAGTATGCGAATTGCAGGTTTTTACTATTTAATCAACAGTCATTTTCTATGATAATGGCTGGGTTCGATCTGTAACTGAAGGATATGACGTCATAATCAATTACTTCATATACAGGCTGACGTCACAATCCAAAATGTGTAAATGAATGGCGTATCGAGCTCAGTCATGAACATTGAATAGTCCGCAAGTGTACGAATTGTATGTCTTTACTGCTTAATCAACATCGTGTTGAATATTTTGAAACTAATTTGACCTGGCGTTGCTGCGGCCAGAGGCAGCAAACCTTTAAAAGCACCCAGTCAAATTAGTTTCAAAATACTCATCAGCTTACCTGTATAGTTACCTTGAAATTGGAAGTCTGGGAATTCATTATTCAGCGTATATATACACCTGTACAAAAGTTAAGCACCAGCAAAAACATTAGAACGTAGAAACATGATGGTACAACTAGGCTGCCATACTTTTTGTCCCCGCGTTAGCTGACATAATTCCAAGTACGAAATGCACATGCATGCATGACTTCACGCCGCTTGATGTCCGTGCGTGGCGGGAAACAGCACACGTGTTCAGTTATGTAAAAGTCCAGTTTGAGGTGTAGAACATTACATACAGATTTAGGCGACAAGATTAGGAATTTTGTGTTCATGACCGTGGTTTATTTGTACAGAGAGAATTAGCTCTTGATTGTGAACCGCTATGGCAAGACGAAGGTTAAGTGATCGTGTGAAATGGCAAATCATAGGCATGCATACCACTGGTATGTCATGCAGGGAGATTGGCAGACAGCTGAACATTAACCATACTGTAATCAGTCGCTTGATTGCAAAACATGGGCAAACTAACGAGGTGAAGGACAGGCCTAGATCTGGAAGACCGAAGAAGACTACTGCCCGTGATGATCGAGCCCTAGTACGCCTTGTTAAGAGATCTCCATTCACCAACAGCAGAGTGCTCAGCCAGCAATGGGAAACGCGCAATAGAGTGTCAATGTCTACCGTCAAAAGGAGACTGTATGCTGCTGGCATGAAAGCTAGGAGACCTGTCAGACGTCCTCTCCTCACTGCACACCACAAAGAGGAGCGTCTGAGGTGGTGCAACGAAAGAAGACACTGGAACATGAGATCCTGGAGACGGGTACACTGGCCCGATGAAAGTCGGTTCCTGCTTCATGCCACAGATGGTCGAACTCGTGTATAGAGGTCCAGACGCACGGCGTACGACCAACGTAACATCATGGAAGAAGTTCCATTTGGTGGAGATTCCGTTATGATATGGGGGTGCATCTCATTTGATTGTAAGCTGGATCTGTTGACTGTACCTGGAACACTAAATGGACAAAGATATCAAGATTCCATACTGGATAGAGTTGTGGTCCCTCATTTTGTAAATCATGCACCTGGAACCCACCCTATATTCATGGATGACAACGCCCGACCACATCGTGCTAGAGCTGTGCATGAATACCTCCGCCAGAATGCCAAGGAACCCTACCATGGCCAGCAAGGAGCCCTGACATGAACCCTATTGAGCATATCTGGGACATTCTGGGAAACATGGTGAGAAGGAGGGATCCTCCTGTGCAGAACCTACAGGAATTAACAGACGCACTCCATCTTGAATGGCAACGAATACCACAATGGCGTATCAGTCGGTTGGTGACCAGCATGAGACGTCGTGTCCAGGCCGTCATCCAGGCACAAGGTGGATATACCCGGTATTAATAATGACAGTCTCAAACTCGTGCACAGATGTTAAACTTCGTTTTCAGACACCATTAATGACAATCTAGCCACGTGTGTCAACTGTAGGGCAATAGTTGTCAGTTGTGTCAACGTAACCATATTCAGGCCTCGTTTTCAAGTTCAAACAAAAACATACAGTGTTTCCCCACCATCATAATCAGCATTCCTCTAGTTGCATTATTACCTCTTGCACTAAGATGGATGGGTACATAAATGTTTATGCTATTGCTTTCTTCATAGCACATGAATATACCCTCGCATGTGCGTAAAAATAGGGTGGTGCTTAACTTTTGCACAGGTGTATATATATTGCTCATGACAATTTCAATAGAGAGATCCATTTCTAGGTATGCCACGCCTATTTCTAGCTAAGCTCCACCCCTTCTTGCGTGTTGGAAATGGATCTCTCTATTGAAATTGTCATGAGCAAATTGAGCATTACATGGCTAATACCACTTAGTAATGCGTGGCCCCCACAATATCGGCCACTTGTATTAAGAGACCACCCATATTTATAGGTTACATATTTTAACAAGGCCAATCATAGATTGTTGCCCTGAATACAATGTACTCGTCCTCTGACGGAGGGAGGATAATTAATACCACTTGCTAATGGACATTTTCATGTTGTCTATCGATCATATTACGTCATATGATGTCATAATCAACGACGTGACGTATAGGATGACGTCATAATCATGACGTCATGACTGACTCAATTTAGTCCGTCTTAAATGCTTAATAATCCGACACGTTGTACGAATTGTATGTCTTTGCTATTTACAAAACATGCTGGTGAATACTTTGAAACTAATTTGACTGGGCGATGTTACTGCCACAAGCACCTTACTTGTATAGTTTTCTGGAAATTGATAGTCAAGAAGCTCAGAGATCCATCGATACCAACACGAGCGCGGTATTAATATATTAATATACCATCCGGATTCAGTGACCGATTGACTAACGTTAGGCCTATGGAAGTCATTTCAAGCAACCGCCACCAAGATGTGACTTACTTGGGCAGAATTGTGTTTTTCTAACAAAATCCTTTAGAATGTTTACCACCGAAATTTCAATATTTCAATATAAAGACAACTATATGAATATCTTTTTAATACTTTGACTGGTAGCCCTCCCCACTCCACCTACTTGTTGCTATCATAGACCTAGTATTAAGTATTGCAACGACAACGACTGCCCATGTAAGCCTATCATCTTCTCTTAATGTATTTTAACCCTTTCATGAGGAGGCGCCAAAACCGGCCTCTACAGTGATCTTGAGGATGTTAATTTACAGGTCAAGAGATCGTTTTTGATAATTCACCACTGAAATGACTGGCTCTATAATTGAGCCAGTCCTTCCAATAGTAACTCTTCAAAACAGTCGTCTATTTGCTTGCAAATAGGCACTCAATAACCAAATATTTTTTTCATATTCTTGACTCAATTTAGGTGATAATACAGGGTTAATAAATTATGAGGACGACGATGATGTACCATGTCTGTTTAACCTTTCCCGTATTGTATTATAGTATGATTCACATTTGTTGCATTCGAGCTAGGGTAAAAATTACAGACTTGTTACAGACAGTCTTGAGGCGTACTATGTGTGTGGCAAATTTCAAAAGAAAAAAATGCATAATAATATTGTAGAGGGCGAAAAAGTAGACAGAGTTCGCTAACAATAATGGATCCATCTAAAAATGAAGACTTGGCTTCTTCGAAACTACACCTCTAATGTAATGACCGGTCATCTTCTGACGTTATCACAACGACTAGACTGTTAGACAGACTCAACTTCGTATACCAGACAGACCGGGACCCACTCTATCTATGTAGCAGACTGTAAAAGCAACACTGAAATCGCCACGTCAATGGCTACTCAATAGGCCCCTACATACGAGATACATTTCTCGATCTCGTATCGAAAGAGAACTCGCGTGATACGAATGAATAATGGATGTGTGATTCTCAGTAGTATCCTTTTGTCTTTAATCCATCAGTGGGAATAAATCCACGTAGGGCCAATGCAATTATGTAGCAGTATTGATAGACTACCAATGTTCCAAATTTCCAGTCAAAACCGCTGTCAATAATATTGTAGCAGATTGTTGAATACATAAATCAACCGAAAGTGTAGGCCTATGCATGTGCTAAGTTAAGAAGGTCTACAGGAAATTCGGCCACAGAATTTCAACCATATAGTTAGATAGGTATATCAATATGCTAGTGAATTAATGGATTGGGGTTTAAAAACTTTTTACCATGAAGTAATTTCGTTGTGCACAATTTCATACCGAAAATTTGCTAAATCTCCGGTGATTCACAGTTTTCAGTTCCCTATTGTCTGTAGTATGTTTAGCCCCATAATTTCACCTACATAGACTTGAGCCTTAATATACTAGCTATATTCCGAATCTAACAAATTCTAGATGAAATAATTTTATTAGGCAAAAATTGGCTTAAATGTTGGGGTTTTCGTGCTTTTCGGTGCCCTACTGTCTGTATGTAATATGGTCAGCTCCAGAACTTCGCTCACATAGACGTAGATGGATTTGAATACGATAGTTATATTGGGAATTTAAAAAAATTTGAGCGTGAAGTAATTTCGTAGTATACGATTTCATCGCGTAAATTCGTTTCAATTTTGGCAGATCTGTAGGTTTTCAATGCCCTACTATTACCTGTCTGCAATAGGTTTGGCCACATAATTTCACCGATATGGTTAGATAGCGATATGAACACGCTAATGAATCTTGAGTTTTCTACCACGTAGTAATTTCGGAATATTCAATTTAGTAGCCACGGACAGTTGTCAAATGACAACAATTTACTATATTCAGTATCAGAATGTCTGGTCTCGATTTGTAATAATTTTTTTATTATATATGGATGTATATAACTCAATATGAGCTAGTGCTTTTGCTAGTGCTTTTGCGCAATTCTACCATCAAGTAATCTCATCGTAGGTAGTTACATATTCGCCGTATGGCCCCATTATAATATGGTTGGTTCACATTCACCACATTCAGATAGGTGTCGGTATGTCCTGGCATATCGCTCATAATGGGTTCGGCCCCAGAATGTCACCCATATGTTTAGATAGGTACAGGCATACGCTTACGGAGTAATGAGATTTAAAACTATCTACCATGAAATAATTTCGGCTCAAATTTAGGCCGATTCATGGTTTTCGTTGCACCCAGTCAAATTAGTTTCAAAATAGTCATCAGCTTACCTGTATAGTTACCTTGAAATTGGAAGTCTGGGAATTCATTATTCAACGTATATATAGACATCGATTCCAACACGCAAATACCACTTGTTAATGCGTGGTCCACACACTATGGACCACTTGTATTAAGAGAGCACCCGTATTTATAGGTCACATTTTAACAAGGCCAAGCATAGATTGTAGACCCTTGCCATCCCGAACGCACATAGACCCGAATACAATACACTAATCCTCTGACGGAGAGAGGGTAATTAATACCACTTGCTAATGGGCCTTTTCAGGTTGTCTATCCATCATATTACGTCATATGACGTCGTAATTAATTAAGTGACGCATAGGATAACGTCATAATGACGTCATGACTGACTCGATTTAGTTCATCTTAAATGCTTAATAATCTGACACGTTGTACGAATTGTATGTTTTTGTTATTTAATAAAAATGCTGTTGAATATTTTGAAAATAATTTGACTGGCCGCTGTTGCTGCCATAGGCAGCAACAGGACCCATTCAATTTAGTGTCAAAATATTCCACGGCTTACCTGTATAGTTTTCTTGAAATTTATCGTCTAGTAGTTCAGAAATTCATCGATCCCAACTCGAGAGTGGTATGGGTGGAGTTTAGCTACAGATGGGCTAAACTGGAAAGGTTCATTGTATTAATAAACCACCACAGTTTTTAGTGCCCTATTGTCTGTAGTATGTTCAGCCCCATAATTTACCCCACATAGACTTGAGCTTTAATAAGCTAGTTATATTCCGAATCTAACAAAATTCTAGATGAAGTAATATTACTACGAAAAATTTAGCTTAAATGATGGTGTATTCGTTGTTTTAATAGGTTACATAGATATGATAGCTAAATGAAACAGATCACGATGTTTCCCACTGGGTCTTCAGTCAGAATGTTTTCTGCTATATCATTTTCGTTGGAGAAAACTAGGTTCACGGTATTGATTCTATCCTGGCCACTTAATTTTGTTGAAAAGGTTATCTGTCGGTACAGATCGGGGTCCTGTATTGCATCAAAAATATACTTGCTTTGTGCATTTCACGTAAGTCGCAGTTTGTCAGGGGTTTCCCCAGTTTCTCTTCATTCAGGCATCACACCATGCATTGCAGAACGTTTTGAAATGCTTGGAAAGACTGGGCTTTCAACAGCAATGCGGTAGAAAAGTGACAAATATACTTAAATTATATGAAGTGAGACATGTGAATTCACGGTTATCCATTATATGAAGTGAGACACCTGAGTTCACGGTTATCCATTATATGAAGTGAGACACGTGAGTTCACGGTTATCCATTATATGAAATGAGACACGCGAGTTCACGGTTATCCATTACATGAAATGAGACACGTGAGTTCACGGTTATCCATTATATGAAGTGAGACACGTGAGTTCACCGTTATCCATTATATCAAGTGAGACACGTGAGTTCACGGTTATCCATTATATCAAGTGAGACACGTGAGTTCTCGGTTATCCATTATATCATGTGAGACACGTGAGTTCACCGTTATCCATTATATGAAGTGAGACACGTGAGTTCTCGGTTATCCATTATATCAAGTGAGACACGTGAGTTATCTATTAGGAGGAGCACAGGGTTCTGTTTCTGACACGTTGTAGCATTGGTACAGCGTCTCATGGAGGAGATTTTTCTCTGCCATCCATCCAGAGGTGTACACAATACCTGCTTGTATGCATCCTGGGGACCTGTATTTATGGAGGAGTACAGGTTTCCCTTTCGTGCACTTTGTAACATTGACACAGCGTCTCATGAAGGAAGTTGTGCTCTTTCATCCATCCAGAGGTCTACGCAATACCTACATGTATGCAGTCTGTGGGACCTGCATTTATGAAATAGTCTCGAGTGTTCGTTCTCGGGAGTATGAAAACTGGCAGAACAATACTCACCGTTATCACTAACTGCAACAACCATATTTCCCAAAGTTCTCCTTTCTCCGGATGCTACTACCACAACTTGCCTTAGCCCTTTCTGTGCAAAAAATGTGATGTGGTTGCTGCGCAGTCATGGTACCAGCTTCATCCGCATTATATATGTCACTACATTGACACCTATAACGGTCTAATACCTCGGAAAAGGTTATTGAAGAACTTGTTGACATGTTAAAACCCGTTGCGCTATTTAGGATTTTTGCTTAAGTGGTATGTATTGAAAATGAACGAATGCCTATAAAATACTAACTACATCATACTGGGCGAGTTGTTACACAATGCAATGTCGATGTATATACACCACGATTGATACTATGTAGGTCAATCACCATGTATCGTGGCTATCACACTTTCAAATCACATATACATTACACAAAAACAGGATGCCTTTAAAAAATATAATACAAACTGTTATGCGTATATTTATAAATGTCACAGTAAAATTATTGCGCATTTGAAAACAGTTACTAAAAGGAGTTTAAATGACACTTTTTACCCTACTGTCACTGTTGGAGAGGACGTTATGCCAGCTTGATGACGTTGTATGACGCGTGGCGCTATCCGCTTATTAATCTCAGAAATAACTTGCCCTTGTAACAGCTAGCCCCGGCCTCTCCTATATGATAGCATAATCTATTGCGTTATATGTAGGATTACGTCACTATCAAAATGCGTAATGAATAACAGACTCTGTCATGAACTTTTAAAAGTCCGTCATATGTATACGAATTGCGTGGGTGCGCGCGCGCGTGCGCCTGTTTGTGTGTCCATTGTCACGTGTATCTAAAAAACAACTACTGATCCGATCTGGCTCAATTTTTTAGACAAGGAAGGAAATTTCCAGACGTTCCCTGTGATCCGTATATTACAATCCGGATCACAATCGGATCAACTTTGCGATCTATGTATATCTCGCAAACAACTGGTGCGATTTTGTTCAAATATTAACACAAGTATGGGTGTGGCGATATACTAGGATTCCACAATTTTGGGTGTGATCCGAAGAAATCCGGAAAATCCGACAAGACCCAGAAAACCTGTAAAAAAATCCGGAACATCTGAAAAATCTTTACACTGTAACAAGAGTGGGAGGGCTAGGGTCTGCAATCTCCAATTGCGCTTGTTTCTTTATTGGAACATGAACATGATTGTTACCGGTACACACATACAGGCGTGCAGAACCACGCTAGCATTCATTAGCAACACATATATAGCTTTGAATCGATTTCATATCAATCTTCTAATTCATAGGTTAATATTCTGACCAAACATTTTAGCTGCTAATATGAGGAATTGTGGGGACTAATGGACGGCTATCTCATAAACAATGGATTTAATGTGCCCCAGGAGAACCGTGCCATGTTGTAGCCTGGTGGCATATTTGGTCTTCTCATTAACCAAACACACGTTAGGAGAATGTACGCATTATTAAATCAGAGCTTTGCCTGGGAGCTTGATTACTTATTATGAAGGACTTATGTACATTATTCGCGGGTATTAACTCTAATTCTGATCCGTCAATATCGGGCTTTTAACCCAGTTTTAGAACAAAGAATTAATTAAAACGCATTGCCTGACAATCGCATACATGCGGTTAAATATCCGAGAGAGACGGATGATTCAGGAATCGACGGTGCATAGTGATAGTGACCGCGTCTAGATATACAATTAAACCTGGGGGTGAAACTCCGTGATTTCTTGGAGACACAATTTAAGGTCCTCAACAAATCACATCTTTTTGGCGACCAAAAAGTTATTTCACACCACACGTGATCTATATCTCGATACTACCTATTTTATGAGACCACGTGTTGGTGGACCTAATCTGGCCGCATAAGTTACATCTTGTCAGTATATCGTTTTATAGACCACGGTTTCAGCAAATATAGAAATAATGAAGAGTCTGGATAATATCCGTGTGTGGCTTAACGTGTTCCTGATAGGTAAGTTATGAGTTATATCCCAATAAAGTCATTTCAAGAAAGTGATCTATAATGTCATTCATTTCTAGCTATGTTGTGCCAATGGACCTTTCCAGTTTTAGCGCCACCCATTCCTCGCTCATCTTGGGATCGATCGATCCCCGAACGCCCTGACTATCAATTTCCAGAGAACTATACAGTTAAGTTGCTGAATATATGAAACTAATTTGACTGGTCGCTGTTGCTGCCTATCGCAGCAACAGCGCCCAGTCAAATTAGTTTCAAAATAATCAACAGCATGTTTATTTAATAGTAATGACATGCAATTCATACAACATGACGGACTATTAAGCGTTTAAGACTAAATCGAGTCACTCATGACGTAGTGATTATGACGTCATCCTACACGCCACGTAGTTGATTATGACATCATATGATGGATGGGTAAACTAGAAAGGTCATTTTCTAACTTAGCTCCGTCCAATTTTTATGCGTTTCGGAAAGATTTGAAACTTTGAAACGTGAATTCCCAAAATACAAATTTCAAGGTAAGCATACCGGTAAGCTGTTGATTGTTTTGAAACTAATTTTACAGGGGTGGTTACTGCCTATGGGTTATGGGAGCAACAACTCTCACTCAAATTAGTTTCAAAATATTCCGCAGAATGTTTATTAAATTCTAAATTCATCAAAAACATACAATTCGTACATTGATTTTTCGCAACGGATTCGTGCGTCATTTTGATTATCATGACGTCAGATAACATGTGACATATTTGCTTATTACGGTAGATACTTGACTAATAGATCGGAATCGTCCATGCTATTACCCGTAGTAGCTCATCATAGTGTTGGTTTAAAAGTCATTCCGGCTACAATTTCTTATTGGATTCACTCGGATGGACACCTTCGTTTCTCTAGCGTATGCTGGTTTGTGATATAAGTTGTCCACGCTGACAAATGGCGAGTTCATACCTTCCCCATCATGAAGCTGGAGTATCCCGTCAAGTGTACGAATTGCATGTCTTTGATGGATTTACTATTAAATACATATTCTGTTGATTATCTTGAAACTAATTTGACTAGGTGACGGTGCTGCCAGCAACAGCACCAAATCCAGTTAGTTTCAAAATAGTCAACACATTACCTGTACAGTAACTTTGAATTAGGTGTCTGTGAACTCAGGGTTCCCAGTTTCTAAATCTATCTCAAAACGTGTGGGTGGGACTTAGCTAGAAATGGGAGGGGCACAGTTCGAAATGGACCCGGATATGGACCTTTCCATTTTTACCTATGCCCCGCCCATCACTAGCTAAGCTCCAGTCACACCTCGCCGTGTTGGGATTGATCGATCCCCGAATGCCCTAACTATCATTTTCCTGAAAACTATACAGGGAAGCTGTTGAATATTTTGTAACTAATTTGACTGGGTGCTGTTGCTGCATATGGCAGCAACAGCGCCCTGTCAAATTAGTTTCAAAATATTCAACAGAATATTTATTAAATGGTAAAGGCATACAATTTGTGCAACAAGGCATAGACCGTTTTCAAATATGCGTTCGTGACGTACTTATCGACATCATTCATGACGTCATCCATTCTGAGGTCATTATACGCATCACGTAGTTGATTATGACGTCATATGATGGGCCCATACTCGGGAAAGGTGAATTGATCTGTTTCAGAGGACTGACGTTATTTGGTGTGTCATTTGATTGGTTGTCCGATAAGTTGAAGAGTTCTCACTCTATAGTTCACGATGGATGACGTGTTTCTTTCGATTGCTATGGCAACTTTTCATTCATTGATTATTCTGCCAAAATTTAGCCCCTTGCATCAGGACCGTAGCATTTTTTTGATCATCCGGTGGCTGAACTCCAATGGTCGTCCACATCTCTGAAATTGTGATAGATTTCCTGGCTCATATAACAATTTGTGGTGCTTCGTTTAGAATTTTGATTTTGCAGAACTGGATTATGCTGTTAGCCGGATATAACAGGAGTGGGATACCTTTCCTCAGAATACATTGATATGCTAATCAGTGGTTAGCTTGTTGAAGCCTGCCCAGATAATGCAGCTTACTGGGCCGATGCTGGGCCGATACCGTGCTTTCAGTATCGTCCCAATATCGTCCCATCATCGGCCTAGTAAGGTGCGTTATCAGGGTGGTCTGTGCACTTGCAGTGTTATTTTCTTTCTGTATCTGCCAGGCGAGCCTGCGATCCACGGGATCTCCAAGGCGCATTGTTGTCTTCTTCTGATGGAGTATGCACATCTATTTTGAGATTGCCTGTCATCTGTTTTGTTAACGTGATGCGGATGGTACAAGCGGTCTTCTTTACCTCGATCTATCATAACACGTATAACACACGAGTTCTCGGTTCCCTCTTCCAACATGGTGACTGTTGTGTCCATCCTATTGCTGACTGTTGTGGTGTTTTATTCTGTATATTATATAATACAAGACAGTTTTTACACCTTTTACACTCCTGGGCAAATCTTTGATGATGTCATTAATGAAGATTATGAACATTATCGATAAAATCACTCCTCCCAGACGGACAGCTCATTTCGTATTCTTTTTTCTGTCATAATGTCATAGTACTTTAGTATTATATGACAATAATCACCAAAGTGGCGGTCATATAGGCATCACCTGCCGATTGGAACCGAAACTGCGCATTAATGGAGGGATTCGATCTGCCACTCAAGTATATGACGTCATAATCAATCATGCCACAATCATGCCACATGTAGGCTGACGTCACATTCATTATGACGTATTATAATTGTTACTGCCATACCACCGGTCAAATTAGTTTGACAATATTCAACAACTTATCTGCATGCTTACCGTGGCATTGAGATTCTGAGAATTTGCGGATCAAAGTGTATAAATGGACCCCAACACGCGCAAAACGACCCAGACGTATATATACTGGTCTGGCGTTTTGTTAGCTTACTAAAATACTTACCACTCAATTCACTGTTTGCTAAAAGTCACCTGACTTAGATATCTCAGAAAATTTTAACCTATTCATTCCCATGGTGTAGGTTCCCTTGAAACAAGTTTAGCAGAGATACATCCCTCCATTGGGTAGTCTTGATAGTATCTCTTTAACTCTAAAGCAGTCATTGCTCTAGGGAACCGGTTCCTCTATTCCTATAGAGAACATATAAACGAGTCTGTGAGCATGCGCACTTATGCTACTATGCATGCGACCGAGTCCAAGCCGTCATTAATTAATTCCACAAATTTTTAATGATTTGCAATTTAACGATGCGGGGTGGCTGAGGTGGGCCCCAGTGAATTGAGTGGTAAGTATTTTAGTAAGCTAACAAAACGCCAGACCAGTATATATACGTCTGGGTCGTTTTGTAACACAACAAAAATACTAAGCCACTCAATTCACTGTTTGCTAAAACACAGAATTGGTCAGAGCCCAAATACTAGGTGGGTTGGTAAATTGCAAATCAGGAATGAAAGGTTAATCACCAAAAATACTAAAACCAACTAAATCGCTGAAGTGCTGAAATAGCACGAACAAACAAATGTTCGAAATAAAATACAATAATATAATGATAATTAGAAAATCTCAGCAAAGAGAATTTAAAAACAGCCGTGAGATGGTGAAGAAGACGGCTGACTAAAGAATCTAGGCAATTGAGCCTAGGTTTGAGTGGCGAAACGAGAAATGTCAGATTGTGAATTGAATCTGATCTTTCAGATAAAAATAATGTAGAATCTGACATTTATACTGCAACTTACATAATGTCGTCCACTGATAGATCTGCATAGAATGCGAAGGAGAAGGCCATACCACGAACATCGTGTGCCTTAACACAAACTGAGTGTCTCCTGGAGATACATTCTAGTGTCAATTAATGGTGTCTGTAATCCAGTTGATGAGATGCGCGCTTACTAAACAAATTCGCATAAGTAATCTGAACGGTAGATCTGCATAGAATGCGAAGGAGAAGGCCATACCACGAACATCGTGTGCCTTAACACTTACTGAGTGTCTCCTGGAGGTACATTATAGTGTCGATTAATGGTGTCTGTAATCCAGTTGATGAGATGCGCGCTTACTAAACAAATTTGCATAAGTAACCTGAACGGTGTTTCAAAAAGATATTTTAAATTGGGCATAGTTTTCGGAAAGGATTGAAAACAATTAATTAGGTTTTATATATATATAAGATCTCTTCAAGGGCAAAGAATGAGGCCAGCTCTCCTACCACCTAGAAAAGATCATTCCCAAAAAGAATATGAATATCAAAATGCCATCTAACAAACGCGGCCGCTAGTACAAAAAGAATGATTTCAGAGTTATACAATTAAACAGATGGACCCAAGAATGAATTAATAGAGGAATTTATTATAGGTATTTGCCTTTGTGCTATACCCTAAAATTACCGGTACCATGGATAAATGATGTAAATACTTAATAACTCTCAAACCGGCTTCTAGAAAACAAAGAAGGATAGATGCTAGTGAAAACGATAACACCACCCCAGCATACAGGGATTTAAATCATCAAAAAATATGCCATGAATCTATGACTTGATGATGGGATGCAGAATCGGGCGAGATAATGTGCTGTTCTAACAACCATTTGAAAACCTTAAATATACTCTGGTAAATTCTCCTGAACAGATAGTTTGAATTGATTAAGAATACTAAAGTTCAGACAAAAAATCAATTTCTGAAAAACAGGTCTCTTGGAAAATACCATATATACATATTGAAGATTTGTGGAATGATGAACTGAAAGCTGCTGTTAAACGAGATAGAAAATCAGCAAAATTGGTAAGACGCTTTGGATTTCCACAAAGAGGACTACGAGATCCACTGAATAACTCTCATTGGGCCAAGCAGGAGTGATTAAAGGGATAATACATTCTGCTGACAAAAGTTCTTAAAGACAATTGTACTAGAAACCGCTGACAAAAGTTCTTAAATACAATTGGCACTAGAAAGTTAAATTGAAGATAATTTTAAAAAATGTGAAGTCTATGACTGGGCCAGAGCATCTACCGCAAGAGCCTAGCCTGGAGGAAGAATATGAACATCAAATCTGGACACTATACTGAGTAGAAACTTAATGGGATGTAATAAATGAGCTACAAGGAAAATCATTCTACCTGGAATGTGAGCTGCTGAAAGTTTTGCTGACATCTCCACCGCAGGAGGAAGACCAAGACTCCAGACAAAATATGATAACCTCAACTGCCCTGCTTGTTGATGAAGGTCACTACTATAGAAATGACTGCATGAGCAGATAGGTGCTTGTGAAAGAGACAATATCTCTTCATTCTCCAATATTCCTGAGTATTGAAGAGGAATACTAGAGTATTAGTTCCTGTTCTAGTTCCTGAAAAGGAAGAGAGTAGTAAGACTACTTTATCTGATTCCATAGACACAAGAACGAGATCCCCTCCCCCAAACACGTAAGAACAAGACATCAAACTGGACCTGCAGATGGATAAACTGGTGAATTGGTACCGATGACACCCAACGAATGAAAATGCAGTGTATGCAGTCGTGGTGAGGGACAAAATTCTGAATTACCAGACTTGACCTTCGTACACAAAACTGACTCCATTCGGCCCAAATTTTAACACAATTAAGCAACCTTCCAAGCCAGAGGAATCCCAGACTGGCTATGATGTAATTAAAAGAACCCAGATCCAGTTAGGACAAATTCTGTATATATAGAAATATCAGAAAACACTGTCCCTTATCCTTGACTAGACCAGTGATGACTAGGCAAAATGACTCCATGTCCATATTATTCCTTTCATCGATGAACTCCATTTCTGAGACAACATAGTAGGAAGAGTTGAATATAAAACGATTGACTAAGTAATTTTTGTCTCAAACAGTATCAAAGCAGCCATGGGTTCCAGACAAAATAATTCCAAAATATACAACAGAATTAGTATTAAATCATGAAGTGTAAATTTTTTGGAAGTTGTCAGAAAAGGATAAATATATGAGTTGAAGATAAGAGCCGAGACCCTATAAAAGATGATCTGCCAGCACCTCATAATCCTTAAAGTCTGGATTCTGCCATTCCTCCACTGTATCCTACTTGAAAAGAGCAGAAAATTATTGATCAGGAACAGAAGCAGGACTAATGTCAAAGGAGACCAACATGGTTTGATAGAAAAAGGGGGATTCAATGACTACATTGATTGTACCTTATATGTAGGAAATCTGCTACCTAAGACATGCATGAGGCTAGCTATACCCATCCCACCCCTGATAGAGTAGAGATTATATAGAAGCGCTTAAGCATGACAGCTAGGACCAGAATAAACCTGCAGAATCTTATTTTACAAATCTAATTTTAAAACAAAGCTAGTATGATATGAGCCCAATTGTTAATATCTTTATCAGATGATTAAACAGGAAAGAAGTCCATCAAACCTGTGACCAGATCAATGATGGATAAGGACAAAGGACTGAAACTACACAGAAGGGTGAAAGGAAAAAACAAAAAACATATTCCACAATCCATGCAAAGGCAATAATCCAATCATCTTGGTTAGGCCCCCTTGAGGAATTTATTTAATAATGCCTGGGAAATTTAGAATTTAGAAGAATAAAAAAATAGGCTTGAATAGATAAGGCTGAGAAGACCTCTCCATATGACAATAATAGAAATAGATATATCCCTAGACAAATAAAAAGATCAAAATTTCTACTGAACTCGAGAAAGGAGCGGTGTAAATCTTGTTAAGACAAAAAAGATTTTGTTATTGTGACAAGCTTACATTCACCCATAGATATGCTTCATCATGGCGAGGGATCCTACTGACAGAAAAGAAAGACTGAAAAACTATGTTAAAAATAAATCAGGCCAGATATGATACTAAAAGATAGCAAACCACTATTCACAATTAAAATAATAAAGTCTGACGCACTTATTTGCAGATTGATATTAGTCGAAAGATGGAGGCTGATAGTTAGAGTGTAATACATGAGAAGATTCAGGAGCAAAACGAAATCTAGTGAAATCAAAACGACAAAAGCACTGCTAGGATCATAAGAAAAAATTAAATTATTCCTAGAAGATAAATGCGAAGAGTTGGGTGTACACAAGGTTTCGAAGGATGAGGATAATTGGATGGTTCAGCCATTGCACTAAGAGCAACTAATAAAGAATTAAAGAATCCAAAATAAGAGTCCCTGAAATAGGGCATTTAAACTGTCAAGTGATTTAGAAACAAACAATACCAGCAAAACACCAGAAGTGATTTGATTTGGCATACCTAAACCAGAAGTTTAATTATAATCAGTTGCTATGCCATAAAAATTGAGTTATAATCTAGGTAATAATACTGAGCACAGGACAATTAGGCCTCATGGCTTCTTCATTTATCTCCATGCCTGTGCCGTCACTTCTAGTCATGGGTTGCGTGTACGGTGTAGTCATACATTGGCTTGACTATGCCAAAGCCTACCTAAACCATTTTCGAATGTTTTAAGAGATGGTGTGGAAACAACATGTTCAGACCAACATTTCACAGTTTACACACCCCTTAGAGAGAAAATTTTTCTAACTAGGTTAGTTCTCCCCCTCTTCTAGACTTTCAGATGATTTCCACGAGTAATAGTCCATTTGCAAGCAGAATGTTATATTTGACTATAACAATTAATCGATTGAGAGCCGATAGAATGATCCCTCATAGCCTGGGTACGTGCTCTATATATCCAATTTCACCCAAGTTAAGTACCCGCAGAAAGAATTTACAAAATGATGAGAGATTAGATTATACATTAAGTAGGGAAAAACCCATCTTAGGGCTAATAAAAGTGGCTGATAGTCAAGAACTTTCCTGATCCAAAGGCTATGCTTGCTACTAAAACACTGAGATCAACACACATCTCTGATATAGTAAAACTTGGTCATCAAAGTTTGTAGCGTTTACTATCAAAATATTAACCATTTAACTCTCGAAGTTATTAGTCATAAGTTGCAACTGAAATAAGTTGACTCTGAATGAGTACCAGCAAATATGGGAGTGGCGTATTTACTTAAAAATCCATAAATAGGTCGCACATTTATGCTCAATTTACATGTTCTAAAAAATTTGCGCGCACTATATACAAGGATAAAACTTATTTTCCTCTGAATTTTTAAACATCTTAACGTCTGAAGATACCACGAAAAAACCCTTCACAAATCTTGTCACCTCGCGGCTATGCTTAATGTATACCTCAAAACATCATTCGCAGAAGTGAAATTATTAAATTGAGCAGCCTAAATATTGCGTATCCTTTAATAAAGATTGTTTTTTCCATCAAAATTAATCCTAACTTGACATAAATGTCGTCTTTATAATATATAAATCAGAATCACGTGATAATCACATGATATATAAATCACGTGATATTATCTGACCAGATTAGGTTAAAGCAAATTTTAATGAAGTAGCTTAAGCGAGTACTCGGATATAGATATCCTGGAATCGGAAATTCGGCAATGAGATCTACGCTTCTCGTCAGCGCCTCCAAACGGAGATTTACTTTGCCACTGTCCGGCTCGCTAACAATAGACGCTGGCTACCCAGTTTAATTATCGGCCGTTCATGCAATTTTTCTAGAACATCGCATTACGTTTTAGATCATTTTAGGTTCACATTACAATATAACCAGTAATATATATAATAAGTTTTAACGCTAGATTTAGAAATCAAGTGAACGCAAGTTTCTCGCTAGATTTACAAATAAAGTGAACCTGCTAATCTGGCACAGGCTTAATAGCCTATCTAAGAAAAGCGGGTTATGTGATTACGAGGATTCAATTCAGTATCGTAATTCTGAACATCCGGGCATTCCGAGATCGTCCGACATTTGCCAATTTACGACACACTAAAGAGGATATCCCATAGCAACGCAATGTTTACATTTTTCATGAAACTACGGCCATAAAAAATACTTGCGTCGACTAACCCCGCCAGGTATTAGAAAACATTCTCGAGTAATTTTTATAAGATATTAAATAAAAGGTAAAAAGGTTTCATGGCCCATTGCTAGTAATGTTAAATTAGCCTGCAAAAACGCCGCCAATTGAAAGCGAACACCGAATCGCGAATTAATACGATGGTCTCGTCTTTATTGTAATATGACTGACTGATCATCATGAAGTAATTGCGAGTTTCATGTTAGTTGGTTAGTAACGGTCCTTAGAAGGACCACTCGCTTTTCTTCAGGGGATGATCGTGGTGTATCCTTGTGGTGTTCATCCGGTCCACCACGCCTGTTTGCACCACTGTCACATTCTTAATAGATCCAATAACTTCCCAACCGGTATATTACATAGTTATGTAGGATACCTTATGTAGGATTCGATCCAAACCGGTATGTAGTATACCTTATGTAGGAAAGAATGACGCTCGGAAATACGTACCTAGTCAAAACTCTTAATTGATCCACTAACTTCCCAACCGGTATGTTACATATGTTATGTAGGATACCTTTCGTAGGAGATGTTCCAAACCGGTATATAGTATACCTTTCGTAGGAACGGAGCCTCGTGGCTAAAATAGGATCAGAGTTATTGACTTCACCTGGCTTGTAATGTGAAGCTGGCGCCATTTTCTTTCAACTTGGTCACAACGAACTTTCTGCTCATATTCACGTAAATTATAACCATTTTACATAAGTACTATGACTTATTCAACAAAGACCACTTGTACTGTGGTATTCATGAAAAGCAATGTGGATGTAGCTCCACAAGATTATGGAATGAATAGGATTTGTTGAGATAAAAGTTAGGTGTTTCCCGTAATACAGAAAATTAATTAATTAATGACGGCTTGGACTCGGTCGCATGCATAGTAGCATAAGTGCGCATGCTCACAGACTCGTTTATATGTTCTCTATAGGAATAGAGGAACCGGTTCCCTAGAGCAATGACTGCTTTAGAGTTAAAGAGATACTATCAAGACTACCCAATGGAGGGATGTATCTCTGCTAAACTTGTTTCAAGGGAACCTACACCATGGGAATGAATAGGTTAAAATTTTCTGAGATATCTAAGTCAGGTGACTTTTAGCAAACAGTGAATTGAGTGGCTTAGTATTTTTGTTGTGTTACAAAACTGGTGAGCAACATAGGTAGAAATGAACGGCGCATAGATAGACACGGGCGGAACATAGATAGAAATGGGCGGAGCATAGATAGACACGGGCGGAACATAGATAGAAATGGGCGGAGCATAGAGAGACAAGGGCGGAACATAGATAGAAATGGGCGGAGCATAGATAGACACGGGCGGAACATAGATAGAAATGGGCGGGGGCATAGATAGTAATGGATCTCTCTATTGAGATAATTCGTCGACGATGTCAACCAAGCACCTATTGAGAAGAAACGGGTTTATGGTCTTCGGAGAAAAAGTTTCCAAATTCTAGTACCGTATATGTCTAAACCTGCTGCAATATTCAAGAGTGGGGTGTTGGGGGTGGGGGGAATTATATGACGTCATAATCAATCAGGTCATAGAATAGTCCGTCATGTGTACGAATTGTATGTCTTTGATGGATTTACTATTTAATAAACATTAAGTTGAATATAGACAGCAACTACACCCAGTAAAATTAGTTTCAAAATATTCAACAGCGTAACTGCATAATAAGAGAAAGTCATCTTGAGGCTGAAAGATCCTGTCGCTGACATGAGTACATCAGCTTTTCGGGACGGACAGGATGGACGGATAAACAACTTTTTAACCTTAGGCACATCTTTGGATGGTGTATAATCATCCTGTAAAGTTTCAAACAATACGCCTTTCCAGAGTATCCATCCATCATCAGACCTCGTATGATGTCATAATCAGCTCAGCGTGTGTATGATAACGTCATAATCATTACGCCAC
Organism: Chaetoderma sp. LZ-2023a; assembly: GCA_034401795.1. Lineage (NCBI taxonomy): Eukaryota > Metazoa > Mollusca > Caudofoveata > Chaetodermatida > Chaetodermatidae > Chaetoderma > Chaetoderma sp. LZ-2023a. The sequence goes on along the minus strand of CM067365.1, from coordinate 19,947,712 downwards.
AAAGGGTTCCATGTAGACCGTCATCAAATCTCAAATGGTCCGACACGTTGTATGAATTGTATGTCTTTGTAATGTTTTGCTATTTAATAAACATGCTGTTGAATAATTTGAAACTAATTTGACTGGGCGCTGTTACTGCATTAGGCAGCAACAGCACCCAGTCAAATTAGTTTCAAAATATTCAACAGCTTACCTATGTAGCTTTTTGGAAATTGATAGTCAGGGTGTTCAGAAATCGATCGACCTCAACACGAGCGAGGTGTGGGAGGAGCTTAGCTAGAGATGGGAGGGGAATAGCTAAAACCGGAAAGGGCCATTCTGTCTCAAACTGTAAGAGTTGCAGCGACAAGTTTTTCGGGACGTATGGACGGTCGGACCTACAGATAGCTGAGATGGACCGATGACACAATTTTTAACATAAGGCACATAGAAGGATGGTGTACACTCATCCTGTCACGTTTCAAACAATTCTCTCTCAAACTGTAGGAAGAGTTTCAGCGGCAATATTTGCGGTATACGTATGGGCGGACGTACCGACGGACGGGATATACCGCTGAACATTTTAAAAACATTAGGCACATCTTTGGTTGGCGTACAATCATCCAGCAAAGGTTCAAACAAGTCTCTCTCAAAATCTAGTAGGAATTCCAGTGATAGGATTTTCGGGACATATGGACGGAAGGAAGCACCTGTGGTCGGACTGAATGGACCGTGACAAAATCTTAAGATTTGGCACAGCTGTGGGTGGTGTAAAATCATCCTGTCATGTTTCTCTCTTAAACTGTAGGAGGAGTTGGAGCGACCAGATTTTCTGGACATATGGACGGACGGACTTACCTACGGACTGACGGGATGGGACATTAGACACATATACATATTTTGGCGGTGTACAATCATCCTGTCAAGTTTCAAACACTTGTCTCTCGAAGTGTAGGAGTTGCAGCAGCAACATTTTCAGGACGTACGGTCGGATGGACGGGCGGAAGTATGAACGGGACACAAACGTAATACCTCCGCTAGGCGTAGTGGTGGTTAAAATTACCTTGAAAATGGGATTCCGAGAATTCTGTGTTCAAAGTATATAAATCGATCATAAAACGCGCAAGACGTGGGTGTAGCTTAACTAGAAATGGGCAGGGAATAGTTAGAAATGGGCGGACATAGCAAGAATTGAATCCCGCTATTACATTTCTCTTTCTGTTTTAGCTACTTCAAGTCACCAGTGTGGAAGCTTATCAACAAGTGCCAAGAGCGTCGCTTTACCCAGTCCTGGGTCTCCTGAATACATAACACAAGTACCTGGGCAACATGGTATGACCTCGACTACCAGTGAGTACAGACCACAAGTGCACGGATATGATGGTATGAAAGAACCAACGCTCCTTGGTATTAAACGGCTGCATTGCCATTCATTCTGTTATTCATGTGCTGATAGATGTTTGACGGATAGAGACAATGGCGACAATAAAAATACTACCATGTCCAATCACCAGTCATTGAAAGGTGAAGGTGGCAAATTAGAACAAGACAAACCGATGTTATTAAGATCCGAATACTGTAACTCGTCATGTTGGTGTGACGTAAGATGTACAATCTATGGAGATTGCTGTTATGATTTTTATCATCATTGTTTGAAGCTAAATGATAATGAGACGAGAGATTTGTTTGAAGGCGTTTTCCAAGAATATGATGGCATAGCTCTGCAAGGGAGCCTTTACAATTCAGCAGATCGATGCGAGCGTGTTCCAGAACATATTAGGCCATTTCAATCAGCCCTTATTGTGCGTGCTTGCCTATCGCCTGTGCATATACGGATTAGTGAATTGTCCTCTAATATATATTACCTTATATCCCGATGCCCTTCAACATGGGCGGAAGAAAACGTTCGTTCAGCATGTGAGAATGATTCTATAATTTATGCACACAATATTCCCGTTAATGATCCTGTAAGCACAGGCCTAATCTATAAGAACCTTTACTGTGCACTGTGTCATGCAAGAAACATAAGCCAATCAGATTTCTGGAATGCAAACGTGTTATGCCCAATGGATTATTTACGCAATATTAGAACACCAGCTTTGAATAGCACAAATAAAAGTAATTTTAGTGTAACACCTGCCATGTGTGAACTGGTAGTGAATCCGCGAGATGCTGACTTTCTTCGATTCGGTAACGAAGTTAATACTACTTATATCAGAATTAGCCCAGAACAGAAAGCCAGCCACCAGTCAGATAACACGTCTGATAAGACGCCCACAACAGCTAAATGGGCATGCTATTTTTACAAGCTGCCAGTCAAGTCTCCAATATTAACAATTGAGAGACTTTATGCAAATCCTCATTGCGCCATACATCAAGATGTGCAAGATTATATATGCGAGGAATCACATCCTATGCACAAGTCGGCACCAGGATTAGCAAGTGGCAAGTTCAACGATGCTGGACTTCTACTCAAGAGCATATCACTACCACTGTTGTTCAGCTTCCAGGATTCAAATCTATACGATGTTTATGCATCTTACGACACAATTAATTCGGATCTGATGGACATGTTCGAAGACGGAGAAATAAAATGTGTCACTGGAGAGACGTACAGTTTATCAAGTAAATCCTGTACCAAGGTGCAATGCCCTAATGGTTTCTGCGCAGATAATGGTGACGGTGGCAGTGAACAACGAGAACCTAATAAAACATGGCCATTACACATTCAGTTTGATGCTGTGCTGCTTTTTAATAATTACCAGGAGAATAGCTGTACTATGTCATTAAGGCCAAGTGACCGTTTGAGACTTATAACGTCGAGTCTTTGTCAGGAACGCAATGGTACATTTGGGAGTTCAGAAGTTCAATCTTCGCCCACCGGCATTCAATATCCTATTGCATCTGACATGTGTTCAAAGACACTAAATTTATTTAATGAAACTATAAATTTAAATACCAAAAGTGCTGTAAACATGTCTCAAATTATTGATATTGTCTCTAAATGGAAAGAAGAAGATACAGACATGCTGCCAAAGCGATACACGAGAACAGACCGATTTGTCAGCCTCCATGTGAATAATAAGACTTATACCCACACAGCAGGGACGTTGTTACACATACATACTTCTTCTGAGAAGACAAATGGCGTTTGTATGTTTCCTGTTTATGTCCATCTTTCCATGGCAGTTCCATTTGATGACAACACTACAATTCCTGAGTTTATTTCCACACTGATAAATTCCTCTAATGACAGCAAGACAGTAAAAGCAATCCGTCTGATGAAACATGAAGGCCGACTTATCATTGGGAATATATCAGTAGAAACTGGGCGGAAATGTACTATAAATGATTCGGAACTACAAGCTCAACGTGAAAGCATAAGTCTTAATAATATGACCGTTTCGTATGTTCGTAATTTGCTTGAAGCTCGAGGTTTCGCATTCAACATGACAAATTTCAAAACGAAAACAATAGAAGTGATTAGCTGTCATCAAGCTGGTCTGTCATTTTGGGAGAGAAAGTTTGGAAAGTGTCAGGCTCACTCGCTTACTATTGAGCGGTATAGACTCAAGGAGACGTATGCTTATTTTAACTATATTGACGGTTCATTTAGAACTGATAGATTTCTCCTAATCAACCAAACTCTGGCATTTTGTTCTTTTGATATCGAGAAACTGAAGAAAACTTCTATCATCAGATACAGTGCATTGGATAGCTATGGGACAATTGTAGGATTCGCTTTCTCTATTATATGTCTTGTGTTAACATTTATAACATACTGTACGTTCTCTAGTCTGAGAAATGTTCCCGGTCTCCTAGTCATGTCGCTAACGATCACTCTCGCAATGGCCATGCTACTGTTTCTTGTTGGTGTCAGTCAAACAAGCATTCCATGGCTATGTATTGTCATTGCCAGTGTACTTCATTTCTTCTGGTTTTCCGTGTTTCTGTGGATGAATGCTCTGTCGTTCGACCTATGTAAGACATTTTCTGTCAATCTCAAGCCATCAAGTCAAACTAGATCCAAGCTAGTATACAAGTATTCTGCGTTCGCCATTGGTGTACCGCTAGTGACTGTTGTATGCGCTTTAATAACTGGTTTCACCGGTATCTCTAGCGAAGGCAATGTACATTCAATATACGGGAATGAGTTCTTCTGCTGGATTAGCAATCCACGATTAAATCTCTACTGGTTTGGGATACCAATTGCTATATCACAGCTTTTAAATGTATGTTTCTTTGTGAAGTCAGTCCATAGCATTTTCATGGTGAGAAGGATGACAGTGATGGTCAGTAATGATCGTAGTAAGGTATTTGATGTCCTGCTATATTTCAAACTCTCTCTTATTATGGGTGTCGTGTGGCTTCTTTTCTTTTTATCATCTTCTGATCCATCTAATGTTTTATTCAGCATAAGCACAATTCTCAACTCGCTCAATGGCGTCTTTATTTTCATTGTATTTGTCTGCAAGAAAAGGGTGTTCAGATTGTTCAGCAGAAAGTTAGGAGTATACAGAGCTACCAAGTCAGGAACAGCTTCAACTACTGGCATTTCAGCTAGTATTATTTCATTCATCTAATCCTTTCTGTTTGAATCCACGGAAGATCTGATACCAGTTGTTCCTGATTAAGGGATTAAGAGATAATATGACAAAAAGTCGGAACCTACTATTGATGAATAACAGAGGGATCCATTTCTAGCAATGCACCGCCCATTTCCAGCTAAGCGCCTCCCATTTCTAGCTATGCATCGCCCATTTCTAGCTAAGCGCCGCCAATTTCTAGCTAAGCCCCACCCACGCTTTGTGCGTATACTTTGAATCCTGAATTCCAGATATCCAATCTCAAGGTAACTATACAGGTAACCATATTGAAAATTAAAAAAATAATTTGGCCGTGTGCGCAACAACGCCAAGTCAAATTAGTTCAAAAATATTCAACACCATGTTTATTAAATAGTATATACATAAAAATCGTACACGTGTACGGACTATTCTATGTTTATGACGGACATACGTATGACATTCATTGCACATTTGTGACGTCGGCATACATGTGACATACGTGATTATGGCGTCCTATACTTGAGTGACAGTACGGATTTATTCATTGCCAGTTAACCTTTGGAGCCTGAATTATAAGAATCTCGATTTCAAGCTAAGTATAAAGGTAAGGTTTTGAACATTTTGAAACTAAGTAGACAGTGGCGTCATCAGCTCCTATTCAAATTAGCTTCAAGATATTCAACAGAATTGGTTCGGTATTGCAAATAATGTTTGGTAATTGGGCTTTCGTGTTCAAGGGGTTAATCTACTATAGTGCATTTGGTATATGCCGTAGGATAATCTGGGGAAGATGTGGGGGGGGGGGGGCGGATCGCAACTTAAAGGAGGAATACACTTGAGGACGCTCACATCACCCCAGACGATGCTTCTGCATAATTATTTTGTATAAAATAAACTATAGTGGTTCCATATATTCGAATTCCTTAATAGTATAGTAAATTTCGACCATGAAAATCATTTTCTTCAATGTTGTATTAGCGGCACATGCTGACGTCATCACCCGGCGTCATCGCGTGTATGATTGTTGTGGTATGGCGTCATAGTGGGAATAATACTTTGTCGTGGATGATTGATGGCTCATAACAGTTCATTCTGACACCACTATGTTAATGAAATAGAAGAGAAATACAAGCGTTTTGTTAAACTAGAACTGTAATCGGAGCTGATGTCCCGCATCATAACGGTGAACATTCACAGCAGAATGCGTGAAAATAAAATTGTTTAAATTGTACACTTTTAGAAACTTAATTTATGTTGTAGTGAAGCGGAATAAATCTTAGCATATGATGATTTCATTCCGTACTAATTATTACAATTTTTTGTTGCAAATTTGAATGAGTGTCTGTGATTCTATTTCATAACTTATGAATATATTACATTAATTTCTACGTAATGTACGGTTACCGTCATATATGTTAAGATTTATTTCGTTTCATTGCATCTAGGCTCACAAGTTAAGCTCAGAGATGAAAGTGGGAAGATAGAAAAAAAACCCTGAAAACGGTTTTATACATTACATAGTAGCAAAAATCCTACTTGAACACACTTTTAACCAGATATGATTAGTCTGAAATGTTTTTTTGAAAACCTGAATTCAGAAGCCTCTAAAAGTACATAATTTTGACAATTTTATTTTCAAGGATTCTGATGTGAATATGCAACTTTAACTGTATATGACGCTATAATTTCTTCTAATGTGAAAACACGTGTGGCGTAATCTGAATTACCAAATGACATCACGCAGAATAATTTAACACTGCTGTCAACTTCTTTTTAATTTATAAAATATGATAATCTCTTATATTCGGGGTTTCTTTTTATTGAAATCTAAATCTCATTTATGATACCCTTTGATCATCCCACATCGATGGCTTTAAAATGTATATAATATTATCTACTGATTTTCTCTCATGTTTGTCCCTCAATGGATGTATTATACACACGGTAACTAATACAGTCAAGCTGTTGGATATTCTGAAACTAATTCTGACTAGGAATTCACCTTTCCAGAGTATTTACCCATCATATGACGTCATAATCATCTACGCGGTGTGCTGAATGACATCATAATGGATGACGTCATGAATGATGTCGATAAGTACGTCACGAATGCATATTTGAAGACGGTCTATGCGTTGTTGTACAAATTGTTTGCTTGTAAATTCAACAAAAGACATACAATGTATAGACCTGATTGTGACATCAGCTAACAAGTGGCGTATCTTTATATATAACATTAGACATTTGAGTGACAGATTGAATCCCTCAATGGATTGATCCGATCTGACACTCATGTTTATGATGTCATAGACAATTACGACATATGTAGGCGGACGTCACACTCCTAATCGACAGAGAATACTCCGTCATGAAGACAGAGGATACTGGAATAGTCCGCCAAGTGTACGGATTATAAGTCTTTGATGGATTTACTATTTAATAAACAGTTTTTAATGGGTTAATAAAACATGTTTTGAAACTGCTTTGAGGGTGGGTGGGTAGGTGAGTGGGTAGGGAAGGGAGGGAGGGAGCGAGCGAGCGAGCGGGCGAGTGAGTCAGTAAGTGAGTGCGTGCAGGCATGCGGGCGGGTGGGAGTAAGGGCGGGAAAGGATGTGTGCGCGCGTGTGGGATGGCGGGCGGACGTGTCCGCAAATGCCCGTTAATATTGGCATTTAATTCCTTTAAATAGCAGGTGGCGCGCACTCATGGCGTCTTGCTTATACACACATTCGATATTAGCTGCAAATTCGTGTTTATTTAAGATACGAGGGATGCAATTTAGAAATATTTCTAAATTCAAATAAGCATCTTAGCCTTTTCAATAGCCCGATAGAATATCAGTTGATTTAATTCATACATATGTTATTATATGTGGAGCAGTTTTATTGTATTGAAGCGGTTAGCTTCTATTGATTCTCTGAAAAACGTTGTGCAATTAACAGTTTAACACTTTCATGACGAAGCCGGCCAAAACTGGTCTCTGCAGTGGTCTGAAGGAATGCCCATTTGCAGGCCAAGAGAAGACAATTTTTGAAAATTTACCACTTGAATGACTTTGATTCCAGTCATAAATCTGTAAAAATAGTCTTTCCTTGGACTGCAAATGGATATTCAACAAGCAAATATTTTGATTTTTAGATCAAATTTAGTTATTAAAGAGTTAATAAAACGTATTTTCTTCTTGGTATTTCCTACAGTGTTCTCATTGAATAGAGTGTTCATATAACAACTCTTTGATGACACATAGGATCGACACCCTCCCCCCACCCAACCCCCGCACCAATCCGGCTTTCTTCATTGGCAAATTTCTGAGCAGTAGATTAGGTCCAGCGGCATAATAAATATCACATTAAATGGAGGAATTCAGTTTATCTGTCAATCATATGACGTCATAATCAACGAGGTCACGCGTAGGCTGAGGTCAGAATCAGTCACGCCAAGGATGACGCGATGTAGTTCGGCATAAACGCTTAATAGTCCGGGAAGTTGTACGAATTGTATATCTATTTCTATATCTATATACTATTTAATAAACATTCTGTTGAATATTTTGAAACTGATTCGAGTGCGCGCTGTTACTTAACCAGTCAAATTACACACACGCATGCACGCAGGCACGCACGCACACACGTACGCAAACACGCACGTGCACGCAGGCGCGCGCGCACGCACGCACGCACGCACGCACGAACGAACGCACGAACGCACGAACGCACGCACGCACGCACGTGGAGTGGATGATTAATATTTGAACACATTTAATCAGATCACTTTATAACCGGAAATGTAAATAATTTGATAAGATTTGCAGCTGTCAGAGAAATATATTGGATTCCAATAAGAAGTACCATGATTGCTAGTTCTCTAATCATCCGGACAAAACGCGCTAGAGCAACGGTTTTTACACGCGTGTACAGTACATCTCCAAAATAACTTCTCGTGTTCGGAAAATGAAATCAAACCATACTCTTGAATATTTTGAAAATAATTTGACTTGGGTGGGGGAAGACATTGCTGCCTAAGGTAGACATGTCTTCCAATCTTATTATATTCATAATATTCAAAAGAACATTTCTTACATCCTGTTCAAAATTGCTTTGTGTTGGAAATACTTATACTTATCCATGAGCTGTACTGTACGTATTTTATTTACTGGTCCAAGAAGCACGGTGTTTTCCAAGTACCATCATAATCTGCCTTTTGTTTCTGTTCATCCCATCTTGTTTGACAATAACCGAGAAACTAATATCCGTCTCAGCATAATATACCAATCGGCTTCCTTAGAATTCGAGTCTTGTTAATTAATGCTCGCCAAGCGTTAGCTGTTTGGAATTTGTCTGCGACACGTTCCTTGGAATAATCTGTATGTAATATTTGTAATACTTGTTTGTTGCTGCATAGTCAATATCTCAAAACAAAAATCCAAGGTCAAACACAATCTCTCAAAACTAACTAACGACAATGCCATCTAGGCATCCCATAGGAAAGGAACACAATAATTTAGTAGATTGACATGGTAGACTGTTGGACCTTAACTGCAAGTCAAACGAAGCCATAAGTAAAGTACTAAAATGTCTGGAGACATCAGCTGCTAAAACCGTCAGTGTAGTCAGGAATACCAACCAAAGGAAATCATATGTTGATGATCTACTTGTTATAAAGATGTCTGCATAACAGAAAACACTGCGACTATGGATATATCAAAGCAGTCCAGATGAACACCAAACTGACTTAAGACAGAATCGCAATAAAATTATGCGCCAAATCAGTGAACGATTGAAAAAACTCACTATCAAAACAGCAGATGTCCTGGTAAACGACATCACGCCCACTGATCACTGTCAAAAAATACTCACAGCAAGCAAAGTATTGGAAATAAACACTCCACATCAACCATTTGTCGCATATAACTCCGATGGTCACTTCCTCGGTTCTGACCAGGGCTGCAGCAATCAACAATCAAGGAAGGTTCAGAGATGAGTTCACGGACACAGGAAACGAGCCTTTAACTACCGTTGAAGGTCGGCCACGGCCCTTCTAAAAGCCAATAACAGAAGCAGAAGCTACAAAAGTTGTAGCATCTCTAACGAATGGCTGGCCATACGGGCATGACGCCATTAATATAGAACTCCTTAAATATGCAGATAATACCATGGCGACCACGCCATCTACTCGGCCTTAGAACAACACCTCCCTATCGATACTGTGGGTGAAGGTACACCCATCACACTCATCACACTCCCAAAGCCTCCAGACCTCTCTCCATCATAAGACCAATAATGCTTTTGAACAGCATCCGATCCGAAAAATTATATCAATGTAGCATTAGCTCCTATTAAATTAATTTACTGGAGATCGGCAGAGTGGGTCTGAGAGTACGTGGCTGCATTGATATAGTCTGGGAACAACAAATGTTGAAATCAGTCGTATTAGCAAAGCATTGGGACTTCTGCAAGATGCGAGTCGACATGTCACGTACATTTAATACCATCAGGAGACCATAGATCATTGAGTTTCTACTTCAAGCGTTGATCCTATTTCGTCGCAGCTCTATCATCCGTTCGAGAGCAATCCACAAGACAAAACCTTCAAAATCTCAATGAGTGGTATGGCACTAGAGATAGAGTAGGCAGATGATGTTGACTTCATCGACAGAGGAAAAAAGTTCCTCTTGATACATTAGTTCCAATAGCTGCAGAACGGCGCAAGGCTGCGAACCATTTCGTGAACAAAGCCAAGACAAAGTTCACTCACGGATACCTATCCGACACTACAGACATGAGCGACGACGGTATTCCCGTCGGGGCACTGAGAAGTGGATGAGGAGCATAATCTTGGGTTCCCACCGTTGTAGCTCTACCGACATCGGAACTCACTGGGTAACAGGAAATGTGGCATTACAGTCCTTTTGGAAGTTGTGAATTCGTGGTTTTAATATCCTCATGAAAGTCAAGATGAAACTGTGTAATGCTTCATGTGTTTATATAGTGGTATAAAATAGCAAAAGAGCGGCAACCAGCTCCAAAATTCCTCTTGAATAAACATGATGCATGCCATCAAAAACATCTGGAAGTCATTACGAATCAATGCTCATCACGCAGTCTAATATCAAATGCAGCACTCTACAAACTGTGTAACCCAGCGCCTCTAGCCTTGAGGGTAAGCACAACAGCGATGGTTTATGTTCAAACATGTTCTTCGAATGCCATAAAATACGCCTGCTCAGAAAGCATTAGAATTTGCAGTGGTAGATGCCAACAAGCATCAGGAACGGAAAGTATGTCACAACATCAACTTGCTACGTGCATTCAGACCAGACCTCAAAGAACGTAATCTAGGACCACTAAAGACGAGAAAGAACTTAAAGGAGCTGCCCAGGATGGCCGCGGTGAACAAGACACAGTGTAGACACAGACACAGAAAATTGAAGAAAATGTGATTGCAGCTGAAAGAAGCTTTCACTTCATCAACGGCAGAACACAGTCACTCCTCCTCCTCCTTCTCCTCCTCCTTCGCCTTTTCCTCCTCCTCATCCTCCTCCTCCTCCTCCTCCTCCTCCTCCTCCTCCTCCTCCTCCTCCTCCTCATCATCATCATCATCATCATCATCATCATCATTTGTCCTTAAAAGAAGGTGATCACCTTATACAGGTTTGTATATATCATCTTCCTTGTTATCTACGGTCTTCTCTAACCCATTTCACGTTATTGAACATTAATTCAGATCAAAGAGCAGCCATCCAGTGTGTTTGATCTCTTCAATTACACGTCTCTCAGAGCATAACGGAGAAGAGCAATACATTTCCACCTTTCACTGCTCACTTATGATCAATTTGACATCACCGAATTGTTCTGTCATCCACCATTGAAAACAATTCCTTCGTCAACGATTTTATGAAGCGACTTGTCCATTAGTCTGCGCATGAACACGTTTCCCTGAACACCGCAGGCAATGTCTTTGATTTTTTTCCATAATCAATTCTATCTTAAATTTTTATTAATAGTAACAATGCCATAGATTTCGGAAAGGTCAGCGACTTCTTTAAGGTTTGGTGATAATGGAGTTTTTTTTGTTGTGCGTAATTAAATCTGGCGAATTTAGCTTTTTGAGTGCATGTATACGTACGCTATAGTCGTAGGTTATAAATAAATAAATAAATAAATAGAGGGATGCATTTCTATGTATGCAAAGCCATTTCTAGCTAACCTCTGCCAACTGATACGTGCTTTGGAATCAATTTATATACTTTGAATCCTGAATTCCAAGAATCCCAATTGCACTGTAAAATACAGGATTGGTTTGAAACTAGTTTGACTGGGTGCTGTTGCTGCCTATCAAACTAGTCAACATACTGTTTATTAAATAGTAAAGCCATAAAATTCATACACTTGATGGCGTATTCAATATTTAAGATGGAGCTAGATTCGCCATTCACTCTGCATTTTTATTGTGGTTTCAGTCTGCATGTGACGTAATTAGTTATGATGTTATATACTTTAGCGACAGATTGGATCACTCCACGTCCGGCCCTTTGTATGTATACACCACCAGTTCAGTTCAGTTCAGTAGGTAAAGCCCTCCTATAAGTAGTAGCACCTCGAAAAGGAGTACTTTAAGGGACCAGCTCGTACACACATCAGTATATTTTATTTTAATGTTGTTGTTGTTGTTGCTGTTGTTGTTGCTGTTGTTGTAGTAGTAGTAGTAGTAGTAATAGTAATAGTAGTAGTAGTAGTAGTAGTAGTAGTTGTTGTTGCTGCTGTTGTTGTTGTTGTTGTTGTTGTTGTTGTTGTTGTTGTTGTTGTATAAGGTAGCAGATACCATCTCCGTTACTATTGCGCTCGCTGTTGGTTTTGTTGTCAGCAGTCAGGACGTGGAGTAGCAGCGACCGAATCTATCGCTATGCGAGCAGATGACAGGTTTGTAGAGTACCTATGTAGATATCGTAAAAAGGAGTAAAGCAGTGACTGGCTATTGAGTTCATCCGAACACGATCTGTTGTCCTGCTTCATGTGAGGGCCTTCCACGCTCCCTGTGCTGGGGGATGATCTTAGATATATGGATAGAGGGGAGATCGCACGTAGCGAGTATTTTACGACTGTCAGTAAACCAGCTACTCTGATCAAATCCTTTCATAGCGGTCTGCCTCAAAGCCACAGAGAAGAGTATGGCTTCTTGGTCTGTGTCTACGTGCCTCGATCGGAAGTGTACCAAGCAGAAGATACGGAGCTGGATGGGCCACCCTGTTCTGAAGGGCCGAGATTTGTAGCAGCAGCTCAGGATAAAACTTATCGAAGAGTCTCACTTCGGTTTTTATTATGAATAAGTGTGTCAATACCGTGTAGCAGATTTGTAAGGACATAGACTTCAATCAGGTATGCTGATGGTGTTATGCCCTTTATCCTGTGACGTCTTGCTTCCATAAGAAAATAAATCGTATGCCTGGCTTTCCTAATGTTTTCATCTACTGTAGGGCGAGCATTTATGAGTTGATTGCTTCTTCGTATTCCTAAGTGAGGTGCGCAGACTGGCGCTTATATTTCCACATCACCTAAGTGGAATAGACGCTTCTTCGAAAGCATGCCACATTTCTTTTGTTGAAGCTCGTAACATTGGTTACCCATATAGTGACTAGAGATGTTGAAACAGATTCTGCAAGATATCTTCATTATTTGGTATTACACTGACGTCGCCTGCACAGGTTAGTGTTGCACAATACACAGTTCCAATGCTATCTCCATCTCTTGAGTCAACTATGGTGTCGAGCAAGTCGTTGGTGTATAGCTTGTACAGGTCTGTTGACAGTATTCCCCCTTATCCAACGCAATGCATAAAAGGTCATTGGATCATAATACTTGCCATGTAATTTCCCTCTGGTGTTGGTATCCATGTGGAGGTCTCTGATGAGGATCTATGTGACACTACTTTCTATGCCTGCGAAATAGAGTTTGTTTGGGTTCACCACATCAAATGCTGATTTGGCATCAAGAAGCGCAACATGGCTATTGGGTTTCTTTCCATAGTTATTGAGTTTCTTGCCTTCTGACTTACCACTGGACACTTGTAGCAGCAGTGTACTATAAATGGGCGACATCCCCGAGTTGAAACCGAGCTGTAATGGGTTCTGCAGATTGAGTATGCTCAGCTGTAGGCGAAGCTTTAGCACACTCTCTAGGGTTTTGTAAACCATTGGGTTCACTGTTATCCCACGATCTGAGGGGGCTTACCTTGGACTTCCCTTTTTGAAGACATCAGTAATTTTTTTAGATGACCAGTGGCTTCGAGGATCCGAGTACCTAGATATATTGCTGCAACTCTACCCCCTTGTAGGTTCTCAGCCGAGAAATCATCAGTGTCGGCTAACTTGCCACTGGTCAAACGCTTGCCTGTATTCATCACCTCCACATACGCGAATGGGATAAAACCACTTAGACCACTTACATTCTAATTCTACCCTTCTTGACTTGTCACTTCATGTACTTATAGGAGCACCAACTTGTTGGAAGTCTGAGTGTCAGGCTTCTAAAATATACTCTGACGGGAATGTAGTGTCCCGCACCTTGAGTTCTGCTACCTTGGGTGCTGTATAGCACATTGTACGACGACGAGATATGCACAAAGACTGGCCATGATGTATAAGGCTTGCATAATTTTATATTGGAATATTTTTTATACACGTGCTCTGCATGATAACATTAAATGACGGATGGATCCGATCAGTCATTCACCTATATGATGCCATAATCAATTACACCACATGTAGGCTGACCTCACAATCAAATAGAAAATGCGTAATAAATGACGTATTTAGCTCCGTCGTGAACATTTAAATGGCCACCAAGTGTAAATGTATGTCTTTATTTTTTAATAAACAGCCTGTTGAATATTTTAAAAGTAATTTGAGTGCGCAATGTTTCTGCCCATAGGCAGCAACGGCGCCCAGTCAAATTTCTTCCAAAATATTCAACAGCTTACCTGTAAAATTGCTTTGATATTCGGATTCGGTGAATTCAGGATTCGATTGATCCCAACACGGGCAAAGCGTGGGTGGCGCCTAGCTAGAAATGTGTGGGGTTTGGATAGAAATTGATCCCTCTATTCAGGATACTGCTGCTTGAGAGTACCACGTGATTGACCACGAGAATGAGGTAGCTGAAGACAGATCGTCTTTAATGGCGCAGTCCAATGTGCGTTGCACAGACCTTCACTATGCGACAAGTCGTCTAGACCACCATTGAAGCAAGTTCAGTAAATGGCAAGTGCGCGCATGTTTGTGCATCACTGACTGGCTGATGCAGACGATCGGCTGTATAGCTTACAAAATGGACGTAGTTCTGTCTTGGTAATTGGAGGAGATAATTTGCATACATTGTGCTTCCTGAGCGCAGCGAGTGAAATACATTTTATATTTCCCGAGAGGCGCTAGGGAAATATATTTGTTTGCTCGTGTGGTAACAGCTTGTATTTGTTACACCTCAGACGTCAGCCAAAGAGTAAGAAAGAAAGAAAGAAAGAGAGAGAGAGAGAGAGAGAGAGAGAGAGAGAGAGAGAGAGAGAGAGAGAGAGATTTTATCTTCAATTAAATATTGCCAATTTTCAACACCTATGACATCATTTTCAGAATACGTCAGCACGTATGACGTCATGGCCGTCGTTATTGGCTATTGTTGCGTCATAATTGTGTTAGCACAAGGGATATCATGTAGTGAGGGAAATACCAGATCATGCATCACTGATCTTAACCAATCAAATAACAGCATGTGGTCATGTGCAATTACTGAGGGATAATAAAATACAATACAAAACAATGTAATACAACAAATATAATATACATGGGGTGGGGTGTGAGAGAATATATATATCCTGAACTTGAACGCTTATTTTAGTAACCCAGGTGATGCTTAACCCTTTCACGACGAACCCGGCCCACACCGGCCTATGCGCTGTGCCAGTGAACCTTTAGGCTATAGTTTATCTATCCATCATATGACGTCATAATCAACTACGTGCCGTGTAGGATGACGTCATAATCAATGACGTCGTGAATGGCATAGATAAGTACGTCACGAACGCATACTTGAAGACGGTTTCAAAATATTCAACAGCTTACCTATATAGTTTTCTGGAAATTGATAGACAGGGAGATCAGGGATCGATCGATCCCAACACGAGCGTGGTGTGGGTGGAGCTTAGCTAGAGATGGGCCGGGAATAGTTAAAACTGGAAAGGTCCATTTACAGGCGAAGAGAAGAATATTTTTGGAACATTTCTCACAGGAATAATTAGTTCAGCAAGCGTGCCAGCCATTCCAGTGGTAATTCTTCAAAAACAATCTTCTCTTAGCTTTCAAATGGACATTAAATACGAAAATAATTTGATTTTCTTGACCAAATTTGGTCATAAAATGGTTAATGAATGCAAGCTCTTGAAATCAAGTCGTATAATGTACTTACAAGCCTAATTATTAATAAAACTATGCATACATACTCTATATAATAAGTGCATCTTACAAGAAAACCCAGTAATAAATAGCGTGCGATGAATTAAAATCGGACTTGTCATAGTATTGCTTAACAATAAAATACGCCAACAGCGTCGTTGTACCTAAAAAATCCCTTCATATTAAGGTAATTACATTTGAGTAAAATGAAAGTAAAAACGAACTACACAATCAGACAAGTTCGATAGAATTTCGGTAGCTGCGTGAACGAATTTTTCGCAATTTGTTCAGATTACAACTACAGTTGTGGATATTCTAATGTGTCTAATCACACACTTTCATGTGGTGAAATTTGACCTAAATCGGACCGGCAGTTTCCCACATATCCATATATCGATATTTGCATCTGATCCGGATCCTGGTTTTTAATCCGGATCACAACCAAAGTCTGGAAATCCTCTGGGATGGAAAGTTTGTCCGTTGTGTTAAAACATAAATCGAATCAGTAGTGATTGAGATACACACCGTTATAAGCATTTGTGATTGCCTAACTGGTCAACTGACTAACTGACTAAAGGACGGGACGGTTTATAGAGAAATCCAATATATCAGTCAAATATATGACGTCATAATCCAATACGTGACATGTAGGCTGACGTAACAATTAAAATATGTCATGAGCACATCTAAGCCCGTCAGGAACTCGTGTGAATGAATTGTAGGCCTATGTCTTTACTAATTAATTACCATTCCGTTGAATATTTTGAAACTAATTCGACTGGGCGCTGTTGCTGCCACAGGCAACAACAGCACCCAGTCAAATTAGGTCCAAAATATTCAACAGCCTACCGGTGTAATTTTGTGGAAATTCAGATTCAGGGATTTCCGTGTTCGATCGATCCTAACACGGACAAACCGTGGGTGATGCAAATTTGGAAAGACAATCCACAATTCTATTCCAACTGCGATGCTATAAAGTTATATCTATTGGGACTGAGAGATGGACAGAAACCGAAAGAAGCGAAGGTCTTTGTGATATATGTAACTTCGTAGAGGATGTATTGTACTTTATTTTTGCATCCCCTAAATATAATACGGAAAGACAAGAATACACCCCTGAGTACTACACTACCAATTATAAAATAGAAAAAATAAAAAGGCTCCTTTCAACACGCAACAGGCCTACACCAATAAACCTCTGTCAATACCTTATCAATGGAAAAAGATATAACTTGTGATTTTGAACGGCATAAAAGTATGCCTGCTTTAATTAAATTCTCCGCGTATAGTTCCCTTTTACTTAATCTTAAACTATGCTAATGTGATAACTAACTATACATAGCATTAATTTCAAATATTACATCTTAATAACGTTATAAAACTAACAAATATGAAGGAGGTAATTTAAATCTCCAGCCAAATTATGAATTGCAAAATACATTCCGTCAAAGAATTATGTAAAGCCTGAGTGAGTAAAACGTGAACATGGAAATGAACATGAAGTTTAGCTAGAGATAGGCGGGGCATAGCTAAAAGTTAAAGGTGCATATTCACACCAGAATACTTGAAAATAAAAAACCCTTTAATTGTTACTTTTATAGGCTTAAATAATGTTCCTATGTGTAACGAAACGAAGTAACTCCTATCATATGATGATTTCATTCCGTACAAATTAAGGCATGAGCTTCTATTTCAGTTTCGCAACTTAAAAAATTATATTAATTTATACGTAATGAAATCATCATATGCTAAGATTTATTTCGTTTCATTACGTAAGTGGTCGAGGTGGAAGCTGTGAGCTATTGTTATGCAAACGAGCTCTTGACCTATTTAAATACTGCGCTCTGATTGGTTGTTCTGAATGAGTTGGTGGAGGCTATTGTTCTAAATGAGCGGGTGGATGCTGTGTGCTATTGTTCTAAATGAGCGGGTAGACGCTGTGTGCTTTTGTTCTAAATGTCTAGATACATGATATTGTCTGGTGGCTAAATGACATATGTGTGCTAATGCACAGATTAATGTGCTTTTAAATAGGTATTGACATGCGTGCATAATGATGAGCGTGTTCTGGCTGACCATGTTTAACGTATTAATTGGGTGGGCGGCGGCGTCCCCCCACCCTCATGATTAAAAAGATATTTTGAAACTAAGTGGATTTGTGGATTCCTATATCATTGAACAGACCTTTTGAATAATTGCATGCACGATGCAGGCATGATTCGAGTGTTACTGATTCTGTCAATAGCATTCACCACATGCTATTGAACGTTTTATCTTGCACTTTTTGAAGAATAGCGTTTATCTGCATGAACAATGGTGACCATCTGCATGAACAATAGCACACAGCGGTCACTTATGAACAATAGCATACAGCACCCACTTATGAATAATAGTGCACAGCGGACACTTATGGACAATAGCGGTCACCTGCATGAACAATAGCATCCAGCAGCCACCTGCATGAACAAAATGTGTTCCCAGTCATTTAATTTTCAAAAAAATCAGAGCGAAGTACAGTTCTACATGGGTAATATATAGGTAAACTTATCGATGGTGAGTGTATAATATTATATAGATAATAATCATGTATCTATCGTGTTTAAGGAGATATATGTCTTTAAAGTGGCCGTCATTTAATTATTAAATCTTCAAAAAATGTTGTGCCTGCAATTTTATACAGGCGGCTGCACATTTATACATGCATCGACATGTGCATGTGCATGCCCGGACATAAAAATGCATGCATACATGTGTGGCTGCATGCGGCCGCATGCGGCTGTATTGCGGATCTGTGGCTGCATGTTGCGGATTTGTGGCCACATGTTGTGGATTTGCGGCCGCATGTTGTGGATTTGCGACCGCATGCTGTGGATTTGCGGCCGCTAATGTTCAGGTGAAGTTCAGAGTTACTTTGGTGATATATAAACGTACTTAATGATGTTGTATGTATAATCTTATAGATAATTTTATCTATTGTACTTAAGGAGTGGTCTCTATAGATAGTAGGGGTTAAAGGTTGAAACATGCGGCCACGATGTTATACAGGCCATCGCACATTTATACATGCAGTAACATGTGTATCTACATGCCCGGACACACATGCATGCCAAAATGAATGCATACATGTGTGGATCTGCGGCAACATGTTGCAGATTTGCACCCACATGTTGTGGATTTGTGGCTGCATGTTGAGGATTTCCGGCTGCATGTTGCGGATTTGTGGCTGCATGTTGCAGATTTGCGGCTGCAGTACATATAATTATATAAAATGGTTCAAATTCGATCCCTTTTCTCACTCCAGTTTAACCATCCCAAAGTGGTTGGACGTGTATTTTAACTGCAGAGTAGTTAGGTAGCCTTAGGCAGTCAGAAGATTTCTTTGAAGCACCATGTAACTTGAACACTTGCTAGATTTATCCTATAATCAATATGCCAAGACATAAATGTTTTGAATGTGATTCGACTTTTGATAGGTCAAATGACCTGAAGCAGCATAAGATCTGATTCCATAACAATGAAGATAGCGAAAATCTAGACAGTGAAGATGAAGAAATGACAGAGATGATGAGTGAAGATGATGAGCCAATAGAGTCGGAGAGTGAAGGTGGTGATGACTCAGCAGAGTCTGAGGGTGAAGATGAAGGTGAAGATGAAAAAGAAAGCAGGTTTAGAAGATGAGGATGCTGAAGTGAACACCGACCCAAATGGTGTGGGCAATGTCTCTATTTCTGTATATGCTGATGCTTTAGTTGCAAAGTGTATAGACATAGTGTTCCAGTGGAGAAGCTTACAGAACTCTATGCTCATTAAAATAATTCATTGGGAAACTAAAGATTTTATCACCGAGAGGTACGCATACGATGAAGCAGTCTTCTCAGCTTTTCGAAAAAGAGAGTTTCTGATCAAGAAGTACATAAGGAACAATCTAGATGCTGACGATAATGATGATGATTCCAGTGGTGATGGATCTGATCCATAAGGAACCAGTCTACCCATCGATAAATGGATCTCCAGAACATTGACTATTTGTTTGTGCTGCAGAAACTATATGTTTTATCATATGTAATATTTTCTTCAATGTAAAAATATGGATACAAATAAAACATTGGCTCTTTATGTGCATGTTGATTTGATGATTGTAGCTATATATCCATCCATGTCCCCCACATCCCTCGATATACAAATCGGCGTGGGTGCTGTTGATGTTGCTTGTGGTGGTGGGGTTGGTGGTTGGTGGAAGTAGGGGTTGTGGTGGTGGAGGGATGGTGGTGGATGTTGGTGGTGGGCTTAATTGCTTGGTGGTGGGTGTTGGTGCCTAGTGGTTGGCAGTGGCTATTGACGGTAGTGGTGATAGTGGTAGTTGTGGTGAATGTGGTGGGTGGTGGTGGTGCTGGTAGTGGTAGAGGGGTGGTGATGGTGGTGATGGTGGTGGTCGTGTTGGTGGTGGTAATGGTGGTGGTGGGTATTGGTAGTAGGTGGTAGCGGCCACAATGTCTAGACAATGGATATCCAGCTATATAATTTTTGTTGTCGGGGCCTCATTGACTAGGTACACATAATGCATTCATACTGTCATAGGCACGTGAGCATACGAGTGAAACCTTTATTAAACCCTCATTGACATACCCTCTCCAACCTATAAGTCATTTTTCACACACCACACTCTGGCAAATTCCGACCACAATGTCTAGACAAATGGATAGCCATCAGAGTCGGTCATTCCAATAATAAACTTTCAAAAATAGTCTTCTCTAGGTCTGCAAGTATGAATATGAATAAATTCGATAGGGGTTAGTGGGTAGTGGGTGGGTGTTGGTCGTGGGTGGTGCTGATGGCGGGGTGAGGTTAATGCATGTTGTTGGGTATAGGTGGTGGTGGTGATGGCGCTTAGTGGTTGGTGGTGAATGGCGGTACTGGTGGTAGTGTTGGTGCTGCTAGTGGCGGTTGTGGCGAAGGTGGTAAGTGGTGGTGTTGATGCTGGTAGTCGTGGTGGTGATGACGATGGCGCTGGGTGGTGGTGGTGATGATGATGATGATGATGATGGTGGTGGTGGTGGTGGTGGTGGTGGTGGTGGTGGTGGTGGTGGTGATGATGATGGTGGTTGGTGGTGGGTGTTTGCTAGCTCTCATTCCAATGATAAATTTTCAAAAATAGTCTTCTTTTGGTTTGCAAATGGATATGTTCTATGAGAAAATTCTCTTGAAGAAATACGAGGGTTAAAGGGTTAAAGGGTTAATAAAGCCTCTAGCGTCCATGTAATGGTGTAACACGAGGTGGTCGCTTAGGGCAGGTTTGACTGAATTATATAGTAAAAACATGGTCATAACGTATCACTGCTGTGCAACCCAAAAGGATATATTTATATTTGACTTGTAGTAAACGACCATCTATGATTATACTACTATGCTCATAATGTGGCTCTTAATTGTTGAAGTGTAACGTCATGAATGGTAAGGCATTCGGTCTCCAACCAACTCCACACAATGCACTTACTACTGTTAACGTATGCACACTGTGGATAAAAAATTCGTTAATCTTTAGTGGTAAACAACAATAGCCAGTGAGCGGATTCACACGTCATTGTCATTTAAAAAACTCAACTTTACTCCCAACGAGGACATTGTAATATCATGTCATTTGTTCACCAGAATGTGTTTTTATGTATGCGAGTGCACTAAAATAATCAAGCGCTAGCGCTCTCATGCAGTATAATTCATGTATTTTATAGTCTGTAATATGAAAGGCGTATTTTATGAAAAACATTCAACAGCCATCAGCAGCGTGGTTTCCAAAAAAGGGTAATAAAACTAAGAAAAAATTATTGTGTCCGGGCATGTACATGCACATGTTGTCGCATGTATAAATGTGTAACGGCCTGTATAAAATTGCAGCCGCAACCTTTTTTGAAAATTTTATAATTAAATGACTGCCACTTTAAAGACATATATCTGCTTAAATACGATAGATACATGATTATTATCTATATAATATTATACATACAACATTGATAAATTTACCTATATATTACCCATGTAACGCTGTACTTCGCACTGATTTAAAAAAACCCTTAAATGACTGGGAACACATTTTGTTCATGCAGGTGGCTGGTGGACATTGTACACTATTGTTCATAAGTGACTGCTGTGCGCTATTGTTCATGCAGGTGGTCACCATTGTTCATGCGGATAAATGCTATTTTTCAAAAAGTGTAAGATAAAATATTCGATAGCATGTGATGAACGCTATTGACGGATTGAGTAACACTCGAATCGTGCCTGCATCATTCATACCATTATTCAAAAGGTCTGTTTAATGACATAGGAAGCCACAATTCCGCTTAGTTTCAAAATATCTTTTTAACTACGAGGGCGGGGGGGGGGGGTGATGCCGCCGCCCACCTAATTATTATGTTAAACATGATCAGGCAGAATACACCCATCATTACACACGCATGTAAATACCTATTTAAAACACATTAATCTATGCATTAACACACATATGTCATTTAACGAACAGACAATAGCATGTAGCTGGACATTTAGCACACAGTGTCCACCGGCTCATTTAGAACAATAGCACACAGCGTCCACCCGCTTATTTGGAACAATAGCACACAGCGTCCACCCGCTCATTTAGAACAATAGCACACAGCGTCCACCCACTCATTTAGAACAATAGCACACAGCGTCCACCCGCTCATTTAGAACAATAGCACACAGCGTCCACCCGCTCATTTGGAACAATAGCACACAGCGTCCACCCGCTCATTTAGAACAATAGCACACAGCGTCCACCCGCTCATTTAGAACAATAGCACACAGCGTCCACCCGCTCATTTAGAACAATAGCACACAGCGTCCACCCGCTCATTTAGAACAATAGCACACAGCGTCCACCCGCTCATTTATAACAATAGCACACAGCGTCCACCCGCTCATTTGGAACAATAGCACACAGCGTCCACCCGCTCATTTAGAACAATAGCACACAGCGTCCACCCGCTCATTTAGAACAATAGCACACAGCGTCCACCCGCTCATTTAGAACAATAGCACACAGCGTCCACCCGCTCATTTAGAACAATAGCACACAGCGTCCACCCGCTCATTTGGAACAATAGCACACAGCGTCCACCCGCTCATTTGGAACAATAGCACACAGCGTCCACCCGCTCATTTAGAACAATAGCACACAGCGTCCACCCGCTCATTTGGAACAATAGCACACAGCGTCCACCCGCTCATTTAGAACAATAGCACACAGCGTCCACCCGCTCATTTAGAACAATAGCACACAGCGTCCACCCGCTCATTTGGAACAATAGCACACAGCGTCCACCCGCTCATTTAGAACAATAGCACACAGCGTCCACGCGCTCATTTAGAACAATAGTCTCCACCCACTCATTCAGAACAACCACTCAAAACGCAGTATTTAAATAGGTCAAGAGCTCATTTGCATAGCAATAGCTCACAGCTTCCCCTTGACTACTTACATATAGCCTCACAGTTTAACCCTCTAAAAGTATTTAATTCAAACAATTTTATTTTTAGTAATTTTGCTGCGAATATGCACCTTTAATTCATCCATTGATTTGCTAGACCCTGACAAGGAAATGCCCAACTTCAGATTCTCGAACATGTAGCTCTGTATCCATGGCAACATATCGACAGATACTCAAATCTATATCACAATGCAATGTAGGCAACACTACTCAAATGGTAGCAGAAACACAGGATCTCACACTAGTTTAGTAATATCTCATTGGGAACGAGATTTAACTAGTTAAAATGAGATCTTACTAAACGAGTGTGATACAGTTGCTATGGAATGACAATGCCTGTGAGATTCTATTTATCACATAAGTTATTGCTTCGAATTTTCACGCTGATTCTGAGCATATGCCTGCCATTGTACAATTCTGTCCTCAGCCAATATCCCACAATTCATTGCGCTTACTACTGTTTAACGTTAGCTGGATCACTGTTCATGGTACAGGTTTCGATTAACGTTGCACAACAGTAAGCGCAATGAATTGTGGGAAGTTGGCTGCAGACCAAATCTCTTTTCTTCATCACTGTAGCGTTTTATTACTACCAGCTTATGACAAATACGCAACAAAATATAGTTGCAAACGCAACATCCTATTATCACATTGTCTTAAATTATTTTGAATTGATCGCCAATTTCCAAGCTTTCTATTAAAATTAATCAAAATCTTTCATTCTACAACATTTTAACAGTAGAGAAATGACGTCACGAGCGGTATTAGTAATTCATCGCTGATAGACGTAGCCTTTCTATTGAAGTACGTCATAGCGCGCAACTTTATTACACTAGAGTGATCTAAAATAGTATGTAATGCTATAACCCTTTAATAACTAAATTTGATCCAAATATCAAAATATTTGCTTATTGAATGCCCATTTGCAGTCCAAGAGAAGACTATTTTTGAAGATTTACCACTGGAATGACTGGCTCGGTTATTGGGCCAGTCATTCCAGTGGTAGGTTTTCAAAAATACCCTTCTCTTGGCCTGCAAATGAACATTCCTTTAGACAACGGCAGAGTTTTTGGCCAGCTTCGACATGAAAGGGTTAATGAGATACAAGCTTGCTTATGTGATAATATAATTTATCATCTAAACAAAGGCTTTGAGCCAATTCCGTGTTAACAATATGAACCAACGGCCCTATTTACGAAGGGTACTTAGGTATGAAAGCGTGCGTAAATAAGGCATAAGTCCAAAACACACCGATTAAGTCTGTATTCACCTACATTAGATGGATATTTCTTCATGAATATGACGTAGTCGGACCCTCTAAATAGGTACAAGCAGTTAAGTTTGTGCGTAACTTAAGCACTCTTCATGAATACTGCCCCATGTTTATAATACAGCGATGCATTTTCATTGGCTGCTATTGTTTGATGGGGTTGTTTGGCGTATATGTCCGGTCCCTGTTAAACAAGCCCCATTAACGCCAGGTTCAAAATGGTATTAATTTCTATGTTGGGCTGAATTTTTGTTGCTGAAGATTTTGAATCTATGCAGTTTTGTTTTCCGTGACACGATCGGCCCTATATCCAAGAATCAGAAAAAGGGATGGATCGGGATTGACCTCCATGTGAAATAGAGAAAGGAAGGTGAGATTACCATTATTCATGAAACACGATATCCAGGCCTAATATAACTTAAATTAGTGATCACCAATTCACCACATTTTTCTTCTGCTAGGCCTACTTTGTACCAAACTAACCATACATGCCTTTCGACCTATGGGCCATCACAAAGACATGAGTCACTCGGTACATCCACAGCATAGTACCCTTGACTCTAAGGCTTCCTCAGTCATAGATCTAACCATGTATTCTTTTGGCATTTCCGTTGCCGATTATTTGAATTTTGACCGTGTAACTTTATCAGCTGGTGTTATGTATTAGTAGATAGAAGAATAGAATAGATAACATAGTAGCTTGTTTAGTATAGTTGTGTTAGTATTGGCATGGGTTGGGGTGTATGGGTGGCGGGCACCTGGCATGAGGATGTCCAAGATGTTACGCAGATGATCTATCTGGTTCTATATATTTGTTATCATTCTGTGTGGTATTGCCATTTTCTTCGTTTCCCATTTATCCGAGTTCCACTTTATGGTAGCCGTAAAATGCAGACGCGGAAACCAGTGGCACATCTAATTGGAATAGCTATCAGCATAGACACCGTACGTCTCTTCACGCTATCCACGTGTATGCGGCCGTGGATACTTTCATTGGCTCTTAGCGTGGGAAAATAATATTATATTGGCCAATCATAACATGGTCCTCGTCTTGGCATTGTATATGACTACGCAGAAGTCGCAGAAGTCGAGCCCAGGCGAGTAACGCAGTGACGTAACAATACCTATTGCGACGTCCCATAGTTGGCCTATATAAGATATTTTTGTCAATGTATATTTGTAGTTATGTAAATAAATGAACTCTGACAAAAATTACAAGTAGGCCTACTATATTTTCGGCGTAAGACATCCAACGTGCTAGTTGTTAGGGTGTGGTTAGCCACCTTTCAAGATCATACGCTAACGAAAGATCTAAACTGTATTTTAAGGGATATCACTATTATCAACCTCATGGAAAAGTGTCACTTTGCATTCACTAAAGCTGGTGCAAAATGATAATTTCCAACTCGGATGATACTAGTGATATTAAATGTACCTCGATTCCATCTACGTACAATTAGCAATATTTGAAAATAAAATTGTTAAAATTGTTTACTTTTAGAGGCTTAAATGTTCCTAGAGGTAATGAGACGAAATTAGTCTCAACATATAATGATTATATTCCTTATAAATTAATGTAATTTTTTAAGTTGTGAAATTGAATTAGAGACACGTGTCCCTAATTCAAATTCACAACTAAAAATTATATTTATTTAATCGTAGTGAAATCACCATATTGTAGAGAGAATTCACTTTGTTTAGGCTTGGCTGATCATAAAGTCACTCAGAGATGTGTTACGAACGATACACTATGAGCTATTAATAGATCTCAGACATACAAGTAATCACTTCGATTCGTAAGCCAACTGCTGGTAACCAGATTAGTGGACTCAGGTAATAACTTTAATTACGGCGAGCTATGCTAATGTGAAGTGATTACGTTGAATTTTTGTAAACCATTACTAGGTGCATAAATCCGGATAGCTAGTGATACCAGTTAAAGTAATCCTGCTTCAAAACGAAGCATTAGTAGACATAACTTTCCTCCAAACGATCAACGTTTTCTATGAAAATGGTGCATTGTTTTGTAAACATCTGAGTAAGCGAGCTAGGGCAAACTAAGGAATAGGTTCTGAGATGCGGAGCAGGACCAGGATCAACACCTTAATGTATGCGCAACTAATTTTGACCAAGGAACAGTTAGATAAATCATTACCGGAGACTAACATGCATGGGCAAAGCTAAGCCATGACGCCGCCAGCCCTTTAAAAGGAGTTACATCCAGCGGACGACGATTGGCCGTGGTGATAGCGTGGTCGTCTGGTAATCAGGCAGGCGGTTTTCAAATACCGGTAGACTGACAGACAATCAGATTGCTGACGGGCAATCGAAGGAAACAGAGGCTATCTCTTTCACTCCCTGATGCCTACACGTCATTCGCATGACACGTCCTTGCAGAGCGGACATAACACCGTCGTCTGGCAGTCCTTCGGGGAAGCACTTCATAAAAGCTAGTGTTATGGCTCAAATACACCTCGGTGTAAGCGGCCAATAAAACCAACTGGACAACAACAACAGCAAAAATTATCAGTTCATTCACACGTTTCATACAGTTCACCCTGAGCACACGAATCACTCCGCGCTCTACACACTAGTGGAATGGTCCCAATAGTGCACCAACAAAGCCATATAGGTCAAGTTCCAGACTGTACTACCTAGTATACTGTCTTTTCCGATTACCGCTCGGTCTCTAACTATTTATGTGGCACCAGGCACTACTGGCGCGAGTAATCAGAGTTAGTTTGTGCCCCATAGCGGATTCTACCATTTCCTAGCACATTCTTACGGACATAAACTATTTTTCGCGGCGCACTGGTACTCCTTGCACTAGCTAACGGACTTAGTCTATTTTCATACGTCTGTGGTAGAGCCTGGGTACAGATAGCTGCGTTCTGATACCACAATTCCAAACTACACCAGCAACACTCAGGTAGTGATTTGCCTGAGTTCGCACTTGCGTTTTATTAAAAAAACACAGTGTTAATTCCCATACCAAACATCTCAAAATTCTATCAATTAGAAGTTACTGCACCGTTTCACCATCATTGTGCCTTCGCAACAACGCAGGGAGCAAATACATTATCTTTCAACAAATATCATACATGCGTCTTATGCGACACACAGCAGGACTCCGAGAAATAATCAGATATTCTTGTCAAAATAACCAACAACGCCTTACACTTTGATACTAGATTCTGTTAAATTCGCAGTCATCTGCCCGCTAGTGTAAAAATACAACCCTACATTTCGTTGTTGATTTCTGTGTGATTAGTTGTTTGAAATTGCCCAAGTTACTTAGACAATTTCAGACTATTTTATTTCAATCTCAGTCCCATGTGGCAAGTATAACGCCCGTCAATACTTTCATGCAAATCCGCTATTGGTGTTAAATCAGTCATGCCTGCAAGTGCTAGAACTACCAAATTTGCTACTAATCTGTCAAGCAGTTCACAAATAACGCTTGACACTTAGAAATGTCCGCAATCAGACAGTTGATAGACATTCTAAGTACTTTTGATCACGTTCAAACCATGGCCAATGTAAACATGGCATCGCCACTAATCATTCCAACCATGTCATCGAGCGACATAACCCTACCCTCATTTATGCCTGGCGCACACACTACATTAACAGAATTCACGGATATGAACTTAGCAGCTTTTGTCAAGGGTGCATATGATGATGCCAAGACTGTAAGGTTCACCGGCGCCAGTTCATCTTTCCCGGACATAGAATACAGAGACGGAGCTGAGAGTGATGCTCATAGCTCTACTCTCAACGCCTTGCTTTCTGTTACTCACCGTAGTAACATGCCAAACATTTACAGGCATAGGTTTGATATCAGCGAACGCATATGCGCTGGTTCATTGCGCCAACAGTTGGATAGAACACATGCAGAGTCTTCATAATCTCGCATGGGTCTTCTGGCCCATAGGGTACCACAGATACAAAACAATCAATGGGACGCACGCATGGCCGCTGCGTCAACAGCGGACATAGTCGAGTTGGAGGCAAGATTGCCAACATTTAGCAATCTGGCCCTCACATCAGGCCATAATGTCTTTCCTGTATCCGGCGAGGACAGTCGAATTACAAAAGCAAATGACGGAACAAGTGCAAATACAAGGAGAACAGGTGCTAGAATAGAGAGAATTTGCATAAGAGCAGAGAGAATTGGCGCAAGGCCAAGCAGCCTGAATATCACGAATGGAAATACGCGTAGTGTAAATGGGTGAACACCTCCTTAGCCAATCCCAGATGGTGGCTGATAACGAACAAAATATTAATATGTCCACGCCGTCCGCTAAATTATGTTAAGATTTATGTCGTTTTATTACATCTATTCATTTAAGCCTCTAAAAGTCTACAATCTTACCAATTTTATTTTCAGGCATTTTGATGTAAATATGTGCCTTTAAACGCTGTTGGCATGTAATGTAAAATAATCGATAGATCTGATAAGTCACTCAAACATATGACGTCACAATGATTTACCTCACAAAATGCATGATGAATAGCGTATGTAGTTCCGTCATGAACATTGAATGATCCGTCAAGTTACGAATTGTATGCCGTTGCTATTTAGTAGAGTCTGTTGAATAATTTGAAGCTAATTTGACTGTGGCGCTGTTGTTGCCATAGACAACAACATCAAGTCAAATTAGTTACAAATATTCAACAGCGTGCTATGATATTGGGATTCTGGGAATTCAGGATTCTATAGATCACAATATGGGCAAAAAGGTGGGCGAAGCTTAGCTATAAATGGACCACAAAGAAACTTCGATCAAATGCTATCCGGATCTTGATCAATATTCCACACAAATGCTATTGACATAGAATGTATTTGAGTGTCAAAATGCACTTTCCAATGTCCGGTTGGCTGTTTGACTGGTTCGGTTAAGTCTGTGCTTGGGCTGGCCTAAAAGGCAAAACATCCGCTTAAGTTCTCCCCGGAAGTTTGACCCACCGAAACAGTATATGAAGAAATTAATTGCGTAACTGAGACGGGTGATGGCATACGAGATTTCCGCGAACATCTTAGCAATAGCGTGGTCTTGTGGAGTTTTTGACATTTTACTGATCTGTGGTCGCATTATTACGTAAACGTTTACGGGTAAGTTTGTTGTCAGGTATATTAAGCTTAGAGCCAACAAGAGAACTGTGGCTTGACTTATCTTCTTCTCTCTCCGTCCTTCTGAATGTGGTCCTGCAGGCGCAACTGTTCCTCGCATCTTGCGTCTCTGTAAATAGATCTTAGTGACGATAGTGATATTGCCAACAGTCATTATGATGAAGGGTATTGCAAAGTTTAGAGATACATTGATTTTATTGAACACATTCAGAAAGAATGAGGCATATTCCTGAGATACCATTCCACATGTCGATTTACTCTGTGGAATTAACACTACAGCATCTACTGAAAACCCCACAAGTATGTGTACATTTGCCAGAAAAATCACACCGGTTAACATCAGAATTGTTGCTATGGAAACTTTGCGAGTGATGATAACCCTGGCTTTAGTAGGGAATAATATGAAGATGAGGCGTTCAACTGTTAGCACAATCATATACCACGTGGAACCGCTCCGCGAGAAGAATAGAGTAAACCACTGACCTTTGCATGTAAAATTTGATGTTTCTCTTGGATCAATATTGAAGTTATCGATTATAAATGGATTAAAACCTTGACTACACAAGAATAACGTATCCATGATTTCAAGCCCGATAAGAAGGAGGGTCGTGTTGTGTTTCCTCATCGCTTTACGACACAGTACACAGAGCGCCAGTATATTACAGATAATGCCAATGAAAACGATGCAAGTACTGACGTAGTTATGAAAAACCGCTGCAATCCTCGTCTCGATAAGCTCATTTACAGTGTTGTTTGCAATAGCTACTGTTGCTATGTATTGAGCAGTCACACCTACCATTGCATCAGAAACATTAGACTCATTGTCTCCCCTCAGTAAACCATGTTCAGTAGGCACACCTTCAAGTAGCTGAGCAACCGTCTCTGTTGAATTGTGCGTCATGTTTGGCGTTTTACTGCACAAAATACGCCACCAAGAAAACACAAAAGGTAAGTAATTATCCAGCGTCACCTCTCTTCTCAGACAGATGCGTAATCTAGCATAAGCATGGCCAGCATTAATTGTTAGTATATAACTAATTAACACAAATAACTTGCCCTGAATATGCGCATATTGTCCTTCAATAAATATCTTGTTGAGTAGACTATTTTGAAACTAGTTTTCTGTGAGTGTTTGATTCCCATAGGAGCAACAGGTTCCTGTCAAATTATTCTCAAAATATTCAACAACTTACCCGTGTAGGTACCTTGAAATTTAGGTTCTGGAAATGCAAGCTTCAAATGTTTAACGTGACGTCATCATAAAATAATAGCTAGCAATACATATTTAAAAATTACTTTTAATATGAGTTAACTTCAACGAAGCCGAAGATTCACCACAACGACTCGAGGATATCATGTCCTGAAAATGTGAAGAACCTCCTTAAATCTTTGAAGGCCAAAAACACCAAAATCCTTTACCACGTAATAAATATCATGTTGCAT
This sequence comes from Chaetoderma sp. LZ-2023a, assembly GCA_034401795.1. Lineage (NCBI taxonomy): Eukaryota > Metazoa > Mollusca > Caudofoveata > Chaetodermatida > Chaetodermatidae > Chaetoderma > Chaetoderma sp. LZ-2023a. The sequence continues at coordinate 19,916,373 of CM067365.1, read as the reverse complement.
ATTTTGAAACTAGTTTGACCGGGAACTATTACTGGTTGTGACAGCAACACGCTCCTGTCAAATTTGTTAACAATAGCCAGCAGCGTTCATAAATAGCTACTTTGAAATTGATACTGATTTAAGGCGATGTATTTAATAGTAAGTTAAAAATCAAAAATTTAAATCACAAGTTAAGAACTATTAAAAAAATTATTTTAACACAGGTTAATTTGAGCCAAGTTGAATGTTTATCTTGGAGTCTAAAGTCCCATACCTTACAATGCGACCGGGATTAAGAAGCAAAAAACTAAATCAGTGTCTTAGTATAGCATCTTGCTCGGTCTGTTGTGAGTGAAGTTGTAATGGAATTGTCATCGTGTCACAGTGAATGTAATCCTGGCAACGATCACGTGGCAGTTTATGATGAACTAGTTATGGTTTGAATGCTAAGTATACATACTTCATCTATAAAGAAACAATTCATTTCAAAATACACTCAAATAATCACGCGGCGCTTAGTATCAAAATCCAGAAATTTGCTTAGAACCATTAATGACAACATTTGGTGAAGAAAATAAAAATATATGCTTATTGAATGTCTTTTTTCAGTCCAAGAGAAAACTATTTTTGAAATTTTCCACTCGGTTATCGATCCAGTCATTCCAGTTGTAAACTTAAAAAAAGAAGTCTATTGGCCTGCAAATGAACGTTCGTCAAGACCACTACGGTGTCGGCCGCCTTCGCTTTGAAAGGATTAAAATCAAACGTAAATAACTACCTCATGAAACGCTAGCCTTGAAATTCCTTCTTCCCGTATCATCGCGAGTCGCAAATACATAACAGTTGCAATAACCAATACTTACTACGACTATTCAGTACAGCTAGAGAGTAGGAAATTGACACTTTCCTAACAGAAAACAACTGTTGATGTGCTATCCTTTTATCCGCGCGCGTGTGTAGAGTTCTATGCCTTGATTCACGCACAAGTCTATTTCTCAAGAGGGTTTATTGCCAAGAAGAACCGGCCTGATCTCTGTACTACAATTAATAGTTCTATCAATCGAATACGGTTATATATGCTACGGCGGGTTATACTTAGCGTTTCTTTAGTAATAGTAATGTACGATCTTTGGAAAACCTATGACACCATTTATCTACTGAAATCTGTATATTGTGGACACTGTATGTACTATCAGACGTGGCCTCTAAAGACAGGCGTCTTTTCAATTGATTTAATTAATCTGCTATCGTAGAAGCGATGGGGTCCGAATGATAGTGGTTCTTTAAAACAGGTGACCATGGCAACCAGGAATCGGAACGAACCGCCATCATTTGGGCCCAAATGCAAATACCCGTTGTAGAGAGTGGTGACTAAATAACGTCATGTTGCTTGAAGACCTGCTATAATGAACATGAACGTAGAATTATAACGAGAATACCATCAAGAATCCTATTAACCATTTCCTGACGAAGACGGCCAAAACCGTTCTCGGCAGTGGTCTTGAAGATTGTTTATTTTGCAGGCCAAGAGAAGACCATTTTTGATAATTTACCACTGAATTGACTGGCTCAATAACCGTTCCAGTGTTAAATCTTCAAAATATTCTTCTCTTGGCCTGCACGTGGGCATTCAATGAGGAAATATGTTAATATTCTTGAACATTTCTTGTCAGTAAAATGTTACCGCCATCACTAGTCGCGTATCAATATTAACAATTAGGCCTATGATGATAGCTTTGATGACGGATAGTGAACCCGCATCTATTTCTTTGATTTTTAAGGACTGTAATGAAGTACATCGTCCATATAAAAATAACCGTTTATCAGTTCAGGTGGGTGGGTGGTGACATGGATGTATGGTATTCTAATCAGTAAATCCAAATACCCCACGGACGTCAACCCCGGCCACTGGCGTACTCAGACCTGTATGGCTGTATGAACTACTCCAATTGCTCTGTATTTATATCCCTCTGCTAATTATAATGAGAGAGCGGTGACAATATTATTTAGGATGGTGATACGAGTAAAAGAGACACCGTGTAAGTAAGTAAATGTTGATTGCCATTTATGAAAGTAAAATGATTTGCACTTTGAATTTGAAGAGAGAGAAAGAGAGAGAGAGAGAGAGAGAGAGAGAGAGAGAGAGAGAGAGAGAGAGAGAGAGAGAGAGAGAGAGAGAGAGAGTTAGGGGGGGGAGAGCGAGAGAGTGAGAGAGAGGAGGGAGGGAGGGAGGGAGGGAGAGAGAGAGGGAGGGAGGGAGGGAGGGAGGGAGGGGGGGGGGAGGGAGGGAGAGAGAGAGAGTTAGGGGGGGAGAGCGAGAGAGTGAGAGAGAGGAGGGAGGGAGGGAGGGAGGGAGGGAGGGGGGAGGGAGGGAGGGAGAGAGAGAGAGAGAGAGTTAGGGGGGGGGGAGAGCGAGGGAGTGAGAGAGAGGAGGGAGGGAGGGAGGGAGAGGGAGGGAGGGAGGGAGCGAGGGAGTGAGGGAAATAGCAATGTCCCGCCCATTTCTAGCTAGGCTAAGCACACTTTATACGCGTGTTGGAATCGATTTGAAACTTTGAAAACTTTGAAAATATATATATTCGCAGAATCTAAATTTCAAAGTAAGTATACAGGTAAGCGGTAAGTATACATATAAGCGGTTGCATACTTTGAAAACTAGTTGAGTGAGCGAAGTTGCTGCCTACCCCAGCAGCAGCGGCAGCAGCGGCTGCACCAACAGCTTACAGTCAAATTAGTTGTTTCAAAAATATTTATCAGAATGTTTATTAAATTCTAAATTCATCAAAGATTTACAATTCGTCATGTTCATGGTTGCTCTAGGCAAACTCGATGCGTGCCACCTACGCACCATCACTGGACACCGATGACCAGACAGCATAATTTCCAACGATGCACTCTACAAGATGTGTAATACGTCGATGTTGTCTGTAAAAGTCGTCCATCAAAGATGGTCCATGTATGGCCATGTGCTAATGATACCAGAAGAGACACCAGCACAGGGGGCCTTGGAATTCGCCCTACTAGGGGCCAGCAAATGCAAAGTTAGGAGAGGATGCCATTGCATAAATCTGCTAAGCGTGCTACGAGGTGACCTCAAGAAAGCAGAGCTCGGTATACTCAAGTCAAAAATGAACTTGAAGAAGCTGAAGACAAGCCACAGTGGGCAAAAGCGGATAAGGACTGATTGCAGCTGCAGGATGTTTCTACTACTACGGCCGCAGAATACAGTAATCATGCATGCCGCTGGCAGCTGATGATTCCATAGATTTCAGTATTTTGGTTAGGGCTTCGTTTGGATTGGAGCTGACGTCGATGTTATCTGTCTGCTCCCCGAGGGCCTTTTTGTATGGCATTTGAGTGTCAGTGTCACTGATGAGCTTGGGTAGGTTGTAGATGACTCTACCCTCATGCTTGTTATGACGTTTATACATTAGGTAGAGATCGTTCATCTGAAGGCGTGTAATGACTGGCTTATGGTCAAAATTGAGGTCTGTGCCTCCATAGGAACGAACATTCCGAAGTAGGGGTTTTGCTTCTGTCAATATCTTACTGTGTGTAAAATAAATTTGCTCACTTGATTTTATTGTAATAAACTGCAATTGTGTAAATAAAATAACATACTAGAACGCATTTAATGAGTGAGCTGTAGATCTGCGTGTGCTGTGGTAACGCGATGGTTGTTATATGTTGCCAACATCATATCTGAATAGCGAATTATACAAGCAGTATAGGTTTAAATCACACTCGATACAGCTTGTTTTTTTCAATTTCATGTTTATTTGGTAACTTCTTCAGAAGTGTACGAAACAGATATACATGAAATGTACATATAATGGCGGTTACGTATGTTATACACATAATTAAATCGTATAGGTATTTATGTTTTTCAATGATATAAATAAAAGTGATGGTAGTAGTGGTCATAAATTGATGATGGAGATGATGATGATGATGATGATGATGCTGCTACTACTACTACTACTACTACTACTACTACTACTACTACTACTACTACTACTACTACTACTACTACTACTACTACTACTACTACTACTACCAGTACTACTACTTCTACTACTACTACTACTACTACTACTACTACTACTACTACTACTACTACTACTACTACTACTACTACTATTACTACTACTACTTTTTTTTTTTTTTTGAAAAACCGACGCTGACGCAGTCGGACAAACTTCACGGAGGAACTCCTTTAAAAAGGCTTGCAAACCCCCAGAAAAAAACCTGGTGAACTAGTAATCTTGATTAATATTACACCAAAACAATGATAACTAATGAGCATTAATACAATCTATAAATACATATGGCTTAAAAAGTATAGATACAAAACAATAGGCTGATAAAGCTCCGATAGCAAAACAAAACTTAACAAAGGCATTACTATTCAACCCAGGTGTAGTAGTAGACCCGTGTGGCGAGTGCAACTATCCAACAAATGAAAAGTGCCTCGTCAATCTATGACAAATAAGTCAATCATTGACGCCAGTGGGCTGATTCTCTAAAGATCAGCGGGCGTAGTAGCATTTGGGTAGTATAATACATATAGTCGGCAGAAAAATTCCAGAAAAATTGATGGCGCTCTTGTTTACATTTTCAATTTACTTTATTGTAAGGTTTTGTAACTTACCATTCAATCCATGTGTGGTAGTAGGCCCGTGTGGCGAGTGCAACTATTCAACAAATGAAAAGTGACTCGTCAATCGATGACAAATAAGTCAATCATTGACGCCAGTGGGCTGAGTCTTTAAAGATCAGCGGGCGTAGTAGCATTTGGGTAGCATAACATATATAGTCAGCAGGAAGATTACAGAAAAATAGATGGAAATAGATGGCGCTCTTGTTTCCATTTTTGATTTACTTTGTTGTAAGGTTTTGTAAATTACCCGGGAACAAATAACCCTATAAAACTCTGTGCAAATTCCTAAAATTACCTGGGACAATTTTATAATTCACTGGCAACTTACTTTATCGATTGATTATTAAATTACCCCAGTCTGTTTATTTGTTAACATGAATTATTAAACATAACAATATCAAAGTGCAGACTAAAATGAATTACATGACACAGATTAATTAAAAGACACAGATAAATCCGCTGTAGTAATTAAATGATTTAAGCTAGTGCAGGCTCATTTATTTTTACAGCTCCCAACTCTACTGAAACTATGTTTGCTTTGCACCATATGTCCTTGAATACTTTTTCTTTACCATGCTGCTTTAATCTAAAATATTCGCAAGGAATATGATTCAGCAGCAATGAACGAAATATTGCCTTTATCGCTCTATTGTGATTGCCCATAGATGGATTTTTCGTCTGTGCACACCGATGTTTCCAAATGGCCCAAACACCTATGGTTAGTATCGTTATTAAAATAGTCCTTTCAGACTTTATCATATTTACACCGCTTGATCCAAATTCTCTAAATAAGACTACATGCCTGTCTAAAACAATCGTCTTCGCTCCAAATTTTGCCAAGATTTGGCTGATATAGTCCCAAAATTGTGACGATATTGGACATTCCGCAAATAAATGCTCGATTGTTTCCTCGTCTGTTTGACATAAGTAACACCTATCAGAAGTCGTAATATTGCACTTGTATGTCAAGTGTCCCACCCATAGCCGTCGATGTAGTAATCGCCACAATAAATCACGAGCCATATTTGGTATGTATGGAGAATGTAAGATTTTCCATACATTTTTCCAACTGGATGGTTTATAGCTTGAGTCATCCCATCTCCTAATTGCTATGGGAGGTGTTACTTGTTTTCGTCTCATAATATGGTACCATTCCTTGGATCTCATCTTGTATTTTAACATCTCATCATCAAGAACTAATGCGGGTTGTGGAGTCAAACTATTATTATTTACATTTGGCAGACGAAACCATTCAATTGGTACAGCATGTTTTATTTTATTTAGCAATCGCTGGACATCTATATGCCTCATATGTGTTTTTCTAGCTACTTATTGCATTGAAATCCATCTACGTGTTTGAGGGTGTATCATATCAGATAAATGTTGAATGCCATATTTTGCAAAGGACGGTAGATAAAGTACTGCATTGTTATAACATATATTACTATTGCCCCACAATTGCTGTTCTAGTACTTCCTTCCAACACGTAGGTGGAGGCATGTATCTGTCAAATATTTCTAACTCCTTAACTTGATCTTTAAACACATCTGGTATCAGGTGGCTATTCGGAGGTGGCTTCTTTGAGGTAAAAACATGCTCCGCCAGAAATGGTTCTACAATTCTCTCCATGAGAGCTCGTGAAAAACATGCCCACGTCTCATCTGATGTAATAAGATCATCCAAAAATTTTAACCTTAAAGAAACACATTTCACTTTAATATCAATTAAATCAAGTCCTCCTTCTAACTTAGCATTATTGAGAACACGATGGGAAACTAAATGATTCTTTTCTTCCCATATGAATGACAATATCAACTCATTAACCTCCCTTTCTACATGTTTTGGCATGTGTACAACAGATGCTGTATACCATAGCCCAGATAATGCCAAGTTGTTGACAACAAACACTCTACCAAAGATTGAAAGACGACGACGCTTCCAATTTGCTAATATTCTCTTAAACTTAGATACTCGTTCATTCCAATTTTGAATTGTATTCGGTTTCCTGCCAAAATAGATGCCTAGAATCTTAATGGTATCATTAGACCAATTGATTTCAAGTGGCTGGTCATTCCGCTCTTTCCATGGCCCCAAAAATAATCCTTTGGATTTTCCTTTATTGATTTTCAAACCAGATGCATTTTGGAACTTTTCTAGTACGTGGTTTAAAATTGCAAAATCATTGTTTGAACTGGTAAACACAGTTGTGTCATCAGCATATTGTGACAGCTTAAGTGGTCTTTCTATGCCACGAATACATATGCCTTGAAAGTTATTATTTTGCCTCAATGCTATGCCAAGTGATTCCATCACAATAACAAATAATAATGGCGATAGGGAACACCCCTGTCTAACCCCACGTTCTAAGAAAATTTCTCTGGACAATTGATTGTTCACTAAATAGCTACTCTTGATATCCGTATATAAAATCTTAACCCATTTAATAAAGTTTGAGCCTAACCCAAACGATTGCAAAGAATTAAAAAGAAAATCCCATTCCACACGGTCAAATGCCTTTTCATTGTCCAAGGCAATCACAGCTGAAGGGATGCTATCCTTCTCAACCAATTGTATAAGGTCTCTTATTACCATGGTATTGGTTAGAATTGTCCTCCTGGGTACAGCACATGTCTGCTCTGTTCCAATGATTTCTCCTAAAACACTACCTAGTTTCAATGTTAGTGCTCTGGATATTATTTTGTAATCTACACATAGTAGAGAAATTGGTCTGTAGTTCTGAATTAGACGTCTGTCATTTCCTTTATATATTAGCCTTACGTATGCCCTAGCCATAGTTGGTGGTAAATGGCCTTTCTAAAAAATTTCAGTGCCTAATTCTTCCATTATTGGACCTACGAGGTGCCAACACGTTTGGTAAAATTCAACTGGAGGGCCATCACACCCCGGTGATTTTTCTAGTTTCATACCTTTAAGGGATTTAGTTAAATCTTCTAGTGTTAAGGGTTGATCACAAAATTCACTGCCTGTGTCTGACACCTTTTTGTCTATATTTGCTAACAAATCCAATTTTGCATCTTCATCAATTCCCTCTGACTTGTACAATGACTCATAGTAATTGCATACAATAGTACTCATTTCATTGTTGGTAAAGACGGTTGAACCATCCGGCATGTTTAATGAGCACATCACCTTATCTATTGCCCGTGCTTTTTCTAATGTGCAAAAATATCGGGTTGGCTTTTCCCCTTCTGCGTGCATCTGGGCTCTTGCTCTAATTTTTGCACCCTCAAACTCATATTGTTCTATATCTCTTATTTTACTTTTAATTTTAACCAGTAATTCATAATAATTATCTTCACCATTATTTACTTTAGCATTAATTTTCATCAGTGATGGATGACGTGTTTTCTTGCATTTGCGTATTTCCTGTGCTTTTCTAATAGCATACTTTCGGGAAACATACTTTAAATCCAGTTTTACATCCTCCCACCATTGCAATGTGCTCTTATATGATGCTTTCCTATTAATCCAATGTTGCCAACAACTCTCTATATTATTCTTATAAAATTCTTCTCCCAACAGTGTTGTGTTTAATTTCCAAAACCCGACCCCTTTTGTTACCCAGTCAGCATTGGCAAAGGTTACACAAACCATGTTATGATCGGAGAATGCAACTGGCTTAATATTAACATCTCTCCAGTACCCTGTTAACAAACTATTCACATAAATTCTGTCGATCCTTGAACCAACTTTACCATCTACCGAAAAACATGTAAGATCTTTACCATGAGGTTTTGATATTCTATAGGTGTCAACTAAATTTTCATTATCACATATTTCTTTTAAGAGTCTATGTGATGTATCAGTATAAGTTGAAGTTGAATTCCTGTCATTTTCTTTGTCTATGACACAATTAAAGTCACCACCCATTACTAAGTTTTCATTGATGTTATCTAGTGCTGTTTTAGACATCTCCTTAAAAAAATTACAACGTAGTTGATGAGATGCAGGTGCATATATACACAGCAACGTGATACGTGTTTGTTGTATATCTAGCGTGACTCTCACCCAGCGACCATTTGCACCTGATACTGAAGAGATTATATTTACATAGGCTGAACAACGAGGGAGTATAACAATTGCTACGCCTGCACTATTATCTTGAGATAACGAATAAAATATTCTGGATCCAGAAATCTTTTCTAAATTATCGTATGATTCTGACTTCTGAATTTTTGTTTCCTGTATCAAAGCAATGTCAATCTGCTCATTTTTCAGAGTCTTCTTATTATATATGTTGGATCCATTGAATCCCGTCCTTAGGATGACTACAGTTACTCGACACAGCCGCACACTTCAGTGCCCGGTTGTGTCTCACACGAAATGAGCACTGCAGACTCCGATGTTGTAAGAACGTCGTGTGCGACGTAAAGAATACAACATCCCGCAGTGCAATAACATCACAATCCCGTCATGCAGTCCCAGCTGCGCTGGGGCTGCCTGATAAACCAATTTTAAAGTTATTATTATTATTATTATTATTATATATCTTGTTTTTCTTATTATTTATCTTCCTGTCTCAGACATCAGGACAGATATGGGGACAGCGAGAGCTTCCCGTTGCGGACCCGCAATAATGGGCCACAAATGGATATTTTATATAATGATAATAATAAGTGACGCGTGTTGCATGCCCCTTTATTTACTCGGGGTGCGCAAGTAATCCGGTGTGATTTAATAAATAAATACCTCGTTCGGGTATGTTACATGGTCTATATGTACATTGTCTTTTTCTTATTATATTTTTATATATATTTACAAACTTAAATTGTGGTACGTTGGAGCATGGGTGTTCTTTGCGAGATCATGATTATCCGCACTCAGTGAGAACACCCATGCGAGCTATTGTTTAGAATCATCTACTAAATAAAGTTATAGCACGCATCGTAATATTAGTAATAAAGGAAAAAAAAAAGAAAGGCCTGGAAAAATAATTCCAGGTCAAAATTGAAAACTAAAAGTATGCCTCCCCTCCTCTTGGCACCCCTATGTGCTCTGTCTCTTGAATACGCGTCTAATGCGTCACTACTCCTCTCCGGCCACGCACCTACCCGAGAAGTCTATAATTCCCACCTAGCGTACGTCCGTGCGTCGATCCGCCATGCGCGATCGTTTGCCACGGATGTCAAACTAGGAGGGGGTGGTGTACTTCGGATTGACCGGTCGGATACCGGCGTACCAGCTGGGCTGGGTACGCGCCGCCCATCCTGGATTCGTTTCCTGAACACGCCCCTCTGGGTAGAGCCATTAGCGTATATAGCCCTATGGGAGAGATAGCGTGTCGAAAAACGACTAAGTTCGTTAAAGCGCATGATGCGCATGCATGCGCCGGGAAGCTGTTTGGATGGAGCACGTAGTTACGACCAAGATAGGATGGCGCCTTTAGTGTACTGAAATTTTTAAAAACGCCGACCCAGGTATTTACATAGTTACCTATGCATACCTGCCAGTCTGCAAACTTCCGTCAAACCTCCTATGTGTGAGTGAGTGGGTGAGTGAGTGAGTGAGTGAGTGAGTGAGTGAGTGAGTGGGTGGGTGGGTGGGTGGGTGGGTGGGTGAGTGAGTGAGTGAGTGAGTGAGTGAGTGATTGAGTGAGTGAGTGAGGAAGGGAGGGAGGGAGGGAGGGAGGGAGGGAGGGATGGAGGGAGGGAGCGAGCGAGCGAGCGAGCGGGCGAGGGAGTGGGTGGGTGGGTGGGTGGGTGGGTGGGTGGGTGGGTGGGTGGGTGGGTGGGTTAGTGAGTGAGTGTGTTATGCTTTTTTGTTTATTCCGAACGGGTGCATCGTTTTGAGTTCTTTGATCCAGTAGTGTTCTCTGTTTAATCTTAGTTTTTTGTTATCTGTAAAAATTCTTTCAATTGGTCTTATCGTGATGTCTTTCATAGAATGTCTTGGATGGTTGAAATGCCATGAGATTCTCGTGTCTGTTTGGTGTCGGATTGCATGGATATGTTGTGTGAGTCGTTTGCTGAGTGTTTGACTTGTTTCTCCTATGTATTGAGAGCTGCATTGTTTGCATTCTATGAGGTAAATAATGTTGGTGGTATTGCAGCTCATTTGTGTGTTGATTTTGTAGTCTTTACCAGTGACGAAACTAGTGAATTTGTCAGCAGTGTTCATGTATTGTTTGCATGTGATGCAATTGTTGTTGTTGCATTGTCGGAGTGTCCCTACTATGTCGTGAGTGTCATTTGGTGTCGGTACGATCTTATTGTTAGCATCTGGATTTTTTATTTTAATTAGGCTAGAGTGGACTAGGTGGTCCCTAATGCTTTTATTTTTCTTGAATGTTACTACTGGGTAGTTGGGAAAAATTGGTGCTAAGATTGGTGAAGACAAGATGTACTTTTCCCAGTATGTTCGAATGGATTTGCCTATGTGTTCTAATGATGGGTGGTATTGTAGTATGCAAGCGGGCCTAGGCTGTTTTTGTGTGGGTTGTTTGTAAAGAATGTCTTCTCTCTGTGTGTTCTCGGTTTTTTCTATGATGGCTTTAATTTCTGTCTCTTTGTATCCCCGGTGGATGAATGCATCTGTTAGTTCCTGTGTGCGTTGTTTTAATCTAGTAGGATCTGTGATGATGCGTTTGTATCTTAATGCTTGGCTGTAGATTATGGAATGTTTTGTGTTTGTAGGGTGGCTTGATTGTTTGTGAAGATACTGTTGTTTGTCTGTAGGTTTTCTGTATAGGTCCAATTTAAGTTTGTTATCTCCTTATTGATTGCCTGTACCCGTTAAATCTGGCATTAATCAAGACCAGAATTCAACGGGCTTTTCAAATCTGTAAACCATTTCAAAATCTGTTGAGAAATGCTTGAGTTATCAAGGGAAAACTCTTCATGATTATCTTTAAAATATTGCCGTGACGTCATATCCACATGGACGCACAACTTCTAGAATGTTCTAGAACGTTCGCCTGCGCTATTATTAGCTACACGCTGATTGGCTGCTGCTCGAACGATGATTGGATGGAGCATGCGCCTGTGACGTCACGGGGAGTATAAAAGGATACACGATCCAGTGATCGAGAGCATCCTCGGCCAGGGGCCGAACAGGTTGCATCTGTACCAGCTACTAACAAGTGCGACAGACAATACGCGTCTTCCTTCTCTGTGTCGCGTTTTTATCCCGTAGCGTGCAGTTTTCCAACCCACCGCACTAAAACAATTTTGTAACTCCCCATTTACGGGAGTAATTTGGAACTTCTGATAATTATTCACGAATATTAACATCTACATTCGGAACACAAATTTGCTGTGAGGCCTTTATGGCCTGAATATATGAGTCTACAGATGTAGAGGCAGGATGTTCTTTGATGGATGACTCGCCGGATCTGCTGGCCATGTCTAAAAGTGGTATTTCAATCGCCACTGCATTATTCGTGCATGTTCTTTGAACTTTCGACCGCAGAAAGTAAACTCTGCCCGGTGCGTCTTCAGAGCTGGCTGACATACCCAGCACCGTGAAGCTTTGTTTTGTATCTTCGTTTGCCTCTAACAACCCCTGCTTGTGGTTGGGTTGTTTACACCTTCCATCCATGCCATCGGTATATAGGAACTTTCTTCACCACGTAGTACTATTGTATCTTTTACTTACTGCTCGTTAGACATTCTATTAGACTTACAGCGCTGAGTGATGTATCACTCCCACCATGAGTGTTCTTGCGGGAGTCTTGTTTGCGGAAAACAGCTTGTGGGAACCAACCTGCATGAACTTTCCAGCTTCCGGAGGGCGCATCATCTCGCGGCGACTACGGATCGACATATCATTTTCAGTAACACAGTAGCCTAACTTAGGAATGACTACCAAGTATTCAAGGAACTATACTTCACAGTTTAATTATTTCTCTATATATGTTTTGCTAATTATATTGTATCCATAAAAACGGTCCCGATGACTAAAAGGAACCATAATGGTCTTAGGACCGATAGTTATAATTTCTGTCTTTGTTGATAATTACTCTCATTTTCCTCAATGTGTTGCTAACCGCACTGTAGTAGGTTTGTTAACCTGTATTGATATATATCTACTACAGTGCGGTTAGCAACACATTGAGGAAAATGAGAATAATTATATATATCTTAATCATTTGACACCATATTGATTGTTCTGGTTAGATTATGTATATATATGGCCAGTGGCCATTCGTTCATATGTTTTGTTTATTCAGAGAAAATATAAGACTGCGGTGCATGTAGGAAACACTATACAGCAACACTTATATATGCAGCACTTTCTCCCGCCACCAACAATTTTTCACTGAGATCGCTGTCCATGCTATAACTCTGTTTAGCCTGGCATGCTACCGACTAAACCTTTTCTATTCAGCTCAATAGGATAGGTTCAAAATGATTAGAGACACTTTCTTCATTACATACTGTGTAATATGTTCTTCTCTTCCGGTAGTGCGATAATCTAGCCCCGCACTCCGGTAAGACTTCTTCTTCTTTTCGATCGCTGGTATCACACACTTGGAGAGACGTTCTCGAGATTCTCCGGTAAGACTCACAACTAAGATTTTGTCTCTCTTCATGCTCCACTCAGCCTTGTGGCTTCTTAATTTTTTTGATGTCCCCCTCCGCACCATGGGCTGATCCGACTCTGGGAAACTGTTGGGCTTTCCGAGTGGCGATGGCCAGGGTGCGGTATCACACACATTCCCGTGTATCTTTGGATACTTAGTAGCTAGCACTTTAAGCCAATGTAGGAAAGCACTGCGAACACATGTATTAATTATTATTTTGTTTTACTGACAATCCTCCCGCACCACAGTGCAAACTGGCAACATGGATATAAACCTAATGGCAGGTAAAATGGTTAGTTCCATAGGACCCGGTGACGGGCGAGATATGTACCCCCACCAAATTCCGTTAAATGTCTGGGAATGATATTTAGATCAGCCACACCCTTGTGGGAAGGACATTCATGGTGGGTATTCGTCTCTTGTGCCCCCACCATAACGATAAGAGAAATGGTCTAATAATTCTTTCGTGAAATGTAACACATGTCTTGTAATGTTTTATGTGGTTGCGGGGCAGGATGTCCGGATTCTTATCCAGTTCGGAGATCCTGCTACGTAACATGTATGAGTGCTGTCTCTAGTATTGATGTCTTAGGGCATCTGTTCTCCGTGACATCTGTGTCTAATAGCTAGGTAGATATCAGCCAGTTGCGGCCTAAACTAATTCTCAAAAGTTAAGTTAAATAGTTAAGTCTCGTGTATGGGAGCCTCCTTTGCGGGGATGCCTCTGCGGACCTACGAGTCTGTGTGGTACCTCCGGGAGCCCCATGTTTAAAAGTTCACCTGCCTGTCTCTATGTCCCGTATTTTCATATATTCTTACTGTGGTGTTATCTAGCATATTTATAATTGTTTAAGTAAACTCACTGTATAGACTTATATTTTTAGGTCACCAAATTCAAATCTTGTAAGTCCATAGATCACGAAATTGCTTGGACAGGCATACTGGTGACACAAACTCTTGGGATGAGACAGTTGTGTTTAATGTTCGCGACGATGGTCGCACGGCCCCACCAGAATGATTGAGTTCCACCAGCCTTAGGAGCCGATTTTTGTTTCCCACAGGGCAGTCTCGTACAAGGTCTGTCACTCCGAGACCGGATGCTAACCAGCGTTATCAGTCGTCGTGCACTTGCAGTGCGACGAGTCGACATACTAAACCAGAACGGCCCGACACTACCCGGCGAGCTACAGTCGATTCTTTTTGGTGATCCTGAATAATGGTGATGAAATCTCACTAACGTGATGGCTGTATCGATGATAGTACTGGCAGAGACCAAGGAAACTCCGGGTATCCGTAACCATGGTGGGGATTTGCCACTCTGATACTGCTTTAGTTTTGGAAGGTTGAGTAGCTACTCCATCGCCGGATATGACGTGTCCCACGAACTCGACGCTCTGCCTGAAAAGATGACACTTCTGGAGTTTGAGCTTGAGGTTGGCAGTATGAAACCGCATTAAGACTTTGTCCAAATTGGACAGGTCTGCTCAAAGGGGGAGCCAAAGGCGATTACGTCGTCGATGTAACAGAGACAGATCTCCCATTGCAGGGTAGGTAATACCTGCTCAATGAGACACTCTAATGTTTCAGGAGCATTGTACAAGCCATAGGGAATCTTGCAGAATTGGAAAAGACCACCTCTACAGACAAACATGGTCTTCTCCCTGTCAGCCTCATCCATGGCCACCTGCCAGAATCCACTAGTCAAGTCAAGGGTTCAAAACCACTTGGCTCTGGACAACGAATCTAAGGCCTGATCTAGCCGGAGGTAATGGATACGTGTCTTTGACACTAAGATCATTAAGGCGGCGGTAGTCTATACAAAACCACAAAGATCCGTCATCTTTGCCTGCTAGTACAATGGGACTGGCCCAGGGGGATGCTGAAGGCTCTATAATGCCTGTCTGCAACATGTCATTTATTTGTTGATGTGCCTTTGCCTCCTTGTGAATGGTAAGCCATCGTATGGGTTGTCGAACAGGTCGGTTGTTTCCGGTGTCGATGGAGTGTTGCATGAGATGAGTTTCTTCCAGATCCATGTCTCCAGCTGAGAAACTTTCACGATACTTATATAGTAATTTCCGTATGTCAAGCTTATGAGATTGCACCAATCCAACTGTGGCATGCAAATAAATGTCATGCAAATGTTCCAATAAGTCATCAGAAGTTGTTGCTGGTGTAGGTGCGTTAGGGGGTGTCTCCAGTGATATCACATCCACCAGATAGCCACAACGATCTCCCGGTACTAGTGTTATTGGATCCACTTTGCTATTGTGTTTTTGGTGGTGTCCACGATCATTCAGGGATTGGCACATTGTGAAACGATCAGGTAATCAGGGTCGGGTTCCAGCATAGCTATGTGTGTTTTGTTTCCTAATTGTGGTGTGGTGGCTCATAAGATTTCCCTCCTATCCTGGCTCAACTGTGGCCGTAGATGCCAAGATCACTGCACAGGTATCGTACAGTGATGATTACGGTCCAAGAGGTATGCGTCGGACGTGTATGTCTAGTTCCTGTTGTTTGCAATGTATGATGGCTTCGCTGGCACTAAGGAAGTCAGAACCAAGCAGGGCATCGTTTTGAATAGAGGCTATAACAACTCGCTGTATGAATTGCATTTCCTATATCTGTATTACGAGGTTTACAGTACCAGCCACAGGAACATCGGCTCTGGTAGCTGTTTGCAAAAATATGTTTGTAGGCCTAAGTGGTGGATTCTTATGAGGTGGGATGCTCTCATATAACCGTTTGTTAAAAACGGTGATGGCAGCACCAGAGTCAACGGTGGCACCGGTCGAAATGCCACTAAACAGACAAGCACACTTATATATTACTTTGCGGTGTACTTGTGGAAGAGTTCCCAATGATACTGCCGGACAGATTGCTTTTGGTGCAGTAACATCCTGTATATAGTCTGACTGTTTCTGAATAGCTTCCATTAGTGCAACTGGTGGCTGAGTGAGGAATGTGCCAACCCGTCGTCACCCCTGCTGTGATTGCTTAGGTGATGATGGAGCTGGGGGTAGCAATGGCGGTGTTGTTGATGCTTTTTTGCTGTGCCATGAAACAGCAGTCTGGACAGGACTGGTGTGGTCATGGATAAGGGCTACCTGTGTGAGCCACCTTTTGCAATGCATCATCGGATGTTTGGTAGATGTGCAAAAGAAGCAGTGATGGCGCTGTGGTATGCCGTTCTTCAGATGATGCTTCTTCTTGCGGATCCATGGTGCCGAATGCTGACTGCAGTCTGTGTCATTGTTACTGCTGCTTGATGCAGTGAGTGATGGTGTCAGGACGTGTGAGTTGCATACGACCAGGGGGCACCGGGGGTTAAGTGCTTTGGCAGTGGCTCATGGTGCTTATATAAACGTTGTTTCAGTGGAGGTGATACAACCAACCACTGCCGTTTTACATAGGAAAGAAGGTTTGTGAGAGACAGAGGTTGCGGGGTCACAACCTCCCACAGAGGGAGATGTCGGTGCCGTGGATTCAATGTGCATCGTTGGTATCAGCATATTTGAAGCCGGGTGTGTATGATTGCATATTGTCATGGAAGTGTAATTTGTTGTGTTAGCCACCTGATGTTGTTGTACAGAGGCCACAGTTGAGCGGGGTTGTGAGAGTGGGCACCAATGTGACTCTATAATTCGTGCCCATTCTAGTTTAATGGGGTTTCAGGTTGTGGTGCACATCGGTCAGTGGTAGGAGTTGTAGATGGATGGCGATTTGGACATCGCTCCTTCCAGTGGCCCGGCTAACCACATCCAAAAACATGTGTATTGTGGCTGTGTAGGCGTTACCATATTTGTTGCTGGTCGTGTTGTCAATTGTGTGGCGATGGTGGTGCTGAGTGTGGTGACTAAGTTGGTGAGTGCGGAGATCTGTTTCGTTATCTCTTCTAATCTATCGTGCATATGTTGTTGATTGTTGTTATTGTGCTGGTTCCCGCATCCTGGGGGCATTATTGTGGCTTCCCCGATGGGACTGGCCACGCCCTCTTCCTCTAGGAGCGTGATTCCAACTGGTGGGGTATTGTGCTTGTATAGTGTGTGGGTCGGCTGCAGATGTGGATGCGGATGCAGAGATGCTGTCAGCGGTGATTAGGAGGTTTGCATCGTTCACTTCATTAATTGGGTGCAATTGGCGGCGATTTGTTTTCTCCTGCTCCAAGAAATTCTCAATCCGGACCACAGTCGCTGTTAAGGACTGAATGCTAGAGTGTTCTATGAGGAATAATTTTTCTTTGAGGGTGGGTTCTCTGCTCAACGCGTCAATGAAAGTGTCCAGATGTAGATGTGTGACTCCCTCGCGATCCGTGCTGGGGTAGGCGCACGTAACTATTCACCGAATATGACTAGCTAATTCCGGTAAGGTTCCCCCCCCCCCCGGGCTCGTCTATGCAAGTTTTTGAGCTGAAGGAGACTCGTTTCACCGAGGGCAATGTCCCCGAATCTTTCCAACAACGCGCTTACCAGTTCCGTGTATGTTGGCATGGCGTCTGATCCCAAATCTGCCAGGACTTGTGGTGCTTTACCCGACAGCTTTGCGGCCAGATACGTTTTGCATTTGCTAATCCATCCACCGGTTTGTACGACTAATAATTTCAAATTGGCACTTATAATTAGCCCAATCATTCTCCCCGCTAAATTCAGGAGGGAGAATGATCCGGCCATGACCATGATATGGTGTTATAGGTGCGAATCCAGGTGGTGATGCTGGGGAGAATGGCGCAAATGCGGACGCTAGTCTGCGTGTTGGTAGTGGTGTTGGTGGTAGTCCCCGACGATATACCTGCTGATGCCACATCCATGATGGTAACACACGTGTCATGC